>JADDOH010024058.1:0-483409 GCA_016648135.1 Agrypnia vestita
TTGGAATGCGAACGGACTGGAAAGAGACCGATATGAACTGGCTGACTTCACCCGTCGCCACAATGTCGATCTCTTTCTAGTCAGTGAAACTCATCTAAAACCATCACACACTCTCAAAGTACCAAACTACCACTGCTACCGTAACGACCGACTGACAGGTAGGGGCGGAGGTACGGCGATTTACGTCAAAAGTAACATCGTCCACACCTCCAATCCTACACCCACACTAATACATACCGAATCGACCTCCGTCACAATTTTCACCAAACACTCCGGCCCCCTCCGCGTGCATAGTATATACAACCCTCCTGGTATATTACACACTTCCGACTTAAATCTACTACTCACTGACAATACTCCAACAATTCTAGCCGGGGATTTCAATTGCAAAAACCCGGCGTGGAATTGTAGACGTACGAACAAAAACGGCAAGACTCTGTATAACTATGCAAATTCCAACAATCTATCAGTCGTCGCCCCCACCAAGCCGACCTATTTCTCGCATGCCGGGCATAGCCCCGACATCCTCGACATAGCAATAACGAAAAATCTCCCCTGGTCGCACTCAATTCACACTGCGAATGACTTAAATTCCGATCACAACCCCGTCTTTCTAGAAATTTTCGACTTCCAAAATTCCATCCCACCTTCGTTAAAAAACAATATTATCAATTGGAAAATCTTTGAAGAAATCATTCGCAATAAATTCACAATTCCCCCCCCCTCTAGAAGCGCTTCCGAATTAGATGAAAATATCTCTAATTTCGAAAATATTATAAATCAAGCTATGTCAGAGGCCTCCAAACCCCCACCCACGGAAACCCCCCGCAGAACCGAACTCCCATTAGAAATTCAATCCCTCATTCGAGCCAAAAACAAAGCCAGACGCAACTGGCAAAAATACGGCGATCCAAGCGACAAAAGCCGCGCAAACCACCTTCAGGAAAAAATAAGGTCAGCCCTGAAATCCCATCGTGATGAAAATTGGCAGTACAAAATTCAATCCTTAAAAACCCAAGACGGCTCCTTATGGAAGCTAACCAAAGCACTTCGCTCCCCAAAACCTCCCATCACCCCCATTCACGCCCCCACGGGGCTTTTGTACGAAGAAGATGAAAAGGCTGAAGCGTTCGCGGACAGCCTTGAAATCCAATTCTCGCCAAATCACGACAGAACCGACCCCTCCCACATCCATCAGATAGAAAGCTACGTCAAAAATATCCAAAAAACTACCCCCTCAGAAAACCCCCTATTCACTTCTCCAGAAGAAATTAAAAAAATTATAAAATCCCGCAAGAATAAAAAAGCTCCCGGTCCAGATGGTATCTCCAATAAAGCTCTCAAACTTCTGCCACTAAAAGGCATCCTATTTCTCACCTCCCTCTTCAACTCCGCCTTCCGTCTGCAATATTTCCCCAAAGCATGGAAATCTGCTCACGTAATTTTAATCCCCAAACCAGGCAAAGACCCACTTTTCTGTGAAAATCACAGACCTATCAGCCTTCTCTCAAATGTGGGAAAAATCTTTGAAAAAATAATTCTCTCCCGTCTTCATGACCAACTCGGTCTCTCAAATTCAATACCGGACGAGCAACATGGCTTCCGATCCAATCATTCCACTTTACACCAACTACTCAGAGTAGTGGAGTTCATCTCAGAAGGCTTCAAAAAAAATCTCTATACTAGTGCTATTTTTCTTGACGTAGCTAAAGCTTTCGACAAAGTATGGCGTGAAGGCCTACTTTTCAAACTCCATAACTATAACATACATCCCCAGTTATACGGCATTCTCAAATCCTTCTTGAGAAAAAGAACCTTTAGAGTCAAATTAAGCAATAACACTCTATCGTCCCCCCGGTTCATGCAGGCGGGTGTACCGCAGGGCTCACTACTGTCACCCTTCCTCTTCAATATCTTCACCAGTGATATTCCAAAACCGACTGATAGATTCTCCAAAATCGCTCTGTACGCAGACGATACAACAATACTCTCCCAATCCATGAATTCCCAAACCGCTACCCTCAGACTACAAGACCTACTAGACGAAGTCCAGTGTTGGTTCAAGAAATGGAGGATTGCCGTAAATCCTTCAAAAAGTGCGTCAATCCTTTTTACAAGGAGAAAAAAGAAAAAAATACCTAAAAAGGCAATTTCCATACAAATGGACAGCACCAAAATCCCTTGGAAATCCTCCATCAAATACCTTGGACTAACATTGGACAAAAGACTCAACTGGAGGGAACATATCAAAAACCTCCTAAGAAACGCACACACCTCAAGAGGCAAGTTAAATTGCCTCTTGAGCAAACATAGCACACTACTTCCATACACAAAAATCCTCCTATACAAAACCCTAATCCGCCCAGTCCTAACATACGCCAGCCCCATCTGGGCCACGGCAAAACACACAAAAAAATTAGTCGTTTTTCAAAACAAAATACTCAGATACATCCTCCAAGCCCCGTGGTTTGTGAGGAACACAATCATCCACCGGGACTCAAACACACCGCACCTAAACGAACATATCCTTGAACTAGCCATGAGGTTTTACACTAAACTCTCTTCGATTCAAAACCCCACCATCTCTTCCCTCGGTCATAACGACCCGGAAACTGACCCCGACCGCATCCTCCCTATATCACTTTTATATCCCCCCCCTCAGGTCCCCTGAAGAATGGGTAAAAAGAGGCATTAATGCCCACATTTAGGTTATAGTATTACTATTAAAAAAAAAAAAAAAAAAAAATATTATTAGCATGACTGTGCTGTCAAAAGCACCCCATTCTTCGGGGACCCAATCCCAATCCCGTGATACTGCAGATAAAGGAGACAAGGGGGCTTCGCCCCTAACACTCTGTGCCCATTCATAGTTAAGTTAAGTCTTCTCCAAAACATATCAGCCATCTGCTGGGCTTTTTGCCATTGTTTCCTCAGGCAAACGCTCTCATCCAACGCTCCATACATTGTCAGATGAGCGTTCCTTCCTGAGCTCCCCAGTAGCAGATGGTTTGGAGTGAGAGGGGCATCGTCTTGTGGATCCACCGAGACGTGCGTCAGAGGCCGACTATTCACTGTGAACTCTGCCTCTGCCAACACCGTCCTAAGTGTCTCCTCCCGTGGTGCTCTTTCCTTCATGGTGGCCTCGAGTGCGCGCTTGATGGAGCGCACCAGACTCTCCCATGCACCACCCATGTGTGGTGTGAGGGGTGGGTTGAAGTGCCACTCTACCCCACTCTCAGCGAGATGCTCTTGTACTCGCGAGTCCCCTCTTAACTCGGCTAGCGCGGTGGCCATCTCTTTCTCCGCGCCCTTGAAATTGGTCCCGTTATCGGAATACAGGAAGCGCGGATGGCCCCGCCTTGCGGCCATTCGCCTGATTGCTAGTATCGCCGAGTCTGCGGATAGCGATTCGGCCAGTTCCACGTGTACGGCGCGTGTGGTCATACAAGTGAACAGCGCCCCGTATCGCTTCTCCTTTCTTCGTCCGATGGTTACTTGCATCGGTCCGAAGTAGTCAAGCCCGCAATGGTGAAATGCGGGCGTGTGGTGCGCCAGCCGGCAGTCTGGTAGTTGCCCCATCAACGGCGGGGTCGGCTTGCTCCTCGCGTTCTTGCATCTTTGGCACTCAAATTTCACTCGGCGGACAACCGGCCTCAGCCGCAGAACGTAAAAGTTCTCTCGCACGTCCGACACAGTCCTTTCTGTGCCCGGGTGATTCTCTTTCTCGTGGTAGTGCCGTACCATAAGTCTCGTGTAGGGGTGAGCCCCGTCCAACACCACGGGCGCTCGCAACCCCTGCGGAATTCCCTCAACATTCGTACTTTCAAGCCGAGTCCCCATTCTTATGACACCATGTTCATCCAAACTGGGCGTCAACTGATACAGCCGGCTGGTCTTCGCGACTGCTCCACTTTTCCGGAGAGTCTTCACCTCGTTGCCGAAGGCATCTGCCTGGGCATGCAGAATCCAAGCGCGCTCAGCCGCGGCACGCTCGTCCGCTGAGACATCTTGTCTGGCGCGCTTGTCCTTACGTTGGCGGCAATTCGCCACGAAACGTCGCACCCACGCAGTGGCTCGCAGTAGCCGGATCCATGATGAGAAGCGCTGAATGTCTGGTAGCGCTCCCCCCGTCGTAGGACGTCGGATCAAGAGCACCGTGTCCGCCCTCTTTTCCATCAGGGCCTCTTCTGGCCGTAGTCTATGACTCTCTTGTGGCCACGTCGACTCTCCTGTCTTGAGGAAACCTGGCCCACTGAACCATACTCCGTCCGCGGCCAGGTTCGGCGGCTCGCCGTCCCGCGTCCCAATATCAGCGGGATTGAGTCGAGTGGGCACCCATCTCCAGGAAGCGGCGTCAGTGAGTTCGTCAATCTCGCCAAGTCTGTTGGCGACGAACACTGAGTAAGACCGGGGGTCAGTCCTCAGCCAACATAGCACCGTGGTGGAATCCGTCCAATAAATTGTCCTGGAGATGGTACAGCGGTGCTCCTTTCTAATAGTGGCTGCCAGCCGTGCGGCTATTAGGGCCGCCTGCAATTCCATTCGTGGTATGGAAAGCGGCTTCAATGGTGCCACTTTACATTTCGCCGAGATGAAGGCAACCCCTATGCCTTCTTTCTTCTTTTCGACGAAGTAAGCCACTGCGCAGCAGGCCTTCTCCGACGCGTCGCAGAACATATGCAATTCCAGCTTGCTAGTTCGCTGCGACACGCTCTGGCGTTGTATCCTGCACTGGCTGTTCTTCACCAGTGCGTACCATTCCCGCCACTTCTCGGCGTGCTCGGAGATAATCCTCTCATCCCATCCGACCTTTGATCGCCACACTTCTTGCAGCAGGATCTTGGAGCGTATTATCAGGCAGGCGAGGAACCCTACCGGATCAAATATGCGCATCACTGTGCTCAGCAACTCCCTTTTGGTCGGGTGGTCGGCTTCTGCTATCTCAGGTAGATTGACGAATTTAAATATAAATTCGTCCGATGCCGGTTCCCACATAATCCCGAGCACTCTCTCCGTCATCGTTTCTTCGCCGATGACCCGTGTCGGTTCCACTGCTCGCAGAGCGGGCTCAATGCGGCTTAGAACCTCTGGACTGTTCGATGCCCAATTGGTGAGTGTCATGCTGCCTCGTTGCAGTATCTGCGACACCTGTCGCATCATTGTGACCGCCTCTTGGACGGTGTCTACCGCATCCAGGTAGTCATTCATGTAGAAGGTGTCCCGCACCGCCTGGGCTGCGGCCGGAAACTCCTTGGCGCTGGCGTCCGCTATGCGGTTCCTTACGTACTGGGCGCTGCTTGGCGAGCATGTCGCCCCGAAGACCATTGACGACATCTGGTAGGTCCTCGGGCTTGGCTCGCCTGGTGGTCTCCACAGATATAGCTGCGCCGCTTGATCTTCCTTCTTGATTTTAATCCGAAGGAACATCTCTTTTACGTCCGCCGCCAGCGCCACCCTTCCTTCCCTGAACCGAAACACACTGCCCACCAGAGAGCTGAGCAGGTCCGGTCCAGTCAGCAACACATCATTTAGGCAGACACCTCGGCATTTGCTCGCCGCATCGAACACTATCCGGATCTTTCCTGGTTTATTAGGATTGAAGACGGCGAAGTGTGGCAGGTAGAATTTGCCCGACAACTGGGCCTCCATGGCCGGCGTCAAGGCGTGCGCGTACCCCTTCTCGGTGTATTCGGCCATCTTGGCTGAATATGCTGCTGCATATGCGGGGTCCTTCTGCATTTTCCTCTCAATGCCATTCAGGCGGTTGACAGCACACTGACGGTTATCGGGCAGTGGGTGGTTATCTTCCTTCCACAGCAGTCCAGTCTCCCAGTGGCCGGTGGGCAGCTGGCGTGTGGTTGCCTCCATGATGGCCTTGGCTCGCGCATCCCCTTTGCTGACCCGCGCTGCGGCAGTGATCCCCAGTGAGTCAGCTGCGAAGTGGTCCCGTATAAGTGCTTCCAGGTGGTCTTCGGTGGAGTGGCTTTTTGATGCGACGAACGTCAGTACGATAGCCGTGCCCGTGCCGGGCTGGGTCCCGAGCACTCCATGGGCGGCCCATCCTAGCTTCGTCCGGGAGCGTATTCCGTCTTGTTGTATCTCGCTCGCCTCGCGTGACACAATCAGGTGTGCGTGGTCCTGGCCAATCAGTAGTTGGGGCACCACTTCGTCTGTCACCACCTGGTCCATTATGGACAGCGAGCGTGGGTCACTCACGACCCGTTGAGGCGGCAGGGCTAGCTGCCGCACCGTACTCGCTCTCACCGGATACTCGGGGCCATCTCCACGCACTGTGACGCACACCACACGGGATCGGTCGTCCGATGAGCACATGCCGCCCGCACCATGAATGCGTAGGGCGCGCACCGGTCCTCGGGCTCCGACGGCAGTCGCCACTTCTTCTTCGATGAGGGTGACTGACGATCCCTCGTCGAGGAGCGCGTGCACGTTCACTTGGCCGCGCGGTCCACCGATGATTATCGGTATTACTTTCAAGTATACCGCGCGTTCTTGTCCCTGCGACTGTCCCCCGGTGTTGGTGACCGTCTCCTCCTTGGTTGCATTGGACGCGCCACCCGCTGCTGTGCCTTTTGCACCGTTCCTTGGCCCGCGCTTTGAGCCCGATCCTTTAGAGCGCCCTTCTCCTCGTTTGTCGTTCTTCTTCTTTTGGTCCCTGTTGAGGATCGGGTCGTGCAGCGTCCTGTGATGCTGGGATTTACAGCCATTGACGCCGCAAAGCTTGGCGCGGCAATCCTTCCATCTATGGCCGCTCTTGAGGCATTTGGTGCAGAGATTAAACTGCCTAACCGTGCACCAGCGCTCCTGCACTGCCTTGGCTAGATAAGCGTTACATTGGGGTAGCGCGTGCGTGTTGCTGTTGCACATCTGACAGGGGGTGGTGTTCCTTGCCGGTGGTGGGGGCCTGGGTGCTTGGCTTGGTCCCGGGCGGCTCTCCGGAGCCCTGTTGCCGCCAGTGGTATGGTGCACATGTCCACTCCGCTGCGGGAGAGTGGCCATGGTCCTCAGGCCTGACGTGTCCACTGGCCCTAGCACGACGGTCAGCCAGTCCGAAAACGTCTGGCATGTCGGAGGTCCCGGCTTCCCCACCAGTGAGTGCAGCCACAGCATGCGGGTTGCGCTCGGCAACTTTCCCACCATATCGGTAAGGATTGGCAGAGACGTCAAATGCGACGGATCGATCGCTCTGATGGTGGACACTGCATTCCTTATGATGAGGGCATAGTCCAGCACCGCGTCCACTGGCGCGCTTTCGGCGATCACTGGGTAGCGGCGCACCTTCCCCAGCATGTTGTCAATGATGGCTCTCGGGTTCCCGAAGCGATCCTGGAGCGTCCGCATGATCTCAGCAACGCTGCTCGGATCGATGAGCATTGCTGACACGGCTTCTCGCGCTTTCCCCTTGAGCGCGGTCTGAAGACGGATGAGGTTCTCGTGGTCAGAGAACCCACACAGCGCCGTGGATTGGTGAAATTGGGCGAAGAACGTCGGCCACTCGAACGCTTCTCCGCCGAATGGGGGTAGCTCCTTCACCCCACATTGTCGCGCCATAATCATTGAAGCAGGGGGCTGGCTTTGATCCATGCCAGGCGCTCCTTGGTTCTGCCGCAGCACCCATTCCCTAGTGAAGGCGTTGGTGCCCGGCTGGCTTGAGTGTCCAGTGGAGGTAGGTCCAGCCGCTCCGGCTGCGTGGTAACCAGTAATGGTATTATTCCGGTAGCAGCAGCAGGTTGGCTTCCATTGGACCGTGCTGATCCGGCAACAGCTGCATGCTGACCTCCATTGGCCCACGATGGTCCCGCTACAGTAGCAGGTTGGCCTCCATTGGCCCACGATGGTCCTGCTACAGCGGCGGCAGGTTGGCCTCCATTGGCCGTGGAGGGTTGGCCTGCATTGGCCCACGATGAAGCAGCATGCTGGCTCCCATTGGCTGCAGTAGGTTGGCTGGCGTTGGTGTTGATGGGCTGGCCGGCATTGGGCCAAGCTACGCCAGCATTGGCCGCTCCAGGTTGGCCGACGTTGGGCCAAGCTACGCCAGCATTGGCCACTCCAGGCTGGCCGGTGGGTGGCCCACCCGGTGGGTGGGTGGGCGCCTCCCCCTGTGGGTGGGTGGGCGCCCCCCCCTGTGGGTGGGTGGGCGCCACCCACTGTGGGTGGGTGGGTGCCCCCCCCTGTGGGTGGGTGGGCGCCACCCACTGTGGGTGGGTGGGCGCCACCCACTGTGGGTGGGTGGGTGCCCCACCCTGTGGGTGGGTGGGTGCCCCACCCTGTGGGTGGGTGGGTGCCCCACCCTGTGGGTGGTGGACCACTGCCACCCCCACTGAGGCCTGCGCCGCCCCTGGGAGGACGCTACCAGCCATAATATTATAATTGATACCTTCAAAGGAGGGTCTCACTCCTTCCGAGGCGCCACTGGCTGCATCCGCCGCCACTGGTAGTACCCCCCCCCTCGGGGCACTGTCGGCTGCCGCCGCCGGTGGTGCCATCTCGGTTGCGGCCGCGGAAGGTCCTTGCCTCGGACCGTTGTGAGAAAGGCCCCTTTCAGGGCCACCCTCCAGAAGTGTTGGCTGCGTCCTCTGACTGGCAGCCATCACGCGGACCATGCGCGTGTAGTCCCGGCGCTGTTCATCCATGCGCCGGCGCTCGCGGCGAAGCTCCTCCCGAAGTCTCCGAACGGTGTCTTCGGTGGAGCGTGATGACCGGCTGGATGACCGGCTAGATGCGCGGCTTCGGCGAGACTCGGATCGAGTTCGCTCCGATGCCACTGACTCCCCCCGTCGCTGGCTGCCGCTCTCCTGGTACTGGGCGTCGTCCTCCATGTACTGCGGCTCATCCCCAGCGTGCGACATCCTGGTTGGCTCTGGTGATGCGAAGCGAAGACCAGCAATCCGTCTCGACAGGACCAGCTTGTTCCGCACAGAACAGGCAACAAAGGTGCGGTCCGCTGATTCCGCTTCAGAAGCCTTCGGGATGTCTCACACAGCACGGGCGCACCGTGTGAGCAGCTGGAAAAAAAGCGATATTAGTACACGGGAATGTGCACCAGAGGCGACAGCAAAAGAATTTGCTTCGAGCAAAATGTCTAAACTCGACGAGGTCGTCAAGAATAATCGTCTTAAAAAAGACGGTTGAACTGCGAAGAAATACTTAGCTTGGCAAAATCAGCGCCAGCGGTCAGCACTCCGCAGAAGCAGTAGGTACCGAGCGTGAATGTCCGCTCAGTGTCAGCACACCGCAAGGCGATCGCCGCCGATATCAAGTACCGGGCGTGAAGCGAGAGCGCTCGGCGTTAGCAGGCAGCAACAGCAGATCTCGATGACGTAGTTCGGCTCGAGCTCGAGAGCGGGCGATGTCAGCAGGCAGCAAAATCGTAGGAGGTAGTCGGGTAAGTAAATGAAACACACGTGAAGGGTTTGCCACGGCGTTTTAAACCAGACTGAGGCCGGTCCGCCTTGAGCATTTGTATGGAAAAAACCCAGCCCAGTATGTCGCTCATAAGCGGCGGCTGGTTTTGTGTTGGTGGTGTCAGACTTATGTTTCCATATTAATGTGATTGTGATTCACTCATTAATAATGTATTTGAAAAAGTATTTAGATTTTTCCTTGCCATAAAAAATGTATGTTTTTTACCAATGATCTGTTGGCAATCTGTTATGCCATACAGTCAATCATTTATTGTGTCATCTGTAGACAACTTTTTATGTCTTACAGAGTGTGTGCATGTGTGTGACTCTACTACTTAATTTTTATAAGTGGTGAGACAACTTTAATGTTGCTTATCTGGCAAATATGATGATAATAGGGTACAAAATGCGCCTTGTGCGCAAATAAAAACATCTCCCGCCCGCTATTTTTATTAAAACAATGAAAATGCGGTATTTTATTACATAGAATTGTGATTCAGGTCCATCTGAAATCAAAAAACCATTAATTTCCATCATATTAGAGAGCTCTGAAATGTTAAAAAATCTGAACATTAATATTTTCACATAATATTTTCAGTAAAAACATACACATTTCAGATCATGCACTCTAACGCATTTCCATTGTCATCAGCGGGATGCGATCTCATGGAGCTGAGGCTCCGCATTCGCTCATCCCCTCTCCCGGGTGCCGCCGCCTGACGCCGAGACACGTATAAGGACAACCACCGCGGCCGAGAACTCGCGCGCCGTCCTCGGCACGGTACCCATCCCCAACCGGGTCACGGCGATCGGCGTTGGCCCTGAAAGGGGCCTTTGCTCTGCTTCATTCACATCAGAAATTTCTACCATTTATATGACGTGATTACGTCGACTACAGAGCTCGAAAGTTCGGTTGCCTGACGGTAGGCGCAGGCTTTGTCCTGTCCGTAACACCTACCTTTACCTATATATAACACCCTGACCATGGAAAGGTATTTCCGAAACATGTATGTATCGGACAGGTAGAATTATGACGACGGGATGATGATGATGATGACCCGTCTGATATGACGACGTGATGATGATGACCCGTCTGAAGTCATGAATTTTGGCCCTTTCGGAGGGCCCAAGTACGTTGTATGGGCAAGCGCCGTACGCGGAGTCATGAATGTTGGCCCTTTCGGAGGGCCCAAGTCCGTTGTATGGGCAAGCGCCGTACGCGGAGTCATGAATGTTGGCCCTTTCGGAGGGCCCAAGTCCGTTGTATGGGCAAGCCTCGCCTCCAAGCGGATAGTCGGCGCGGGCAGCGAGCCGGCGTTGCGATATGTGACATCTCCGACGGAGGGCGTTGGAAAAGTTCCACGAAGAAATTGCATTTTTGGTCTTATCTTGTAAAGTGTTGAAATATTTGAAATACTTAAGAAAATGAAATATTTAAGTTTGATGAAATATTTAATGAAATATCTTAAGAATGAAATATTTAAGAATTAGATAAGACATCTGTAAATGTAATATTGAATAAAATTGATGTTTCGTGGTCTTGATATACAGGGAAAGCTCGCGCGATGGGAATAAAATCATTTTTAAATCGCGCGGAGCGCCGCGGACTATCATAGAATGGCCGCTATTTTGTATTTAAATGTGCCAAATGAGTCCTTTGTGTGGTATTGTAAAGTAGAAATTAAAATAAAAAATGTTTAAATTGAGAGTAAAATATCTCGCGTGGGCCCTGATAAACTCGCTTGACCGCGCCGCCTGTATGTATGCAGCCCGCGCGGGTAATGGAAAAAACCCGGCGCCATAGTGTCGCCGTGCAGCTGGAGTCAAGGGCCACCAGCGAATATTTTTGAACTCTGATTACGGACGTTACAGACGTCCTAGCGAGCTGAAACATTTTTTATTGTGTTCCTCATGTGAACATCTATGGGAGTGATATGTTTTTTCGTGTCTGAAAGTTAGCTAGTGCGCTTTATTTGTGGTGACACACTTTGTCTGCCTATTACGCAATTAATATCTATCCGACATACTTGAAAATATCACCGAAGGATGCGCTTGGTTGAGATCTATCTAATGGTATAACTTAGAATCTCGTAAAATCATGTTTACTATTTTTAACCAAATTAAATGTAAATTAATTCTTGAAAATGCCGCGGTAAATCGGCATATTTTGTTGAATAACTAGGTAAATTCACTCTTGCGGTTCCAGTAAACGACATCATCCTATGGGCAAGACATAGATTGGTATAGATGATGTGTTAAAATCCCCGGGGGGGTGGCGTTTAATTTGCTATCGATTAAAATATTTAATTTTAATCCGCGAATCGGCACGGGAGGCCGTCATTTTGCGCTCCGAGCGCCCGGTGAATCGAGCGCGCTGATTGGTCGGCTGCGCTAGTCAGGGGGAAGCTTTCCGGACTGTATAAATATCGCGCCGGGCGGGCGAGTGCCTCATTCTGCTGGGAGCCTCTGCCGAGTACGCCTACTGGAACATTTTATTCTGCGTTTCACTTCACACCCTGCTTGACCCCTGCTTTTCTTCTTTGGATTTGGACTCTGGATTTTCTACTGACTTCTGCATTTGGACTTGGCTACGATTTTGGATTTATTGGACTTGTTTTTACCACCTGAGGCGACGACTTGGCACGGATTCTGGACTTGAGGAATTTTCTGCGCTCTACACTCCCGGCCTGCTAGTACATCGGCGGCTTCGGAAGCGAACTCAGCGGACCGCACCTGCTATTAATTGTTTCCGTGGGGAACAATGTAGGTGTAATTTATCAAATGATGTAAGTAGATTTATACAAATAATATAATCAATATATTTTTTAAAGTTATTGTACTTTAATTCATTTAATAATTTATTAGGGTCGTCTCTACTTATTTCAATGAATCTTTTGTTTGCGATTATTTTGAGAAATCTTACAGTACAAATACAGTCCATTAAAGTACAGTCTCTGATTTAATTTAGGTCTAAAAGTTATTGTTCAACTTATGAAAGTACGTTATTATTCTGTTCATAGCGTACCTATGAAATATTATGCGACATAATATATAGGAAACTAGGTATCGAAGACTTTTAAAAATAAACTTAATCATTTAATTATCAAAAATGTTTGGGTAGTAGATAAAACAATATACGTATGTGGTGTATATCTATCCTGTATAATTGTACAACGGAAGAGGTAGATAGTAACACAATAATATTTTTTTTCACAAACAACAACATAGACACAGGCTATTAACATTTTTTTTAAATAAGTATTGAGATAATTCTGTTAACCACCACAAAATATAAGATTACATTCAAAATTATCACATCGTCATCGATAACTATGATTGTTATTAAATAAAACGTGACCACACTTTCGAAGACTTTGGCGATAACGTGACAGATTTTCAAAATTATTTGTAGGGGTGTTCTGAATATGAAGGTATTTTAATTTGGAGACTAACAAACATTAAAATCAATAAAAAGGGCCGGCGACTTCACAGCCGGAGCAAGGGGACGCGCCGGCCGCTGGGGGCATAATTCTCAATGATATTTGTGGATTTCTGATAATAGTCATATATAACAATAGTTAATGAATACCTACGATTAACCCGCCAACGGTGACGTATATGTCTGTGAGACCGGGTATTTTGAAAAATTCGAATAACTTTTTCCCCCACCATTGATTTTTGTTGTGATTTCGAGTAGCTACCGCTTTGCACGTACCCCGCCATCCGCACGTCCACTTCACGACATCGAAGTGAATGCATGTTCTGGAGTTTTGGCGCCAACCCGGTGCGTGAGACCGGGGGTCACCGACTACGTAAGTAAAATAGTCATAGTTGAATTATTGATACATATTAGCATTTTGTCAGGGCTATATACATTTTTTACTTACTTTTTTTAGTTATGTTATTATTTTATTGCATTATCCCTATGATATGTAAGTTTATTGCATGATTTTATCGATATTTCACAAAAATATTATATATATGATGAGATGTGACCGAATACGAGTGCACACATCAGCCCCAAATTGATAAAGAAGATTTTTTAGAGCGACATGTGCGCTGAAGATGGCCCCTGAGGCCGCAACGAAAGCAAATTTGAGGATACGATGCCTCCAACGCCAAATAAAGTAGTTTTATTGTGTGAGTTTCAGATTATTATTTGTGGTTGGTCTCCTTCCTCCTTGATCTCTATCTTATAAATGGTCGATACTTGTGTATCGTGGTAATGTAATCCTTGCTATTTCTCTTGCTATTGTACAGCGAGGAGCGAATAATGTGTCTGTGGCTGGAAGAATTGTGTTTCCTGAATTTTGTTGCTATGTAGTGTTTATTTTAGATGTGATCTTTGTTATGCTAGTCGACCACGATGAAGACGAATATAGCTGTATCGTTGGAATATTTATTTTTTCTTTTCGTCTTCTATGTAGCATCGGTTGGGTTCCTTTGGGGTTTGAGTAAAGCGGTAGTTTAAAAATAAAAAATAAATATTTTACTGGGCAGGGGGGGTGATGAGATGTGACCGAATATGAGTGCACACATCAGCCCCAAATTGATAAAGAAAAATAGCATCTTTTAGTATAGCGCTGTTGGCAGCGCGCAGGCCTACCGCTAGTTTATTCATCGGTGCTAGGGATGGGTAAATGAAAAAAAATATCGATATATATCGACTCGATATTTTTAAAAAGTATCGAAAATAATCGATATACATTGCGAAAAATATATCGATATATCGATATTATTTTTTCAAAAATGTAAGGGGCATAAGCTTTTGGCAACCAAAAAAAAAAGGTCACTGAAAAAAATATAAGGTCGCCAGAAAGAAAAAAACTGAAAAAAGATACCCAAAAACAGGTCGCCAGAAAAAAACTGAAAAAAGATACCCAAAAAACGATCGCCAGAAAAAAACTGAAAAAGATACCCAAAAAAAGGTCGCCAAAAAAATGACCAAAACTAAAAAAAGTCGCCAAAAAAAAATATCGGTTATCCCAGAAAAAATATCGATATTCCATATATCGCGAAAAAATATATCGACGATAAATATCGATATTTTTTACACATCCCTAATCGGTGCCATTTAAATAGAAAATTTGCAGGTGACAGATCGCGATGTAGCAGACCCCGGCAACGGGCCCAAAAGGAGCGCGATATAGCGACCTTTGGTGATTGTATCGGACAGGTAGAATCATGACGACGGGATGATGATGATGATGATGACCCGTCTGATATGACGACGTGATGATGATGACCCGTCTGAAGTCATGAATGTTAGCCCTTACGGAGGGCTCAGGTCCGTTGTATGGGCCCACCTCGCCTCCAAGCGGATAGTCGGCGCGGGCACTGAGCCGGCGATATGTGACATCTCCGACGGAGGGCGTTGGAAAAATTCCACGAAGAAATTGCATTTTGGTCTTATCTTGTAAAGTGTTGAAATATTTGAAATACTTAAGAGAATGAAATATTTAAGTTTGATGAAATATTTAATGAAATATCTTAAGAATGAAATATTTAAGAATTAGATAAGACATTTGTAAATGTAATACTGAATAAAATTGATGTTTCGTGGTCTTGATATACAGGGAAAGCTCGCGCGATGGGAATAAAATCATTTTTAAATCGCGCGGAGCGCCGCGGACTATCATAGAATGGCCGCTGTTTTGATGGAATTTATGTAAATGTCCTGCCTCGAAGAGGCGAGGAAGTAAAAATACATAGGTATTTAAATGTGCCAAATGAGTCCTTTGTGTGGTATTGTAAAGTGGAAATTAAAATAAAAAATGTTTAAATTTAGAGTAAAATATCTCGCGTGGGCCCTGATACACTCGCTTGACCGCGCCGCCTGTATGTATACAGCCCGCGCGGGTAATGGAAAAAACCCGGCGCCATAGTGGCGCCGTGCGGCTGGAGTCGAGGGCCAAAGCGAATATTTTTGAACTCTGATTACGGACGTTACAGACATCCCAGCGAGCTGAAACATTTTTTATTGTGTTCCTCATGTGAACATCTATGGGAATGATATGTTTTTGCGTGTTTGAAAGTTAGCTGGTGCGCTTTTATTGGTGGTGACATACTTTGTCTGCCCATTACGCAATTAATATCTATCCGACATACTTGAAAATATCACCGAAGGATGCGCTTGGTTGAGATCTATCTAATGGTATAATTTAGAATCTCGTAAAATCACGTTTTCTATTTTTTATGACCTGATTAAAATTCGAGCCTTCACGGTTGACTTTTTGATGCAGTTTCTAAGTATGTAGGATCTTGCAGGTCCACTGACTGTGTCACAAGCCTTTGCAAGGTCAGGCTATATCAGGTGACACAGTTCTGACCCCGTGGGGCTCAGGCAAAACATGTTATAATTTATTTTGATTTTAAATTAGGGCGGGCCCGGCCTACTTTCCCAGAGCACCGTAAGATGGCGGTCGCACGCCGCGCGTTGCGATATTTTACCGTGAGGCGGCGACAGTCGCGCCGCGCGTGGGGTTGAGAGAGTGGGAGAGTAGACGCCAACGGCCATTGTTATTGGTTTTGTGACGCATTTTGCGATTGTGTAATCTTTTATCACTTGTAAAGATAATACATAATAAATAGTTTTGCTACCGGCGGTCACCTGTTGCACATTACGTGCGGTGACTTAGACGCCCTGTGGACCGCTTTCATCTGTGTTTTTACTGCTATCCTGCCCCCTATATGGATTCCTACTTGGTAAAGATGGCGGCTGAGAATATACGGGCCAGCCTCTGCAATCTCCTGTGCTTCTGGACCCCCGCGACGGACGATTCTCTATGAGGCATTTCGCATTCAAGGCGAAAGGCTCTGCACTACATGGAAGTGTTACCACTGTGTCGTCTCCGAAGCGGGCCGTGACTTACAACCTCGGCCTTCGGAAGCAGGCTTGATGGAACCGCGCAAATTTATCAGTTCCCGTGCGGAACAGTGATGATGATGAGGTATGGTTGAAATTCAAGTTTATGCGATACAGCAGTATTTAGTGATGGGTCGTCGACGTATTTAACGTCGACGAAACGAGACCGTCCATGTCCGACCATCGAAGAGACGATCAACTAGTTGAATTCGTCAACTAGTTGACGCGTCAACTTCATTACGCGGACGTTCTATCTAAACATCGGGACGATGGTCAACTGTCTACGGTTCGACGCGACGCTGCTCGACGGGTCAACCGTTGGCTATTTTTATTACGTTAATTTTTAAGATTTAAAGAAGTTCGTAGGAATATAGTTTCGGGGAAAGTAAAACCGCTACTTGTGCTTACATGTAAAAATAAATATTTTATTATTTATTTGTTTACGCACATTATAGGCTTTTACATATTGTTTTATATACTTTTTTATATATATAATAAAGAAAGAAGTAGGTATACACAACAATATCAGGTGAAAGCAGTAAAATATTGGTTCAATAAAAAATAAAATAATTAAACAGAATTGTTTTATTTTATACAGCGCAAAATTCGGAATTCACCGAAACGTCGCACGTGCACATTGCACAAATCAAGTAAAAAATAATAGACAATAGCTTGTTAAGCTTATCTCACCTTACGCTTGCATTCAAATTTCAAGTCTCTGTCATAGTTCGTGTACACAGATCTGCACTCTGCACTCTATGGTCGTGTACTTTAGAGTTGAAATGAAATTACCCGTCGAGCCGTCCATGACGTCTATGGCGTCTACAAGTCGACAGCGAGAGATGAGAGAAAAATAAACGGAGACGTTTTATCTTGCTCTCGCTCGTTGCTTTGCACTACGTTGAATCTCGAATCGTCCACCGTTCACGGCGTCCGTCGTCCACCGTCTACGAATTCAACTAGTCCATGCGATAAACGTAAACCGTCGACGCGTCGACGCAACGTCAACTGTTGATTTCAACTAGTCCGTCCATTCAACGCCCAACCCTAGCAGTAATCGTCCGTGGTATATTTTGTGTTCCGTTCTAATGTAAGTTTTTCCAGGGCCCGTTAGTCTGCCCGGTTGACTGCCCGAGAGATCGCCGCAGACCGCACGCGTGCTGCGCGTTGATTCCGACACGCCCGTTCGGTGTGTCGATGCCCAGGATGAAGCAGAGTGATGTGTTCGAGGCGGCGGACCGCATGATTGCCGGGATGCAGTCGGTCTGATGCTGATGGGACCGCCATTGGATTCCTCAACCCCGTATGGACTGCGAGGGTGCGGATCTAGGCCGATGGGGCCGCCATCGCTCCTAATCCCCGATTCTGTTGACTCCCGCATTTACCTAGGTTTGTATGTGATCGTTCAGACACAACCGTGCGGTTAGTCAACCGCTGCGGTGCCCGCAACCCAACCGCTAGAAAATAGACCCGCACAGCGCCCGCACGATCCTATTACTATGGGGCCTTACGAGAGCGTTCCGTCGCGTTGCGGGCACCGCACAGTTCCATGTCACAACAGGAGCACGCGTGGATTATATTCTGTTTTCTATGGTTATGGATCGCTTTGACACTGAATTTTTTATTGATGAAGTGGAGAAAAGATCTGTAATAGTGTGAGGATTACTCAAATATGCCAAGAACCCAGCTTGGCAGGAGTTGGTGGAGATATTTGGAAATGGTGGAAAAAAAGAGTATTTTAGAGAAGTAGGTATTTATTCACCAAAAATGAACTAACAGAATGATATTTATGTGTCTTGCCATGGAACACGGCCGTCGTTATTAACCGCGGCTGTGTGAACAGATGACACAAATCGCGTGTTTTGAGACGCGATTCTGAAACTGAACGGTTCCCGCTGTGTCTGAACAAGCGCTAAGACCCGCGCGGATCCCACGCGATTCTGAAACTGCGCGGTTCCCGCTGTGTCTGAACAAGCGCTTGCTCTGTACATTAATACCACCGGACCTTACCTCCATGAATTAGTGATAAGTAAAGTTGGTGATAAGTAAGTAAGTAAAGTTTTATTTCAATAGAAACAATAGGCAATTGATTAGTCGAATGAAAACGATTAAAATTGTTTAAACAATACTTCAATGCAATGCTCAAACTGATTTCTGGAAATATAAAAAATTTTTTTTTTTGTATTTATCGAAATTCGACAAACTTTATGAAAGTCTCTAATTGTGCATTATTCGTCGAGAATAATAAATATAATAAATTTTGGTAAAAAATATCTGGGATGAGTGTCTTACCAGCGGAAATTGAAGTTAATCCTACTTCGGAATCCCAATTTCATAGTTATTATAAATAAATACTCATAGAACCGATGCTTCAGTCGCATAGTTGTTCACGGCCGTAATTTGAGAACATAATTTTTCCGGGTTTTCGCCTTTGATCGGTGTAGTAACCAATATTTTGGGCTACATTTCAATGGATAAAATAATTAAAAATATAATTTATGTTGTCAATAATGCTTTATGGTTTACTTCTTTTATTTAAAATAAAAAAACTGTTAAATGTACAATATCGTGCAATTTTCTGTTTTTTTATTCTTTTATCGAAATAACTTATATAATAAAAACATAATTTTGAATAGCTTATTGGTCTTGTGATTAGGATTCTCGCCTCGTGATCGAAGGATCGCGGGTTTGAATCTCACTCCAGACCAGCAAGTTAGTGCTATTTTCATAGCACAAGCATTTAGCTTAATTTGAAAATAGTAAGAACATTGATGTGACACGTATTCCGTGTTCGCATCTCTATTTTTAAAAAAAACAACGTTATTTATCACGAAGAAACTACTCGTACGATTTCAATTTTATCAATATCTCAACATAGAAGGTAGGTTTCTCTTGAATGTAGTTTTAATTATTATTAAATATAACTACAAATCCATTGTAGGTACCTACCTATTTATTGGCAAATCTTATATACCAGTTGTTCTCAATCTTTTTTGGTGGCGAAACCCTTTTGGAATGCGAAATACTTGACGGAACCCTACAATAAAACAATAGTGTTTAAAAGTGTATTCTTTATTAATAACCATAATAAAAGTCCTACGAACTTTTTTAATTTTGCGGCTCAGTCGTCTTCGCGGTGAAGCAGAGATCGCCACCAGAAGGCACTGCGCAGCTCGTAGTCCGTGGATATGCCAGAAGTCAAACGCCGAGGTAGTGCTTATCGTATGAAAGTCCGAAGAAAAAATCCGAAGCGAAGTCCAAGTCAAAAGGCAGGGGTCCAAAATATCCAGAAGAAAGCAGAAGTCCAAAAAGTGAGCAGGGTCAAGAAATAAAAGGCAGCGAGAAGATTGTCCAAACGGCGTATACAGTACCACGCGAGTTGCGGAACAGGTACCCGCCTGAGTAAATGCGTTTATTTTATACTCTTTACAGAATTGCGCAAGGTTACGTCATAGCATATTGCATAAGCCAATAGAAATGCCAGATTCCAGGAAGGCGCCGCAGCGAACCTGGCGGTCGGCTAGTGAACTAGGCGCCGTGACGCAATTTCACCGGACGGCAGATCTCACATACCAGACACAAACAGATTAATTCGTAAAAAATGCATTGCAGCCCCCCTGGGGTCTAAATTGTGTTATTATACAATACCAGATCTAGCAGATGGTAATAACACAATCGTTTGGACAGGCCGGGTCCTACAAAGACCAAATAAATTAAGATATAATTTGCCAGTAAGGGCTCAAATTTTCATAAATTCATAAAAAAAGGTAAACAGTATTTTTACAAGTTTTGCTATGACAGTGATAAAGTGCGCATGCAAGCGCTCATTTTGACAGTAATTCCAAGTATGTCAGATTAATATTTACTGAATTATAAGCATTTAAAAGCGCCGAAAAACCAACTTCTTTATTACACCCTCAGGGGCGCCTATATCATTTGACATACATAAACATATATTATTCAGATAGGCATTCGTATAAGGAATGCAATGGCACTACATTAGTTGGTTTGCGTCCCCAGTAGCTGCTCTAATCGTTGATTAAAAAATCAACCTTTTTAATATTTTCCACGGCGAGCGGACTCGCCGTGTGCGCTAGCTACCGTGACGGGGTGACCCCCGGCAGGCGTACCGTTTCCAAATCGAGAGAAATGCAAAAATTTTCTCACGAGCTTCCAGTACTCATTTATTTCATGATGGACGATCCGGCGTCCGGTGCAGACCTTCAAGCTCCCGTGGAGGGTAACCCTATACGCATCACAGACGGGAGCTTGGAATTTGAGTACTGGGCGTTAGAAGTTATAGCCGGTCAGGTGAGCTTATCAGATCGCTCAAAAAAATATTTATTTGCCAGTCGGCGGATTCAGCGGCGGAAAAAAGAGCCGAGGCCCTCTGCAGCGGGTCTCGGCTCCCGTGTTGGCGGATATCGCGTGCCACAGTCATGCCCTTCTAGTGTTGGCGAACATCGCGGGTTCCGCGTGCCACACACATGTTTTATTTGGGGCGTTTAGGGCATCGCGGAAGAATCCCTTCGGCTCAAACTTCTAACCTCTTTCCACGCACCCACGGGTGCCCAAAAAATTATTTATTTCCATTTTATTCATAAAATTCAATACATTTTCTCATAAGAAATACAACATAATGCATACAAAAGGCGCCGAAGCGCTGCTTCTCACAAGGCATCAACATATTTTTAAAAACATTTTCATAACATATACAAATTCACACATATTTGTATCGGCACTTGTGGCTGAAAATAACATCGGAGGCCAAGCTAGACACCACATCCTCATATTCATACAACAAAATGGCTATCCCAAGGGCCGTGTCTGCACGATGTTCTACAGCTAGATGGAAGCAGCGCGCGAGGGCGGCCCCCCTCCCGTCGCATTCAAACCTCATCTCCATGATATTTTCTGTATACAAAGGCTGATTTGTCTGGCCACGCGCCTCTCATGTTTGTCAAAATTATGTATTCATTTTTACATGGCTCAACCCTGTCCGTTACAAGTAACATGTAACAGTTACTTATTACTTACTTTATTATTTCATTTGTTTATTTTATTGTTTATTTACATTTGTTAATACAAGTTAATAACTGTCATACTAGGTAAAAACCTGTTCTGTAGCAGTTATTCTCATATGATACTTATGTAATTTAACAAATGACAATTAAAGAAAGTATAAGCATAAGAATGAAAGTAGATCAATAATAATAAAGTAAATCATGGGAATACCTTAATCTAAAAGAAAAGAAAACGGAAATAAAATATACATACAAAATTAAGATAAGAATTTAAGTAGTTACAAAAATAAATATTATAATAATAAACATGACAATTAAAGAAAGTATAAGCATAAGAATGAAAGTAGATCAATAATAATAAAGTAAATCATAGAAATACCTAAATCTAAAAGAAAAGAAAAAGAAAAGAAAATATACACGAAATATTAAGATAAGAATTTAAGTATGTAGTTACAAAAATAAATATTATAATAATAAATATTAAAGTATACTTTAAATTATATAAATCAGTTTTTGCCAATTCAGAGGTCAAGGACGGATCTCTTCTTCAGCATACCTTCTACCTGATATTTTTATAAACTTAGTAATATGATGTTTAAAAGGTTTGTGTAGAGTTATTTCTTTAGTTTCATTAGTTAACTTGTTAAAAACAAGCGGGGCAGTGAAATTAAATTGTCTTTGCCCAAATGACGTTTTCCTTTTAGGTACCTCGAAATTAATTGTATTTGCCAGCCTTGTAACCCGTGGTTGTTGTGAACGTTTAAAATTTACATTGTCCTTGAGGAATTTTATAAGTATGGTTTTACGGTATAATTGTCTCGGGTCAAGAATGTTAAATATTCCAAACAAATCATCTGAAGGAAACATTCTCGATTTCTTGGTGATTATACGCATGATGCATTTTGTGATTTTATCAGCGAATCCATGACTGATCTGACACACCCTCCCCATCCAATTACGCCATAGGACAATAGGGATTGAGTGATGGAATAATATATAGTCCGGAGGGATACAATATCTACCAGATTTCTCAGACTTCTATATATGTATCCCATTTTCCTAATCTTATTAGAGAGATCTTGTGTATGTCCCTGCCAACTGAGTTTGTTGTCAATTATAATTCCTAGGTATTTTATATCACATGCTTTTTCAAGACATATACAGTCGCATCCATTTGGTAAACTACAGTTGTGTAACTGTACTTGATAATTTATGATGACTTTAGGTTAACCAGCTTCTGTTGGACTGAATTTTAGGTACTTAGCTTTTTCAATGTTCAGTGAAAGTAAATTTCGATCAAGCCACTTTTTAACAATTTTCTGCTATTTTGTGAGCAGTTTCCCATGTTCTGCCTTTAAAAAGTAATAGAGTATCATCTGCAAATGAAATAACTTGACCCTCAGTTGGCAAATCACACAAATCGTTAACATACAGGAGAAAGAGGATTGGTCCAAGGAAACTGGAGATCCTGATTTCCTTCCAGTGAAACAACTTGAGATCTCTCTGTAAGATAGCTTTTAAACCAATCATGGGCCACACCGTCACATCCTATGCGCAATAATTTACAAGCAATCTATCATGTGGAACTGTATCGAATGCCTTAGCAAGATCAAGAAATATAGCGATGCACTTATCTCAGTATATCACATATTCAGTCATTGCTGTTATGGCATCTCCAGTAACATGTGCTCTCTGAAACCGTATTGATTTTTTGATAAAATTTGTCGTTCATTTAAATAAGTTAATAATCTTTTCTTAACAATTCTTTCCAATATTTTAGAAAAAATAGTAAGTAGCGAGATTGGTCTGTAGTTTGATATCTCAAGCTTGTCTCCTTTTTTAAAAATTGGTTTGATGAGAGCACATTTTAATGCTTTTGGGAAAATACCTTGCGTCATGCTGTGATTGAATATGTGAACAAGTGGGGTAACGAATCAATCACGTTTCATTGGTTGTAGCCAGGCATAGACCGGGAGCGGAAATAGGAGAGGGATAATCATGGTCGACATTATGATTATTATTATTTATTATTTGGGCTGCCAATTTTGGTCCCATACTTGCAAAATAATTATTAATTTCATGTACGACTTCCTGTGGTTTTTCTTGCAAATTAATAACTAACATAACAAGTACAATAATAGAAGATATTAAAAAAGAAAAGAAATCTAACTAATGGGAGTTATAATAGAACGGTCGACCAGAGAGGTGTTTTGATTTTTTTTCTAAATTCTTGCGGAACCCCTACAGGGGTATCGCGAAACCCTAGGGTTCCGTGGAACACACTTAGAGTATAGCTGCTATATACAATTGAATTAAAAATAAATTAAGTTCTAAAAAAACTAAACCATAAAAACCCAGAATTTGTTATACTCCCTTTCTCATTGAACCAGGTTTCGTGCCTACTTCACGCGTCGGGGTCATTACTAATTTGTATTGATTCCAATTTGAAAAAAAAACATTAAAATTTCGAAAATTCCAAATTTATACTATAACTAGCTGTTTGTACCCGGCGTTGCACGGGTTAAGGATTAAGTTGAAAATAAATTTGTGGGAGGAAACAAAGGTTTGATTCGAACGGTATAGATTTGCATCGAAAATATATCAGGGGAGGAGAAAAGGTACAAGGGGAGGGAGGAAATATAGCCTATTTTACCTGCTGAGTCCTAAAGAATAAGTTTCCAAATTTTGAGTCCGATCGGTCGAACGGTACAGATTTTCATCGAAAATATGTCAGGGGGAGGGGAAGAGGTATGAGAATAGATGGCAAATATCACCTATGTTATCCGCTGAGTCCTAGAGAATAATTTTTCAAATTTTGAGTCCAATCGGTCAAACGGTACAGATTCGCATCGAAAATATGTCAGGGGGAGGGGAAGGAGTATGAGAATAGGGCGGAAATATCGCCTATGCTACCCGCGGAGTCCTAAAGTATAAGTTTCCAAATTTCGAGTCCGATCGGTTGAACGGTATAGATTTTCATCGAAAATATGTCAGGGGGAGGGGAAGGGATATGAGAATAGGGGGGAAATATCGCCTATGTTACCCGCTGAGTCCTAAAGAATAAGTTTCCAAATTTTGAGTCCGATCGGTCAAACGGTACAGATTTGCATCGAAAATATGTCAGGGGGTGGGGAAGGGGTATGAGATTAGGGGGGAAATGTTACCTATGTTACGGTTGCCGGCAAACTTCTTGAAATTTTTTGGCGTAGTGGAGGAATGCGCAGAAGACAAAATTTGGGTCCCTTTGGTGGAATAGTACATGCGCAAACTTCCCCCCACTACGCCGTAAAATTTCAACATGTTTGCCGGCTACTGTACCCGCCGGGTCCCAAAGCATAAGTATGCAAAATTTGAATCGAATCGGACAAACGGTATGGATTTGTATAGAGAACAGACAGACAGACATTGAGTTTTATAGGTATAGATTATTAAATTTTTTAAACGAAAATTTGTTAGATCATTTTTATCGTCGCCACGAGTCTGAAAAGTTTTAGCTCAAAAGGGTCAAAAATCGACCCAAAGTTTTTGTTGATGGCAAGCCGGCAAGCAAGCAAGCAAGCAAGCAGACTCCACGAGTTAATATAAAGGGAGTAAAAATCAGTATGAACCAACTTCTGACGATAAATATGAAAGCAAATATCGACGTTTTGATATTTTAATAGTGTCAGTGCAGCGATATCGACATATTATTTTTTTCGTAAATGTACAAGGTACACAGAAACATGTTTGAGAGCCAGCGGCGTGCCGTTTCGGTCGCGTGAAATTTAGTGGGGCATTTCCATTGCGATAATATAATATATAATTTCATCGCTGTTCTCTTCGTGTTCAGCGCAGATGACGGGTCGCGTTCGGCCGTTCAGTGTTCAGTGTTCAGTCAGTGGAAACCGCTCGGACGTGGTCGGCTGTCCGTGTCGGCGGGAACTGGGAATTGACTGCCAATATCCAGTGTATCAAAGATCAGTCGATCGGCGCTGATTGCTCATACTGTTCGTTCAGACTTTCAGACGGCCAGTGCATCGGCGGGAGTGACTCGCGATGGGTGTTTGCTAATCGGGTACGGTCCTCGCCGCGAGTGTACTTTTTCAGTCGCAACCGCCATCGGAGTTTATTTCCCGCGTTTTCAGTGAATGCAAAATTAATCGTTCAATTGTCTCGTTTCCTGGTGTACTTTCTCGATTTGAAACTGGTGCGTATCGGTACACGTTTTTGGATTAAAAGGAAGTCAGCCCGACGTGCACCAATTGCTATTGAGAAGATTGTTTTGTTGGTAAACAAAAATTGCACGGTTTGAATTATTTTTTATGATCGGATAATTTAATCCAAATTGAGTACTGTGAAAGTGGAATCGAATTAAAAATGCGATTTAATCAATTATATAACATTAATTCTTTCTTGTAATTATATACAAGGTGTCTAGTAGCCAGTAGCAAAAACTTTGGAGGGCCTTCTTCATTCATTTGATGAATTTTGAATAGAAAATGTTCGACAGTTACATCAAATTTCCATTTTTTTTTCAATATTTCTGGCTTAGCTTTTCTAAAAATATCGTGAAAATGATTTATACATCGAAAAATAAAAATTCATTCTTTGATACAAGTCAAATAAAATTATTAAAACTTTGCAAAAATTTCAAAAATATTTTTGTAAGATTTTTAATTTTTTTTTTTTACTTTTTAGCGAATGAATTTAATGATGAATTTTAATAATAATATTTAAATATTTCATAAGCTATTGTAGTGATAGTCCAACGTTTTACAGAAAATACTCAGATATATTTAAAAAATGCAACTTTGATTTCACATGTCTCCGTAACTGTCGACATTTACCCCAAAGTGTAAAGAATATTTATTTTATATTAAAAATTGAATGAAGAAGACTTCCAGAGTTTTTTCTACTGCTATTAATAAAATAATCATTCAAATCTGTGTGACTTAATTGGTTCAAAAGTGATTGAAGTGTAGGTACCTACTTATTACATTTCCACATTATATAAAATAAATATCTTCCAAATTATAGAAAATGTGAAAAACCTGGAGGGCTAAAAAATAACATTTTGGTAATGGATGTTTAAAAAGAAATTTTACTGTAATTTGTATTTGTCACGTCTAGGCTTGCTTTAGTATGTTTGTCACTTCATTTTTAAATCTGTCAATGTTGAATTTTTTTGTCCATCGTGGTAAGTCATTATATAATTTTGATTCTCTGCAAATATGTATCTCGATTTTGACCTATTTTGACCTATTTTCGCTGTAGCCGGAGTGGTGTGGTAGTAGAAGGTGTTATCTTGTATTAATGACTCACAAATGTTTTTTAAATTAGTTTTTTTTTTGTTGCTAATCATAGATTTTATCAATGGACCATTAGGTATTTACCCTGACAGTCCTACGAGGATATTATTTTACAATGTAAAAATATATCAAGACCATTGGGAGAATAAAGTGTTACGGAATGTATTTTTATGGTTGAAAAATATGTTAAAATTGACATCCGAGGAGAAATAAAACTATCGCACACGTACTAAAGCGCGTGGCTTCCATCCGAGAAGTAAAACTATGGCACACGTACTATAAAGCGCGTGGCTTCCATCCGAGAAGTAAAACTATCGCACACGTACTAAAGCGCGTGGCTTCCATCCGAGAAGTAAAACTATGGCACACGTACTATAAAGCGCGTGGCTTCCATCCGAGAAGTAAAACTATCGCACACGTATAAAGCGCGTGGCTTCCATCCGAGAAGTAAAACTATGGCACACGTACTATAAAGCGCGTGGCTTCCATCCGAGAAGTAAAACTATCGCACGTATAAAGCGCGTGGCTTCCATCCGAGAAGTAAAACTATCGCACACGTATAAAGCGCGTGGCTTCCAAGGTGTTACGCTCACAGCCCAGCTTTATGTAATTTATCACATAATCTATTACTTATTATAGAAGTTATTTACGGACTTATTACGGACAATGAAATTATTATTAATATTGGGAAAATAAAAGAATTTTGCCGGCGACATTTTATATTTGGACAAAATTCCCGTGAATCTTTTGTCTTTGGACCAAATTTCCGTGGATCTTTTATCGTTGGAACAAAAGTTCGTGGACATTTTGTCGGTGGACCCTATCTCCGTAGATATTTTATCGTTAGGAAAAATGTTCTTGGTCCTTTTGTCGTTGGACTATGTCCGTGGAACTTTTTGTTCTCAAAGAAAAAAAAAAGTTACTCACTTTACAGGAAGTTACAGACAGACAGAGCAGACAACGAAATTATTTTTATTGGGATTTTCTGTAGGTATATTTAGGGGCGGATCGGTAGAAACATACCTGCCAGGGAAATATTTTTTACCTCCATTCAAATATGATTTTTTGTGTCGAAAGAATATTATTAAGATGGGTCGCTTAAAGCGGTTGGGTCATGTTGTACCCTACGAAAGATACGCGAGAGTTGATGGCGCGTACTGTGGTCGGGTCGGGTCGCTTAAAGCGGTTGGGTCATGTTGTACCCTACGAAAGATACGCGAGAGTTGATGGCGCGTACTGTGGTCGGGTCGGGTCGCTTAAAGCGGTTGGGTCATGTTGTACCCTACGAAAGATACGCGAGAGTTGATGGCGCGTACTGTGGTCGGGTCGGGTCGCTTAAAGTGGTTGGGTCATGTTGTACCCTACGAAAGATACGCGAGAGTTGACGGCGCGTACTGTGGTCGGGTCGGGTCGCTTAAAGTGGTTGGGTCATGTTGTATCCTACGAAAGATACGCGAGAGTTGATGGCGCGTACCTATCTAAACATAGAGAAGGAAGACTTGAAGTCTCTTTTAGACGTAATTTTTTTATAATCTACCGCCATTCATTTACTCAACACTCATTTGTGAAGAAAGAGCAATTACATGAATTTACGAGTGAAACAAATCATACGATTAAAGCAAATTATTAGGAAAAAATAATAGGTGCCGAAAAACATTTCGTGTAGTTGAATACTGCTTATTTGAACAGACAAATTGATTTAATGCAGTTTTTCTGTTGGCGCGGAGTTTTCTTGATACCTAAAAGAGGTGTCGGAATACCTTGCAGTGTCCATCATCACCAGAGGTCAAGTACGCATCGCATAATAACCCAGAAAACTCAAAAGCGGGCATTAGCCTTGTCGCCTCGTCGGGCTGATCCGTCTTAAGATAGATAAATGTATGAAAATACTATCTTAGATTAAACATCTTACCAAATATTTGCACAGGGCTTTGTCGGATAATACGGTCAGTGACCATGGAGAGGTTTGTTTTAAATCAAAAGGCATCGCCAGATAACGTCGAATATTTTTGAAAGATAATAATTATCAAGAATATACATATGTACATAATACCTAAGTGTGCGATATCACTAAAGACACGAGCAGATAAAGATTATATTCGTAATCTACGTAAAATATTATAAATTGTATCGATATTCTTTTGTATTATTGTGTTCCTTCTGTGCTTCTGTCTTCTGTTCTATGGAGCGCTTATCTAACATGTTCACATATTGATTTTTGGTATGTGTCAATGGTGAAAAGTTTTTGATATGTGTCAATGCTCAATATTTTTAAATGTGATCCGATGTTAGAGAATATTTAATTTATAAATCTGAGTGGAAGATGATGTTATATATTTTCAACACGTTAAGAGAGTAATGGGGACATAATTAATTTACCGTTACTTTTAACATGTTACATCTACGGTACGCAATAATGTATAATTTTTTACTGTTTTCTTTTTCGTATAAATATATTTAACTATCTAATATTTTAACTTCAAAATGGGGTAATTTCAAGAACCCTCCCGTCTCAATCCCCCTTGACCACTATTGTATCTCACTCTCTTGATCCCCCAAATTCTTATCATATACCCACCGTGATATATCATATAACTTGATAGGACATGCTTACATGTTCCAGCTAGAACTTGTATGCAATACCCAATATTTCAACCCCGTATTGCTCTAAGATTTCTCCAATCCGATAAGCCTGTAATATCGGGAAAATATATACCTGGTATGCTCTTTACTGTGCCATTAGAACTTTTCATATTGCCAGGCAATATAACTATACTATGTACCTCTTTGGGTTGTATTTTCATAGAAAATTGTATAAAGAGAGAGGCATTTAAATTTATAAAAAATGACAAATATCTTGTCCCAGTTCTCCAATAGTACCTAGGTACCTACGGCCGTTTCTATTATTCTTCTACGGCCGCTCCGAATTTTTATGTTCTCACGACTCTCACTTTGGAAATACTCGTATCACACAAAACGACAAATTGTAGTCACAGAGCTTTGGGATTTCTACTTTGAGAGAAGCAACAAAACATATGCTAGCTGTAATCCGTCGATTAATACCGTCAAAAATGACGGTACTTCTACATGCCGGGCCGGTTCCTAAGTATTTACTTGTTTATAGTCGACATCCATGAAATAGTAATAACGATATTTATCAAAATATTTGAACATTTTTTTATATATTTCCCCTGCCGGCAGTTATTGTTACTATTATCGCTATACTGTCCTCTGATGATATATCACTCTGGCGACAACACAATTAAATAATTAATAATATTATAAATAAAATAGACGTCAAAATAAAATAAAATGAAAAAAAAATATTCCGGTACCGGGAACCGAACCCGAGCCTCCTGGGTGAGAGCCAGGTATCCTAGCCACTACACCATAATATGGTGATATCAGAGATATCACTGGTCTCGGGACAACTGCTATAAAGCCAGTGTATTGTATTGTGCGCCCTGTATTTTTATTTATCGGTACAAATGGTTCGCGTCTTTGCTAAGTCTTATATGTACTGTTTTCTTGACGGGTCGCGTAGGCTAGGCGGTAGCAACATCATCAAATCGCGGCCGGTTCGAGTTTGCTGGCCCGGGATTCAAGCCCCATATCGGGCCGTTTAATTTCGTTTTTTAGCAGTGAATTCGAACGAAATTACGGACGTTACACGAAGTTACAGACATACAGACAGGCTAACGGACAGACAACGAAATTATTATAGTTGGGATTAAATAATAATTCATGTTTTTTCTTACAGCGAGGAAAGTAACGCGATCGAATGAAAATAAATGAGTCATTATTTATTAAGCTTTATTAGATGTTTAATTACACATGACTGTACATTAATGTGTAATGTGTAATGAGTCGGTTTTTATTCGGGAGGAAATCGACTGCTTCGTTTGATATTCTCGTAATATATATATATTATTATTAACATAATATAACGATTGAACATTGATGTTAAACTTCTCTCAAATTTCAAACATATTTGCGAAAACTTGAAGCCTTCGAAGAGAATACAAACCAATACAAACATGCCTACCACTTGTCAAATTTAAAAATATATTTTCTCTAAAAACATACAGGTGACTGAAACTTCGGGGGAGTCTTCTTCATTAAATTTTGAACAGAAAATATTCTTTACACTTGGGTGAAATGTCAACAGTTACGGAGATAAACGAGATCAAAGTTTTTAAAATATTTTAAAAATATTTCTGACTTATTTTCTGTAAAATGTCGGAGTAGGTATCACTGCAGACTTATATGGAATATTAAAAATTCATTCGCTTTAATACAAGTCAAATAAAATGACAAAAAAGTTTTTAACATATACTCACATATAGTCAACTTTTGTATTGCTATATTTTATATTGTAAACACATAAATTATGACGTACATACATGAGTAATATAATTGTATTGATTGTACCTATCATAAAAAAATATACGATTTCGGTTTTATATAATAACTGTATATCAGTTACTGTAATCCAGAGTTTTGTTTAAAATATTAAGTATTAAATTATTAATAATATTATTAAAATTATTAATAATACTATTATAATATGAATATACGATATTAAAAAGTGATATTATTTAATAAGTTGTTAGATATCAGTTTGTCTCGCATACATCTACTAATTTCTCCATCCAAAAAGTTCGAATATTAAATTAAAGCCAATATTTTCGCCACAATGCATGATAGAAATATTGACACTTGACAGATGACTTGATGTTTTTCTATTTTTGAGTGATCAAACGGATGATTTAAAATCAATTGTTCAAATCAATCAATTGTGTGTGAACATTCATTTGATAGTCTTTTTCACAAAAACTCCCATTTGAAATATTATCATTTTTCACCCGTTTTGTTTTCTACGTGAACTGATAACAAATAAAACATTATGCATTTATAGTGCAATAAACTCTTGTGTATTGAAATACCCGTTTTTCATCAATTTAAAAAATCACATAATACCGCATTGTGATCAAACGAGACAATGGCAGGTACAGATTAGATAATGTTCCATTGATTTACTAGTTTTGTGTCTCGTGCGAGTCTCGCTGCTTCCGTAACACGGCGAAATCAATGCAATTGTAATCTTTGGAGGAAGCTTCATGTTTCACCTTAATTGATGCCCTGTGCTGAGTCTGCCACGGCGCGTCGCATCAGCATCCTCACGTAAGTGGTGACGCTACGTACCGTGCTGATGATGGTGAGGCCACCGGTTCTGGCCAGGGGTGGCCATAGTCTGAGCATGATTTATTATCTCTCTAATTGTAGCATCCCTATAAATTTGGTACTGTGGAGAAAACGTATAATTACTTATTTTTTTTACTTAAAAAGTTACTTTACATGCAAATATTTTCAGTAAACATGTATTTAAAAATTATCTATAGAAATACAATCCAGATTATCTCTCGCTTACAAGATTTTAAAGTTGGAATATTAGATCAAAATTTATGCACACATTTTGCCGATATTTTACCATATATTTCTTTTGATTACTTTTAATACTTCTCTTCTATTTTATATGATTTTACTATTTCTCTTTTGTTTTATATAATATTTTTAATGTGTGTATTTTCTTTTATATGGAATGTGTGGGATTGCACGAACCTCCCCACATTCTGGAATAAAGCTATATTTATTTAAAAAAGCTATATTTATTTATTATTTAGGGAATACGCAAAACAGATACCCCACTTCTCCCGTTCTCTAAACCTCAATTTAAAATTGTAAATAAAATTAATCAGAAGCAATACCGGCTAAGGACCGTTACCATAATGCAGAGTGTCCGATGACCGGCATCGGAGCCTTTAATAGTATAAAATACGATCAATTTCATCGACAAAAAACCGCCTATATGTCATTCTCCATATATGTAATGTCATTTTCCATCTATACCTATAAAACTCAATGTCTATCTGTCTGTTTTTTCTCTATTCAAATCTACACCGTTTGTCCGATTTGACTCAAATAATGAATACTTGTGCTTTAGGACCCGGCGGGTAACATAGGCGACATTTCCCTCCTCCCCTTTTACCCCTTCCCCACCCTCTAATATATTTTCAATGTAAATCTGTACCGTTTGACCGATCGGAGTCAAAATTAATTTGGAAACTTAATCTTTAGGACCCGGTGGGTAACATAGACAACATTTCCCCCTCCCCCTTTACCCCTTCCCCTATTCCTCATATATTTTCAAAGCAAATCTGTACCGTTCAACAGATCGGACTCAAAATTTGCAAACTTATTCTTTAGGACCCGGCGGATTACATAGGGGACATTTCCCTCCCCCCACCTCATATATTTTCAATACAAATATGTACCGTTCGACCGATCGGACTCAAAATTTGAAAACTTATTCTTTAAGACGTGGCGGGAAACAATGACGACACTTCCCCCCTCCCCCTTTACCCCTCCTCAACATCTGAAATATTTTCGGTCAAAATCTGTACCGTTCGACCGATCGGACTCAAATTTTGCATACTTATTCTTAAAGACCCGGCGGTTGACATAGGCGACATTTACCCCATCCCCCTTTACCATTTCCCCTCCCCTTGATATATTTTCAATGCAAATTTGTACTTAACGACCGATCGGACTCAAAATTTGCAAACTTATTCTTTAGACCACGGCGGGTAACATAGGCGACATTTCCTCTCTCCCCCTTTACCCCTTTCCCACTCGTGATATACTTTCTGTACAAATCTATGCATTTGACCGATGACCCAAATTTCGCATACATATGATTTAGGACCCATTACCATTATTGTTACCCATACAGGTGACATTTACCCCCTCTCCCTTTGCCACCCCATCACCTGATAAATTTAGCATACTTTTTCTCAATATATCACCTGATACATTTTCTGTACAAATCTACACCGTTTGCCGCTCTGATTTATTCTGCATTCTTACTCTTTAGGTACCGGCGGAATACATAGGTCACAATTTCCTCCTGGAAATCCTATCCATCCCAGCCTAGATTAAATGGAAACCTTGTTTTTATTAGAGTCATTGCAAAACAATGGAACATTTGTGTGTCCCCGCAAACTTATTTTTAACTAAATCTTTAACCCATGCATCGCCGGGTACGAACAGCTAGTGTTTTATAAAGCATGTTTTTTTTCGTAATTCTTTTTTAAAAATAATTTTTAGTCTTTTCATTTAAAATTTTGGTCAAGTACTTAGCGTTATATTGATCGTTATTGTTTTATCTTTTAAATGAGACCTCTGATATTTATAGAACCTCAACATTTTAGATACGGGTAGATATTAGTAAATTGCAGACGCGTGCAGTGGGAACAAGAAGCATAACATTTATTTAACCGTATACTTGGGAAAAAATCGAAATTAAATATTTATCTGGCAGAATATTATGAAATATTAATATCTGAATAATATGGTAATTATTGTGATTGGAATATTCCCAGATATATTTCTTATTTCGGTTTCCTTTCAAAGTTATATGATTAGAAAAATGTCAGACTTCTTGCCCATGCTCGGGTACCACAAAAATTTAAATGGCTGTCATTTCATCACGGCTGGAGGAAAATGACATATACCTAGGGGGTGTTTTGTGATGTAGTTGATTGATCACATTTTATGCTATTAAAGGCTCCGAAACCGGTCACCGCACACTCTGTATATTAATTAGTCCATCATAGTGCAGTGGCATTATATTGACTTCTCATATCAGTTCGATTCCTGGTGGGGTCCAATACTACAATAATAATGTACATGTAATTTTTCTCAAGCCTGAGTATTTTTGTGACGTGTTTCGCTTCAAAAATTGGGCCGCTTCAAGTGTTAATTAAATGAAAATAATTCTAAGAATAATTAATTAAAAAGATAAGAATGCGTATCCGCGCGCGAAATATGGAAATACGCCCGAAAATAGACTAAAAATAAATTCATTTCGGGGGCATCCCGGTATGGAGAGAATGTTGAACCAAGCGATGTGTCTACCTTCACCTACCGTGACTTTCACTCGAAGGCAGATGTGCGATAATATTAAAATTATCTAAGTATATATAGCTATTAAATGAAACGCATATGATCAATGATCGGAAGTACCTACTTAAAAGAAAAATAATTATTTATATTATATGGCGCAAGAGCTTTAAAGTAATGGAATCTATTAGGGCCGGTTGTATCCATTTGGATTATAGTAACCTTTGTTTAAACCATCGCTTGTTGCATTCTCCACCAATCACACAACCTGTTTTCGTAAAAATCTATGTTTTTTACGAAAGATTACTATAATTCAAGTTGATAAAGCCGGCCCTTAGAGCCCGTGTGCACAATAGTCTCGGAAAGAATCTTAACAGTTAAACGCGAAGCGAGGAATGATTCGTCGTAGCACGTTTTGTTTATTTTATACATGTTGTGTATATTTGCACGCATGCTACATTTAGGCAACTGAAACATACCGACTTTTGCCGAGAAATCTCGAGACGAGAGATCAAAGCCTCGACAAAACATCATCTTATATATCGCTCATCCGGTGCATCAATGTCATAAAGTAAATTAAAGTTACACGGTTATTCAGGCTTCATTACAGTTATGTTAAATGGAAAACAAACTTTATATGTTTTATATGGTATTATAAATAAGAAACAAATGCGTATTCGAGATTAGTATAATCGTAATGGTTCTGTCTACTAGATAACTTGGCTCTTTTAAAACACTTGTACCTACAGATGAGGTAAGTTAGTAAATTATTTCGACAAAGTAGGTAAAGATCTACATCAATTTTTGTAGTTTTAGTTTGATACTACTTAGGCCCGGTTGTTTCAAGTCGGATCAAAGTAAAAGTTCGTTTAAAGCGTGGATTTTTGCGTTTTACACCAATCAAACAATCCGTTTCCGTAAAAATCTACGCTTTAAACGAACTTTTAATGTCACCCAACTTGAAACAAGCCTTGGCCAGCCCTGATGGTCGCAATATAACCCCGCCCGCGCCTGCAATCCACCGGGCAATCATTCAATCCAATAAACTGTCATTCTCAAACAATTGTCATATCGTATGAAGCTCGTGTGCGCGGCGGGTTTAGTCGTGTGACGGTCTACAGGACCGGTCTAAGGAGGTTGCGTTCTCGGAAGGTGGCATCGACGGTAGATCGAACACGCGAAATATTATCGCTTTAGTTATCAATCCACACCGTACATATTATCATCTACGGACTAAGAGCCAGCGACCGCCACACTTACGTTATAGTATCAAACCTCAAATATTTTCTCCACATCTACACCATAGTAGGTAAGGTTTGGATATTATGACATTAGAGATCGGGGGATTTCGGCAGATAACAGGTAATACAGGTAAAAACATGAGTAAGTAAAATGTAAAAATAACAAAACTGATTTTTAATGTGTTTGACGGGACAGTGCTATACATTCATATTTATCATTGCTAGATTCTTTTCGTGGGTCATTTATTTCGCTAAAACGCTTTGAAGCTCTATAGATAATCGTGTTATTTTAGTCATAGTGACAAATCTGAATTTTATATATTTTATTCGGCCCACTATTTAACAATATTACCCAATACCTTATATTTTAACGTTTTATTTACACATTTTTTGTACCCGTATTACCTACCATCTGCTAAAATACCCCAAACCCAAATGTCATAATATAATCCACAAATCTAATTCTCGTCGTTTTAACATCACACTTTAAATAATGGCCAGTGATGGCATTTCAACTGCTTCCACCAATGATATGTAATACGTCAATGGGTTCCACAATAACTAATTTGAGATTTGTATCTGATTGTATCGACGATTGGTAACTGATTTTTCGCAATTCGACGGGAAACCATCGGTACTAGACAACAGATATATCTCAGTTACCAATAATCGATACAATCACATACAATGTTTAAATTATAGTAACATGTGTAACCGGTTAAAGTAAAGGTTTGCTTATCACTATAATTTATCGTAATTAATGATTATCCCTCTGTGGACAAAATATTGTAATAATATACAAATAAAAATATTGTTTAAGTAATAACCGCCTGTCACTTTGTACGTAATGTAAAATACTTTCACTGGGTGGGAAAAAATATTTCTCTGGATTTTTAAAAATAAATAAATGTCCTTCACATGTGTACCACTTTGTGAAGGCTAAATTATTCGTTATTATTTTAAGGTTTTGGATAATTTTCCGTTATTTTTCTAGTAGTACCATATAGGTAGTACTTTAACTGTACTTTTTTTTTATTCCTTTATTTTTTCAATACGCACTAGTAGAAACACTAGCACTTGGTAGCCAATTAAGTACTTACGGCGGGACCAACAGCCATAGGTGTACTGATATCATTAATGTTATCAAAGGAATTGCTGCTGATTTAATCAGCTGTATTCGATATCACACATGTCTGTAGCTTTTATGCAATCAAGTATGTTTATTGCATATCCGATTATTCGTACTAGAAACACTATTACCACTAGCACGCAGGTAGGTACATATTGACATTAGTTGAATGCGTGCACGCCACTCTGGGCCCCCAGAAATTCCAAGGCCGGACCTGGTGGTCTGCACACATACTACTTACGTTATGCACCCGCCGAGTATCTCATCAGTTTGAAAAGAACAAACATAATGGTATTAACTTGCATATGTACGTGTGTATCTGTCATGTCTGACTGCCGTCTGTAATCTTTGAACAAGAATACCGAATCTCTGGTTCTGTTCACAGCGTGTTACCAATTTCACTATCCCAGCGACTTAATGAGTCGTCAATATTTGATAGTTATATGATTCCCTTTGAATTATTAATTCATTTATTTATATTATTCCATTTTTATTCGGGAAGTAAATCGACTGTTACGAGAATATCAAACGAAGCTTTGACGTCTTCTCGCTAGACGATTTCGAACAATGGAAGTATTCTTTGCTAAACTGCAAATAAAGTATAACTTCCCGAATAAAAATGGAATAATATAAATAAGTGAATTAATAATTCAAAGGGAATCATATAACTATCAAATATTGACGACTCATTAAGTCGCTGGGATAGTGAAATTGGTAACACGCTGTGCGCGAAACACAGAGGTCCGTGGTTCGAATCCAGGTTCCAGCATTTAATTTTTCAGTTTTATTATTTGATATTTGTGTGTTTCTCTTTATTTCATTTATTTATTTCGTATTAAATATATATATATCTATATTATATCTATATAATATCTATATCTATACTATATCATATATATAGTATCTATATATGTATAATCCAATACGCACACGTGGTTTCTGTCTGTTCTACTGGAATTTTAATTTTTCATTTTTCTACCAATTTTGCATTAATACGTTTTGTTCATTGTATCTACGCCATTTTCGTACTATTTTCGAGTATTACAATAAGCATGCCAAAAATTCCAAAAAATATGTTCAATTATCTCTTGTATTATTTGTTATAACATAATTATCATCGTCTTCTTCGCCTACCATAGGTCCATTGTTGGATATAGGCCATGATTCTGTCACATTATGCTAATCTTTACCATGTCACTCCCATAGCTCCGATCTCTGGTTCGTCTATCCATCAAAACTTTGGGTGTTATCTTCTTTTTGTAGTCGTTTTTTATTTCCTGGATACCACAGAAGCATACTTTTTGGCCATCCGTTGGCCCATTGTCATTTAGACTTTTTGAAGTGTGTAAAGACATCTTTCACCTTGGTCTGCACTCTAACCCACCTGTCTCTTCTAGTGATTTCCAGGATACTTATTTCTATACCACTACGTGTGATCTGGAGATTCGGAATCAGCTTAATATTCCAGTTTAAGAATACAGGTTTCACTACCGTATGTAAGGATTGAAGTAATGGTCAAAGATCCTTTCAATATTCCATGCGCACTCCATCTTAGTTTGTTCTTGTTATTTCCACCCGAAGTTCCCCGTTTGGGGAGGTAACTTAATATGGATATATATTCTATATAAGGAGACTAATTCTATGTTCACCTATTCGCCGTAATGTTTCCCTGTTATGCAAAGCTATTTTACACGCTTCTCTTTATTCACTTGTCTGTCTGTCAGGGATAGGGACAAATCTTGTAATCAATATTTGGCCTACTTTTTGACTAAAAATCTCTGAAATTTGGCAAAGACACGTATTCCCGATGATTATTCATTAGTTTTACAAAATCACCTAATTTATTCAGAAAATATATTAAAATTCTGCGGCGTTAGATTAGTTTGTTTTATTTTAAAAGTGACGTTTGAGTTTGAGGTTAGAATTGATTACAAGATTTAATGCGATAAAGACTGAAAAGTGGAAAATAATATTATATTTAAAAAAACATGCTTTTATATAATAATACTAAAACGAGATTTTTTAACAGCAACCGTAGACCTCTTTCCATTTAAGAAAGACAATCAAATTAGTATGTGCAAGCCGTGCGTGTGAATTAGTGTTTACGGGTATAAACACCAACACAACGAAACAATATGCCTCGTACATACGGCTTACACATACTAATTCGATTGTCTTTCTTAAATGGAAACAGGTCTACTAACATGTCAATAAAATCAAAAGCATTAGACGTTTTTTCTCAAACCCCAAAAATCGCTTGCAGCTTCATTTTAAGGCCGATTGTTTGATCAGTGTTTAGAGTAATAATTAAGAAAAACGTATAGATTTTTGCGTTTTCCACCAATTAAAACACCAGTTTTCATTTAAATCTATGCGTTTTGCTTAATTATTACCTACTGTAACTGCTAATCAAACAATCGGCCCTTAATTTATCATTCTTTCTTCGTGTGAATAAGATGAAAACGCACTTCACGTTTCTTTTTCCTAATAGTCATCATTTATTTAACCCTGCGGTTTTTCTTGCACTAGCCAGTTTATTTTGCCAAGATTCGAGTTTTACCGGAGAGTGATTATTGAAATATAAAAAAAACACATGACACAGGTCTATCTGTCAGTAGAAAGTACAGTTGTAAGAACAACAAAAATGACAGTACATTTCTATAGTGACTCGAGTTTGACAGGCAAATAATTATTCATTTTAATTATCGAAATATTAAAAAAAAACACACACAAGTTATCTGTCAGTAAAAAGTACAGTTGTAAGTACAACAAAAATGACAGTAGGTACATTTCTATAGTGACTCGAGTTTGACAGGCAAATAATTATTAAATGTGTTAATCAAATTAAAATAAAAGTGACACTACATTTATATAGTGACTCTAGTTCGGTAAAGAATAATATTAAATGTGGTTATCAACACTAAAACACAAGACTGTCTGTCAGGAAAAAGTACAATATAAAAACAAGAGTATGGAAACAAATAATTATTAAATGTGATTATCAAATTAAAATAAAAGTGGCACTACATTTATATAGTGACTCTAGTTCGATAAAGAATAATTATTAAATGTGGTTATTTAATAATTATTATCTATACGTAGAAAGTTCGGGGGAAACCACAACAAAATGACACTATTTTTTTCTTTAATGAGTCATCTGTCAAACACGATAAACATTAAAGGGATGAAAAATGTCTGATAGAGTTCTCCTTGTATTGCTTTAAGATGTTTTTGAATTTCAATGGGGTATATTTCACTTTGGTATTCTCACTTTCAATGTAAAATACAAGTTTTACCTTTGCTTCGTCCAGAGGTTTCTCTACAAAGTAAACCTATGGAAGTTATGACGACTGCTGAAATTTAATGGAACAAAATAGTTGTTCGATGGTCTCTGGTTATCCGGTAGTAGTTCGACGAAACTGGAATAATACGGGAAATGTTGTGGTAGTCGAAGTATATTTTTAAGATGCCGGGTATTTGACGCCGTTGGTGAAATTTAAAAAAAGTTGCCTGGCTATTATCCGTTAGAATCGTTGAAATTCTGAATACACTATCCGATTTTAATTCAGTAATTTGAGAATTATCACTGTGAGATGCTGGTTCCACAACTTCGGTTTCAAAGGGCATTAAGTTTTACGAACGCCTTACACAAAAAAAAAATGGCGGGTACAGACGCCGTTTGCGAAATTACAAAAGAAACTGTCTAGTTTACATCCGTTTGAATCATTTGAATCAATAAAACACTTCACAAGATTATTATTGGAATAGATTGCTATTTATCACTGGTTCATGTATTAGTATCACAGGTTAGGATTCGATGCATTATTTTTACAGACGCCTTGTACCAAGATGGCGGGTATATACGTAGTTGGTAAAATTCAAAAGAAAACGGTCTAGTTGAATTGTTAGAACCATAGGGAAACTAATCACGATTATAATTGCGGTAGTTTGGCAATTATCACTGATGTATGCAGGTTTCACAGGTTGAGACTCGGATGCACTATTTTTACAGACGCCTTAAACTTTGATTTCGTTGGATTTCCCTTGATATAATCTGTTCTTAATAATTTACGTCAATTTCCGTTATCTGACAGTTATGATTACTTTTACGCGTACTACTAAAAGACGCACTACTAAAAAAACTTTTTAAGAAGAAAAAAAAAGCAATGGCTATCGGGGAAGCCACAAGGTTCGTTTCCTTTCTCGGCTGAATTTAAATAATCAACCGCACTGACGAAGAGAAGATAGAAGAAAAGAAGAAGCAGAGATATTGGCTGTGGTGGGAATTTCAAAACTATTGTCAGAGGTATGGATATATAAAACCTATGAAAAAATCTGGTAAACAAAGATGGTAAAGTATACACCATAATTATGTGGGGTATAAAAGCAAAGAGAATTACTAATTTATAATGTGCTGAATTCGAGATTTTATAGGAAACATGATTTTGGAAGGTATACATACATATAATCTAGAATTCAGAACATTTTAAATTAGTAATCCTCTGTGATTGCGTTCAAAACATTTTTTAATTTTTGGATATTGCTGCTTTTGCTTTTATACCCCACATATATCAATCAAACTACAGACTTTCGAATATTATTTCTAGAGCCGCTTTGGTAAGATAGCATCACCTTGCCGGATTTATAATATCGAGGGTATACTGACAGACGGCATTAAGGGGTTATATACAGTTAGAATTTTCAAAAAATCGAATTTTTTATTATTTAAATTTCGTAATGTACACATATTTAAGAAAACACACAGAAAATTTCAAGTCAATCCGGCGATTATTTTCAAAGTTACGCGCATATTTGTAATCACGTGGCGAGGCCGGAGCGCCAGCACCCATCTAGAGAGCGGTCCCTTTTATTTTTATCTACCTATCGTAAACGCTGTACCTTTTATTTACCTGTCCATTGTAAATGTTCCCTTCTAATGTATTCAGATGAATAAAGTGAAAGTATGGCTCTGGGATAGACGACTCGATGTAAGTTGAAAAAAATGTTTTTTACTCTATGTAAAGCGCTTTTGACACTTTATAGCCGTTTTTCTCAAAACTGTCTCTTTAACATCGGTGACAAAGATTTCTCGGAAACGGCTGAACCGACCAGTCACAAATTTTAACACAAGCTTCTTAAGTATATTTTTTAGTAATTAAGGGGGGGGGTAAGGTTTTTAACTTTTTTTTTTTGGATTTTATTTTTAATTTTTTAAATGAATGTATAACATCGTAAGAATATTGTGTCAAAATTTCAAGTCAATCGGAGCAAAATTGACGAAATTATGAACATTTGAGCGATACTCAGACTGATTTTCTATACCTGCTCGGGCAGCTAAGTGACGCGCTCACCTGAAGACTACCGGACGTGCTATTTGCATTGGAAGAGTTTTGCGTAGACAAGGACAAACATATGCTGATGATGAAAGCTCTTTGCCGTGTGAACATGGCATCGACGATTATGTGTAAGTATAAAATAAGTGTTGAGTTTTATTTTGAATTTTACAGTGTGCAAAAATTTAAATCGTTTTCCCCACATCTCACGTTTTCAAAGTCGGTGTCCATCATAACTTCAAAACTACTGCACCGATCCTTTTGAAATTTTGAATACTATTTCTGTACATAATTTACGAGGTAACGCTGTCGAGTTTTTTTCAAATTTGTTATTAGTTTTTATTTTTTAATAATAAATTAGTCGATATTTTTCGCAAAAAATCGCGTTTTTCCCTTCAAAGTGTTCCAAAAAATTGAAAAATTGAAATTTCAAAAAACGCTCCCAGCGTTACCTGGGAAAGTCTATTATCTAACGAATGAACTTTCTAACCTAACCGCAATTCTACTTTTTTCCGAGATACGTCCGAATAATTGCTGCCATTGCCGTATTTCATAATATTTTGTCTTGAAAATTTTACACAATATTCTTCAAATATCATACTTTAATGTACTATTGGTTTTAATAAAGAGATTGTAACTGTGTCGTCACAAAAAATTCACAAAAACATGCCTTTTTTTGTACGAATTAACCTTACCCCCCCCTTAAGCGTAGGTTTTTTCTCGCCGATAAAGGTATATTTTTTTATAAACAATTTAAGGCCAAAATTTTGGTCAAAAATCGTTTTTTTTTTTGAGAATTAGCCATTTTGTCAAAAAAAAATATTTTGCTTATTCCTTCGATTAATTACTAGATAATACATTACTTTGACGAAATCCGTTTGGTTTTCTCATTTTAGATAAATACAAAAATGTTAAAATACAATTAAAAGTAACCATAATATGTGTACAAATTTTCACATTTATAAATTTAAAAGTCTTCTCAGGAAAAATTTTTGAAAAATCGCTTTTTTGGGCCTGCTGACTGTATATAACCCCTTAAGTCTTAAAAGTTCTGAGATAATTGAATTTAAAAAGATATGAAATCATTGTAGCAGTCGAACTTATTACATAGAATCATTTCGGATTTAAAAAAAAAATGTATCATACGGAGCTTTCTTTTGGGCACCCACTTTATAACATTCGATATCAGTTTAATAAACAGACTACTGATTTAGGGGCCAATCAAATATTACGTAAGCACCAAAGGGGAAAGGGGGGGTATTAGCTTTGCTTATTTTTGATGACATGGGAAGGGGGGGTCTGGATGGTGATTACGTCAGCAATATTTATTTAGTTACTTTATCTGATTTTTTTGAAAAATTTGGAAACTATCAAGTTGAACATGTAAAACGTGTGGTCTTTATCATACCTCTATCAAGTCATTAAATCGTCGCATCAAGGAGATCCATAAAAAAATAAACACACACACCGAAACTAAAGTGAGACTTATTAGAGTGGCTGTTCGTCGTGCTAATGAATTAATGTGCATAGTACAAACTTTAGACGAATACCAAGATGTTGAATGGCTCGAAAAGAACGACGTCGATATCCCGAAAGAACACAAAAGTGAGTAGACAGACAAAATCGAGCAGTAAACATCCAATGTCATCCAAGTCATGGATGGAAGTTTCAATTCAAGTATCAAGGACTGAGGACGATTAATTTGAATTTATTTTTTTTTTTAATAGAACAAAATAAATTAAAATATTTTATTATTAAGTATATAATATTTAAATAAAATGCTAATAATTTGTTGGAATAAATAATAAATTCCTTTATAGTCTATAAATTCCTTATTTCTAATAAATAAATCTGAACAGGTTTAAAAAAATATATACCAATGTTTACGTAAGCATAGGAGAGGGGAGTAAGAGCTTTGCTTACTTTTGCGGACAAGACGAAGGGGGGGAGGTTAAAAATTACTAAAATCCTGCTTACGTAATACTTGAATGGCCCCTTAAAGAAGAATTTACAGAGGCCTCAACAACCGTCGAGCTTGCATGCGAAGATGTATGAATGTGGATGAGGCGAGAGTTGTATGTCAGGATAGAAGAGTATGGCTCTCTATCATCTCTGCCTACCCCAACGGGGAAACGGCGTGATGGTAAGTTAGTTAATTAGTTCAATACCTATTGTATTGGGTTACATTATTACATTAGTCTGTTGAAAAATAAAAGTTGATCAAATTGTTTTTAATTTTTTACTGGTATAGTTCACAAACAAGCAATATAAGTTATAAAGAACGTGAAAATAATTTTAAATAGTTCATAGATACAAGGCCCGAATTTAAAGTCAATTTTTAGATGATTCAAATTTTGAGATACTCCTTAAAAGCGTATTTTTCAGTACAAAATAACACTTTTAAGGCGTACCTTAACCTTTAAATCATCTAAGTATTGACTCTGAATTCGGGCCCCTTAGCCATTTTTATTAACACTTAAGACTCAAAATTTCGTTGACAGATTAATTTAAATAATGATCTACCGCACTGTATAGTGGCGGAAATTGCTCTAGCAGAATGCACGATATGGCTTAGTGCTTTCTGTCAGAATAAAAAAGATCAATATGGCTTAATGATTTTACTAACTTGAAAACCAGACATCCTACGACAAAATACATAGGACGCGAAGCAAAATAACATATAAATCTTCCTATATAAAAATCATCAAAATCAGACTTAATGCGTTGTGTTAGTATACCCTCGATATATTCCATACATATTACGATACTACATAAATATCTTTAAAAATTTAAGTATATTTATTTTGATGTTTCAATTTTAGTATTATAGTTTTTTATTAATCAAAACAAATTAGATGAATAACTTAGAAAGATTAATATAAAAATCTGTCTATCGAAAATATATGTAGTCCCGATGGTAGCTAGGTAGTGTGCATTTTTTAATGACTAGTCTAATTTGTTACAAAAAGTTTGATCGCTTTTGCTTTTGTTGACTATATAATCGAAACTTTCCATGTTGCAACATTTTGACTCATATTATTTATTACCGAGCGTTGCTAATATAAACGTTTGCCTTTTTAATTTAAAATCAAATGGAAAATAATCAAAATACGCAACCTACAAATACCAATCGGAATCGGAAATAAATTAATCGAATAAAACAGCAGGTACGAGTGTAGTTTCAAAACGTAAAACAATCGCGTAGGTAAAATTGATTTATTCACCTGTAGTTTTTTTAATAAAGAACAGATTAAAATTGTGTTTTCATTCTTACGAATCGTAATCATATTTAAACATTAATAGCATAAAGTTGTCTTTACAATTAAGCCATGGCCATCACCATGATTTGTCATCATCACTCTTGGCACTACAACCCTTGGTGGGTCTTGGCCTCCTCGAGAATCTTCCTCCACTCATCTCAGTTTAGTGCCAGCTCTCTCCAGTTCCGAAGCTCTAAGGCAGAGATGTCTTTGAGGACGTTATTACTTCATCTTAATTTTGGCCTTCCTAAGCTCCTTCGCCCTATTGGCCTTGAGTTCAGCAGGGACTTTGGTGCTTGATGCTCGGACATTCTCTCCACATGACCCAGCCACCGAAGTATTCCCAGTTTTATAAATTTTGTAACGTTTGGCTCCTTAAACAGTATAGAGTTCATTGTTGTAACGTCTGCGCCATTTTCCATTTTCTAGAATGATAGGTCCGAAGATACGCCTCAAAATTTTCCTTTCAAAAACGTCCAGTGCTCGCTCATTCCTCTTAGTTAGTACCCGCGTCTCAGCTGCGTACGTGAGCACTGGCCTAATAAGCGTTTTTCATACTAATATCTTGGTGTTTTTGGACAGCAGTCTGGATTTTATCTGCTTTTGTAGGCGGAAAAAACAGCAATTTGCGCTCACTATGCGCTTCTGGATCACCCCTGTAGTGATTTGTATGTGTTTTATTTAATTTTAAATTGCTCAAGAAACTGTCCAATACTATAATACAGTTGAACGATCTGATTTGTAAATAATTTAAGTAATATATTTAATTGGATGAAATATATGCGTGCCTTAGTAGCCATCAAGATAATAATTTAATCTTAAGACCTTGATGATTTTCTTCACTTTCTTTTAGCGCCTTCTAGAGAGGTTTCCTACTTGTTCGTCCAAGCGGTATCACATCTCTCTTTGCAACAACGTTTAATAATACCTTTTATTATTGTTTGCATCTAAATTAATATATATTCTTCAATCTTGGTGTTCACGATTATCTTCACGCTCATAACACCCATTTTATTTTATTAATTCTATGTTCTGCGGTCGTGATAGAGCCGGATCCAGTATTTTTTCTCGAATTAAATAAAATCAAAATACATGATTTAGGTTAAAATGATTTTTGGGGAGCAATCAATGTATTTTAAAGGTTTATTTAGTTAATTTATTAAATTAAGGTGAACTGATTGTACTTATACATATTATACATAGGTACTAGCAGTAGGTACTTACAGAGGATTATACTTATATACAGGGTGTCTCATAGCTAGTAGCAAAAACTTTATAGGTGGATTCCTGCCTTGATAATGAGTCGAAAATATTCAAGCAACCAATATCAATAGTTATGGAGATACGCAATTATTTTTTAAAATATTTCTGACTTATTTTTATCAAAAAGTTGAAGTATCTATACAGTAACTAATATCGATTATAAAAAATTCATTCGCTTCAATACAACTCAAATAAAATGATAAAAATCTTGTAAAATAAAAACACATATTTTAAAATTTTGCAAGGTTTTTATCGTTTCATTCGACTTGCATTAAAGGGAATGAATTTTTCATAATCGATATAAGTCACGAAATGGATGCTTGAACATTATCGAATCATTATCAAGGCAGGAATCCACCTGTAAGGTTTTTGCTACTAGCTATGAGACACCTATATGTGTATTGAATATTGGAGACCTGGAGAAAAAAGTAGGCACACAGAGACTAAATACCTCTGATTCTTGTGACAAGTGTTGGAAGATTTTTTTTTTGTTTAAAGTTTCTGGTTAAATATTTTACATATTCTAAAAATACAAAATACAAATATACAAATGTTCAGATAGACTACAACAGATTATTTATAACTGTCAAAATGTCAGGTCAAGTAATTGCATACTAATGTGAAGGAAACCTAATGATTATCCGACAATAGATCTCTTTAATAAATTGCAAGTCCCCACATTACAAAGTATTTACAAGCAAAATTGCATACTTCAACTATATAAAGGTTTTTAGAATGATAACGAGCCGACCCAAAGAGTGTCAAGTAGCAGAAATGTGCACAATTTTTTTTTTTGAAAAACTGTTCTCATGTCACAGCTTAAGAAATGCTATTGTTGAAATTGTAAATATCAATGCATTAATTTCCACACCACCCTTGAGGTAGAATACAAGGCGCGTTTTTTTTATATGGTTTCTCCTATATAGGCCTAATCCATGTTTCCAACGATTTAGAAAATAAACAAACAATTCATAGTACGCGAAAAATATTAACATAAATAAGTTTTATGCAAAGACAATAATAAAAACGTAACTAAAATGGGTAATTATACTCAGATCATAAGGAATAAGTTTCAAAATTTTGAGTCCGATCGGTCAAACGGTACAGATTTGCATCGAATATATATGTCAGGGGGAGGGGAAGGGGTATGAGAATAGGGGGGAAATGTTACCTATGTTTGGTAAATTACATATCCCCGTGATACATACCACAACAGCTCTGCATCACTACACATTGAGAGGTGTGAAATGGTTTAACGAATTGCCTGTTGAAATGAGGACTGAGGAAAATTATGAGGCATTTAAAAAAACGTGAAAAAATACCTTCAGAAATAATTCAATTTTCATTTTATTATACATGTACCAATTACTTACCTATTATTACTTAATTGTCTACACCAGCGTTCCGAAACATTCTTGGCTCGCGTACCACTTCGTAAAAATTATAGTATTTCGAGAAATTTGCTATTCTAATTGCATTATAAATTTTATAGGGTGACTATATTTCCCGGAACTCAATTTATTTAAGTTTAAAAAAAATACCAATGATTTTATTTTTTCTGATAAAAATGAGACGTTTGAACTTTACATATCACAATGTTTTTTTTTTTAAATAAAAGTTGCTGAAGCTCATTTCTTGTCGAAATTCAAAACTAGGACATTTAAAGAAGTATTTTTACAAATAATTTTTATTAAATTTTTTTTACATAGAATTAAATTAAATTATTTGTATAAATAAAATGAAATGCACCGCAGGCAATTTTTTTCGAAAAATTACCGATATTAATAGAAAATCTATACCTATAAAACTAAATGTCTGTCTCTCTGTTCTCTATACAAATCCACACCGTTTGTCCGATTCGATTCAAATTTTGCATACTTATGCTTTGGGACCCGGCGGGTAACATAGGTAACATTTCCCCCCTATTCTCATACCCCTTCCCCTCCCCCTGACATATATATTCGATGCAAATCTGTACCGTTTGACCGATCGGACTCAAAATTTTGAAACTTATTCCTTATGATCTGAGTATAATTACCCATTTTAGTTACGTTTTTATTATTGTCTTTGCATAAAACTTATTTATGTTAATATTTTTCGCGTGAATATGAACTATGAATTGTTTGTTTATTTTATAAATCGTTGGAAACATGGATTAGGCCTATATAGGGGAAACCATATAAAAAAAACGCGCCTTGTATTCTACCTCAAGGGTGGTGTGGAAATTAATGCATTGATATTTACAATTTCAACAATAGCATTTCTGAAGCTGTGACATGAGAACAGTTTTTCAAAAAAAAAATTGTGCACAATTTTTTTGCAAACTATTATTTTATGAGGTAAAAAATGAAATATATTTATAAAAGAGGTAAATTTTCTGTGTACTACCGACCTCTTTTATATTTAAACCTTGAGAATCTCAAATTTAATATATATATACAGAGTGTCTCATTGCTAGTAGCAAAAATTGAAAATAGATTTTTTTCAAGAAGGTTTTCATAATTTTATGTGAGTTGTATTGAAGCGAATGAATTTTTCAAAATTGTTATAAGTTACTGCAATGATACTTCAATTTATTGCTAAAAATAAGTCAGAAATATTGGGAAAAAATTAATTAGGAGTTTGTTTTATACAGATTGTAAAAGAGCTAGTCCACAATACTTAACAGGTATATTCCTATCTAATTAATGACCCGAAAATATTCCAGAAACAATATTCAAATATAATGGCTATGGAGAAAAATGACTTCAAAATTTGCTTTTTTTATATTTCTAACATATCTTCTGTCAAACGTTGGATTGTTATTAAAGTAACTTATATAAATTATTAAAAATACATTTGCTTCAGAAATACAAGTAAAAAAAAAGTTTAATCATTTTGCATCATCACCTTGCAGAAATTATTTATCATTTTATTTGATTTGTATTAATGCGAATGAATTTTAAATATTCGACATAAGTTACTTTCATAAAAGTCTTACGTCTTACAAAAGATGATTCAGACATTTTTTATTTGTATATCCTCTTTATACTTAATTATATTTTCACGGGTGTAAGACTAGTAATTAATAACGACCCTTGCGTGACCGCGCAACATGAGCCGAGGGCTGATTGCTTGCCATACACTAAATATCTAATGTTGTCATTCCAGCAAGCGAATGGACAAGGAAATTATTATATTTAGATATTTAAGGTTTTTGATTGTATGACTGTTGACGGTCTCTTCTCAATACTCAATAAAATAATGAAACAAACTCAATTCAATTTATATGCCAGAAGGTATGTACAGAAAATGTTCAATTGGTGAAAGTGCAAGAGAAACTATATTTCTTTAACGCTGTATGAAAATTATATAACACCATACAACGCAGTATTACATCAAACCTTTTTTAAATTTTGTGATAGGTACCTACATTATCAGTTTTTCTTCATGTTGGTAAATATACCTACCTATGAATATATTTAACGTGATTTCGTGAAAAAAATTGCCCATAATACCCTACGTAATACTCACATAAGAATATTTTAATTTACACAAAATTAAACTTTGAAATACACACACGTTGGGATATTTTGTCACTGCTATCGTTTCAAGGGGAGCGGTCCCTTTCATCTAAGTGTTGAAATAAATAAGTTAATATTTACAATTGATTATGAGTGGCACTGGTACTCCATACTATAGAAACTACAGTAGTGACCAAATGGCGACCCTCGTATCGCAGTGGATATGACACTGGCTTCTCACACCGAGGGTTCCGGTTTCGATTCCCGGTAAGATCACAATTAATCTATGTTATTTACTCAAGCCTGGGTGTTTTGTGATGTGTTTCGCTTCTGTAATTGAGCCTCTTGGCCTGTTGAAGCGTAAAAAAAAATTTAAAAGTCTCAACGTGTCTGTATTGCGAAGTTTAATTTAATGTAAATTAAAATATTCTTATGTGTAAATTAAAATATTTACGAGGTCCAATCTAAATTACTAACGTGGTTAGGCTTAGTAATAATTTTAAAAAAAATACAGGGAAACAGTTAATCAGTTAATTCAGTTTAGTTACCCGTCAAAAATGACGTACGTTGATATGTCGGTTCCTAAAGTATAAGAATTTATTAAAAAAAAAATTAAAAAAGAGTAAAAAGGGAGTTATGGACGTTACAGGCAGTTACGTTACGGACAGACAAACAACGATATTATTATTATAATAACAAGAATTTTGTCGCGTGGGATTTGCGTCGTGGACATTTTTCATTTGGATCAAATTTCCGTGGATCTTTTCCGCGCGGCCAAATTTTCGTGGATATTTCGTCGTTGGACCATATCTATGAGGACATTTTGTCGATAGGCAAAATGTTCGTGGACCTTTTGACGTTGAACCAAATGTCTATGGACCTTTTGTCATTCTCAAAAAAAAGAAAGGAAAAAATAAAAAAGTAAAAAGTGAGACGTTACAGGAAGTTACGGACAGACAGACAGACAGTGAAATTATTCTTATTGGGATGCTACTTAATAATATTTTGTTTAATAAATGTTGTCGTGTGACTGGCATCTGGCAAATAATCATTGCACACCGGACAAACTATTTCTATATTTCCATTTTTTTAATTGACTTGTATAGTCTAGCGGTAAGATACTCGCCTACTAACTGCATGGTAGGAGACCAATCCTTCTCCAGGGAAATTAATATAATGAAATAAAATAAATGTTAACAGTTTTTTTTATATTATAATTTTCAGTCGGAAAAAAGTTACTTATTTGTAAGGAAAAGTTTTCTGGCAGTATCCACCAGAAAATGCGTATTCTTTTGTATGATTTTTTCTACTCGTAATACAAATGATGTACAATTTTCATACCATTATAATAATATTTTATACTAGTTGCTTTAAATAAACAATTGGCTGTAAAATCACGTGAAACCTATGAATGGCGTCGCGCCGATTTCATCACTTTTGTTGACAATTATCTTCGGCAAGGATATGACGTGATAATTTGAGTTTAATGAAAATGGTAAATTTTTCTTAAAACTTGCGAAAATTCGATTCATTGCAATGTGCTGATAAATAAACAATCGATACTAATTTGCCACTAAATGAAATCCGTGATCAAATGTATTTCAATGGGGAAATACAATACAATATACGTGAATCGCGATTAGATATACAATTTAATCATGTGTCTCTCTTTCTTGGACATGCCCCGAGATCTTAACCCTTATATACTAAAGTGTTCCTGCAATAAAGCATTTTAAATGTGTTTATTAACTGCGCGGATAAAATATTTCTACGCAATAAAATTGCATTCGTTTTTTTCGCGCGTTGCATGTTTTTGAAAAGAAGTTTCAAAAATATGGCTTCGGGATGGTTTTCCATTATCATTATTAGCCGTTCTCTATTCACTGATGGATGAAGGCACCCCCGAGTGTTCTCTACCTTCTCTGTGGTTGTCACGCCATGTGTTTCTGATTTCAGCAGTCTAGCGGGTGTTATGACGGTCTGTTTTCAAGTCTCTTCGTGTGATCCCAACATCTAAATATTTTCGTCATCTGTCTCTCCCGGATCTCCGTAGTTACCTGGAATTCACGGCTAAAAAAGGGAATTACACGGCTGGAGAAATACTCAAACCTCAAACGGGCGGACGGCAACTAGCTGACATAGCACCGCTTTTCCAAGGCCCGTCAAAAACATACTATATACAGGATGTCTTATAGATAGTAGCAAAAACTTTACAGGTGGATTCCTGTCCGGATAATGAGTCGAAAATATTTGATATTAGACAAAACTATTGATATTAGGTCAAGCAATCATGATCTAATATCAGTAGTTACGGAGATATGTTGTATAATATGTGTATATCAAAGTTTGCATTTGTTATTAATATTTCTGACTTATTTTTTGCAAAAAGTTCAACTATCATCATAGTAGGTAAATTATATTAATTATGTAAAATTCATTCGCTTAATACAAGTCGAATTAAATTATAAAAACCTTGCAAAAATTTAAAATATAAATTTTTACAAGGTTTTTATCATTTTAGTTGAGTTGAATTGAAGCGAATGAATTTTACATAATTAATATAATTTACCTACTGTAATGACAGTTCAACATTTTGCAAAAAATAAGTCAGAAATATTAAAAACAAATGCAAACTTTGATATTGCAAATCTACATAACTATTGATATTAGGTCACGGTTGCTTGAATATTTTCGATTCGTTATCAAGGCAGAAATCCACCTGTAAAGTTTTTGCTAATAGCTATGAGACACCATGTATACTACACTACACACTACTGTAAGAGCAGGGATTAGCTAAGATGCGAACCATTAATTTATGCTTCCTTCATTTGACAAGCTCTTAATTATTTATAAATAAATAAATAATACCTAAATTATGTTCCAAGATTCTTCATGAGTGTGCAACATGTTCATCTTAATTTCGTTTATTTTTCGTATAATATATTCATAGAAATTGGAAGAGTTGTTTTAACGTTCGTGTATTTTGTAGGGATGATGCGCGGAGAATTTTAGTAATTTAGTTAAAACAGGATCACGCCAGGATGGAAGAAGAAGAAGCAGAGTAGTTAAAATAAAATCTTGATTAAAAGCTTTTTAAAATTAACAGGTGTTATTTTTCACGTATGACGTATCGGTCTTTACATTTAAGAAGGTATGTGTAAGTCGTGCGTATGACGCACATTGTTTCGTTGTGTTGTTTTAAATGGATATAAAAATCAACACAACAAAACATGGGTAAGTCATACGCGCGGCTTACACATACTAATTCGTTTGTCTTTCTTAAATGGAAAGAACTCTACCAGCCGGATTAATTAGTCCGGTCCGTTAAATCGCGGTCCGCAAAATCGTGAGTTTACTATTGTTATAAATTTTTAATCTTCGTTACTAATTCAGTTCAAATTAAAAATTAAAATTGTTTTTTTTTTACTTTTCGTGGAGTGCGCGGCCGCCTAAAACTTAAAGATTATTATTAAAGATTATTTAAGATTATCCTATAACATTTTAATGAATTCCTCGTTGCTTTAAGATAAATATGAACCTTTTTTTTACTATTCATTTTATTATATATCAATCGTGCTTACAGAGCATATGGAGGAGGTGTGCATGTATAGGATATTTTTTTAAATTCATAATTTTGCTACTTTTATCAAAATAATTTTGCATCAGTACTTACGGAATAAATTAACCGCCTGCTATGATAGCCAATCGGCTCTGTAGGTAACCTACACAGTAAGTAGTTAGTTACCTGTCTGTTAGTTGACTGGACCCAACAAAATAAATTAATAAATATTTTGTCATAACACAATATTATGGTAACAAAAAAGGTTGGATTCCGGTGGTAACCGAGTATTTTTTCGGGTATGTTTGTTTTGTAAATGTTTCTAATTAATTCTAACTAACTAACTAACTAACTAACCATCACGCCGTTTCCCTGCAGGGGTAGGCAGAGAGGATTGAACGCCACACTCTTCTATCCTGGCACACCACTTTTGCTTCGGCCACGTTCATACATCTTCTCATACACGTTCTACGGTTGTTGCGGCTTTTAACAGGGCCATCCTCAAATACTTGTAGTACCTGATCGTGCCAGGTCTTTCGCGGACGCCCTCTATTTCTGTTGCCTTCAACATTCGCCTCATATATTTTCTTAACCATCCTTTCCTCGTTCATACGTTCCACATGACCAAAACATCTCAGCACTCCTTTCTTTATTCTATCTACCATTGATTATTGATTAATTCAACGTTTTTTTTAATAATTATATATTTCTGTTCCAGGGAAACATCATCCGCAGTATTAATAATAAAAATTATTCACCATCTATTATGACAAATGCAGTGTTAAACTATAAATAAATAAAATTGTGTTCTTCCGTATTACCGACTATAATAAATATTCTTTAATTGTCTAAAATAAGTTTAACATACGCGTATCACAAAATGTGTTTTCAATTTAAGTCAACGAGTGAAATTTAGTGTCTGGTGTCGATAAGAATAAAGTGGAAAATATACAATTAAAAAAAGCGGGTGTTCCTAAAAAATCGAGTGTCGGTCTCCGAGGCGGGAAGCGATGGGTGTGAAGGAGTGGTTCCAGCGTCTGCAGCCAGCGCCGCTGCACGCCGTGCTGGCGCTGTCCGTGGTGCACTTCGGCGCGCAGCTCGTCATCTGCCACGTGACGCACGCGCTCACCCTGCTGCTCGACTCGTGCCACATGCTCTGCAACATCATCGCGCTGGTCGGCTGCATCGCCACTCTCAAGGTGAGACGGCTTTTTGTCCGCCGCGGTCGTTGCGCAGGGGGGGATCGGAACGGGAAACTAAAATCACTGGAAATAATTAAACATCGCCAACGAGGGCCGGTTGTATCTACGCGGATCACACTCGGCCTAAGGCCCGGTTGTTTCAAGTTCGATCAAAGTAAGCGGTCGATTAAATCATAGATTTTTACGAAAACGGATCGTCTGATTGGTGGAGAACGTAAAAATCTATGCTTTAAAAGAACGCTTACTTTGATTGAACTTGAAACAACCGGGCCTAAGCCGGTGCGCTACGAGTGATTTTTGACGCGTGTCATCAAAATCGTTTTATTGCGGCTTGTAAGGTTATCAAAACCCGATGTATAATGAGGTGTAGAATACAAATTTATTGCCAACATGTCTCTTCTGCCAGCAAAAAAATATTGTTAAAGTAGGTGTAAGTAAATTATCTTTCTTGTTAAGAACATACTGTATTTCGACACTGTAATGTCGAAAAATTTAATAAAATCGATTTTGATGACGATGCTAAAAATCACGCGTAGTGCGCACGCGACCCGGCTTAAACGAGATCCACAGTTTAAACTGTCTTCACCAAGTTGATGCAACCGGTTTTAATGGTCGTTTCATTTAAAAAAGATGCAATAGGTCTTTTCATTTAAAAAGACAATCGAATTAGTATGTACAAGCCGTGCGTGCGACGCACATTGTTTTTTCTTCAGAATTTATTTATTTATTTTTGATACATATTACATACATGCATATGCCAAACTTTTTTTTTTTTTTAAATAGAGTTGCGAACACGGAATACGTGTCACATCAATATTCTTACTATTTTCAAACTAAGCTAAACGCTTGTGCTATGAAAATAGGACTAACTTGCTAGTCTGGAATGAGGTTCGAACCCGCGACCTTTGGATACCGTAAAACTGCACGGCAGTTTTACGGTATTCGTTGTATTAGTGTTTACGGGTATAAACACCAACACAACGAAACAATTTGCCTCCTACGCACGACTTACACATACTAATTCGATTGTCTTTCTTAAACAAAAAGAAGTCTACATAGATGAAACATTGATCTCTCGCCCTTCGAGATTCGGCGGTAGGTAAAGGTCGGTGTTTATCAGCTGATCATTCTACTTTGCGTACTAAATAGAATGGACAACGAGTGACAGCTCTCTGCGTGCTCAACCCTCTATTGTCCATTATACACGAGTATTCGAAACATCCATGTAGGTACATGTGTTGAAATTTTGGTAATCATTGGTTATTTATTCACATAAAGCAATAGAGCATAAGAGGCAATAGAACATAAGAGGAACAATAATAGAACATAACATGAGGCAATAGAGAAAAAGAGGTGGCAGTGTTTTAACTACAAAGCGCTGGGACTTCGTGTTAGTAAAATGAATGCAAAAATTGTTAATTTCGCCGCCATCTAGGGATGTGTGCACTATTGCAAATAAAATATTTCAAATTCATGTCATTACTAATGCTTGAAAAAATGAGTTCACTGACTGAAATCAAGTCTCATCCGTGTGTGTATCGGAAATGTTTTTTTTAGTCATTGTCAGCTCTATTTCATTTTTTAAAAACTGGTCGGTATATGAATCGGTAGATACCTTATAAATATGTTCAAACTTTTGGACTTTTATTTGTACCTATCTTATCGTACAATTCTATGTACTTTTCTGTACGTTGCCGTTATATGCGTGTTTATATCATTGATCTTCGTAAAAAGCATTAAATCAAAGTTGAATAATAAACGTAGTAATAAAAATTGCTTATTATGTTCCTTTTGACATTTACATCTAAAGACGTGACTGACAATCAATAGGAATAATTCTTTATAATTCACATAAACGTTAATATATTGCATTTTTCATTTAAGTAGATAGATACCTAAGTCATTGATTAGTTTCCACGAAATCGGAATAAATAACAATGTATGTAGCTATGATAAAAATACGTCAAAAATGACGTATTTTTATCATAGCTCCATCAGCGGGATGCGATCTCATGAAGCTGAGGTTTCCCATTCCTTAACCCCCTCTCCCGGGTGCCGCCGCCTGACGTCCCGACACGTATGAGGACGACAACCGCAGCCGAAAACTCGCGCGCTGTCTTCGGCATGGTACCCATCCCCAACCGGGTCACGGCGATCGGCAGCGGCCCTGAAAGGGGCCTTTTGCTCTGCTTCACTCACATCAGAAGTTTCTACCTTTTATGTGACGTGATGGCGTCAACTACAGAACTCGAAAGTTCTGTTGCCTGACGGTAGGCTCAGGTCTTGTCCTGTCCGTAACATTACATTCTACCATGCCTACTGATTTAACCACCACAAATCAAAATAATTCATAAAATAACATGGATAATAGTTATTTTTCAGTTTCCATAAATAATTAAGCCAAAAAAATATTTTCCTTTACCGTAGTAACTTATGCTTCAATAATCGTGGAGTTAGTAACATGCAGATTTACTTTGTACTTTAATGATTTTATTGAAAAAATTTAAAATTTAAAAATTTTGCTGTGTTTGAAGAAGAAGATTAATAAACAATTTGCTTACCTCAAAGTCAAGACTAATGTTTCTTTGCTAGAAATAGCTTTCTTAAACCTTGTATTTTGCTTTGTAATATGTGGCTTCAAAAGAGTATGTAAATCTTCAAAACTATCTGGGCTCATTCTAAAATATGTATAGAAACGATCTTCATGTGACTCTAGTTCTTTACATAATCGGTTTTCTCCTAATTTCTTTCTTTTTTCATTAATTTCATGCACCCAAATTCTTCGAATTTTACGCCTTTTCAAAGTTAAAGTCAACAATAATATTGCTTCCTCCCTGACTCTGATAATGATGACATTTTGCTCCGATTGCCATAACTCAACTCTCGCGTGACGTTGGTGATCGACTTTTTGTGTCAAATACTCCACAATGCGGCGGCCGGTGCGCGGAGGTGTTGCTGGCGTCGGAGGAGATCGACGAAACCACGCGGGAAAGAGATAGAATTATAGTCAAATCTATATCCTAGAACAGGCACTTTCGCTTCTGTTTCGCCTCTTCTACAAAGAACAAATCATGGCGAAACTAGTGCGGTTTCGCTGCTGTGATTTCGCGGCGGAGGTGTGCTACAGGTATTATTAAACTCGGTACCTAAGTTTGATAAAAATGTTAAAGTTTCCTTATTGTTTCAATGGCATGATATGCTATAATATTACAATAAGATATTTGAATATGGGTGAAATATTTCGGTATAAGAGCATTCAAGCCCCATTACATATTGTGTATGTACGAGACGCCTTAAAATCCGTCTCGAGACTCGCGTAAAGGACAGCATAGAGTTGAACTGAGAGCCAACTGTCATTCGCGGTCTTGTATTATATTTTGTACCGCGAAATCTCCGAGAGCAAAAGTAATTCGTGTACACGCACTCTTAATGTTTTGCTTTCCCTCGATAGCTGCACATCGGTACAGTAAGTGATTCCTCGTTTATCGCGGTTAATCCGTTCCAGACTAAGTGAATTTCCGCGAAGTAGGATTCTTTATTAATAAATTAAAACCAAAATAGCTGAATGCAAAATTAATTAATTAAATATTTTGCACGGCGGATTCCCGCAGGGAAGACTTGCTGGGAAAGAATCTGAAATGGGGTGGGAGGTCATTTATATAGAAACCAAGATGCCTTTGCAAAAAACTTCAATCAATTATACTTTACACGAAACTCACTCTTCCAAAATGTACCTACGGAATGTTAGAGCGCCGATAAGGTCTAATTTTGGTTGTAAGGCAAATAGCACACCCGGTTCCATCGGATGTTGACTAAGAGAATCACCCTAATTTTCGAGAAATATTTACAAAACAATGAGTGGAGACTTTACAAAAGTGGTAATATATAATTATTCCGGAGTGGCGGGGACCGAGCATTCGTATGGGCGTTGAAAAAATTATTTTAATACGTAATTATTGACCTAATATGAATTCCGAAATGCATTAAGAACTTTTAAAAATATAACTTATACAATAAGTCATACATATAACAATATTTGAAACAAATAGCGATAGAGTGAAGCCGCGAAAGTCGAAGCGTGAAGTGGCGAAGAATTACTGTACCTACCTGCGAGTGACCGAATATGTCAGGTTGTATAGTGTGCGCACATTGTAAATTAACACAATACAATTTATTGTGACGGGAAATTCTCTGCCACATTAAATTCCGACACTGCGCCAGCTAGCTAAATAATTTATAGATGCAATACGGTCAGTACGGCTGTAGACACGGCAGGTATCCTGTTGCTCCTCTTTATCTGGCGATACGGGTTTGTGTGACTCATTCAATGTTTTTTTTCAGATCAGTTATGTTAATCACGAACGCATTTTTATACGATGCACGATAATATAGGTTAATAGAATCACGCAGATGCTACAAATTAAGGTTGTCGGATAAGTTACGTCGTCACATATTTTAGGGAAACGGAGCAATGTATGAACGTGCGGCATGACGCACGACGAGCAGACACGAGAAATTCACATTCCATTGTGCTTTTTAGAATTCTCGAAAGCCATGATTGTATTAAATGGAAGAAACTGCGGATGATGCTTGAAGAGATGGGAGTGTCGCTACACGTGGTGTAATTCCTAAAAAACTAATAAACTCGCCACAACTTAGAAACATAATATCAAAACGTTTGAACGAAAATCGCATTCATCTTTAATTTAATCTATTCACTTCTATTAACATTATCCATATCTAATCAGTTAAATGACACCAGTCGCTTTTCCAAGGCGGATTGTCTGAATAAAATAAAAAAGAGAGAGACTCATTAAAATCCTTCGCAATTACGCTGCCATAAAGTCGGTAATATTGCTTCGAATAAAATCAGGCATTAGGACTGGAATAAAAGGAGCGTGGGATCTTTCCCCGTTGCTTTCAACATTTTCTTCGGAAAAAATGTACTCGCACTCATACTATCATACGTCATGAAGGATGTTGGAAGAATGGCAATAAGGATTTAGTTCGATGGAAAAAAGATGCGGTATTTTAAAAATATTTGTTGCGTTCCGCGACAGTCGCATGATGGGTGCCGAACTGATTTGCAATCTCCCTTATGTCCCTTAAGATGTAGATTTTTCTCCGACATGGACCGCAAATGTTATCATCGATCATAGACGGCCATCCAGATCAAGAATCTTCATCTCCATTTACTAAACCATTTTTGGCAGGTACGAATACAAAAGACGCTTCTCTATAATATAATATCAAACACAAGTTTTTACATACAACCGACGCACTGTTGCCTCATTCGATCATTGATTCAAAATTCAGCGTCTTAAATGCCTTTTGTCCCCTGACATGTTAATCGCTCTAAATATCAGAGTTATTATTTATTTATTTACTATCTATCATAAACGCCTTACTGAGTGGCTCTACAATATTACATAAGTGTATAAAGTGCCAAAAAATTAAACATTCCTAACATAAAACATTGTTTTAAATAAACATTTATGATAAAAACACGTCTTATAATAATAAAATATTGAAGCAATAAAAATAAAACATTTTTAAAAGGGAAATGAACAATCATTAAAATTTCTTCTTTTCCTTTTTCCGTTCAACGGGCGTTGGCTATCATCTCGGCTGTAAGGCCTCAGATACACATGCTTATTTAGTGGCACGTGAGCATGCGCAGTATCGACCTTCTCTAGGCCTTGCTCATTAGTGGCATGTGTGTACGCACATTGCTAGTAATGAGCATGCCACTAGCCATACAACCGCCGGTTGATTTATGAGCATGCCACTAAGTGGCATGCCACTAAGTGGCATGTGTATCTGTACCTTAAGGACTTCATATACCGCGGCCCGGAATAGCTTCCATATTGTACTATATACAAAATAAAAAGACCTCCACGGCTTCTGTCTACCGTTTATGCGTGATTATATTTGCCCAAACCTGCACATACCGAAGTACCTACACACGATCCCGGCAATTGAATAGATTCGTAGGTTTTGAAAGATCCAAATATATAATTTTTTTAAAACACAGGATCAACTCATAAATAAACACTTCCCAAATACGCGCATACGAGGACTATACGCTAATACGGAATTACTTAAACACGTGACATTTGTATATTGAGATCCAATAGACCGCGTATTATAAAACGACCAACATTTCTGCCTTGACACACATCCTTTGCTTCTACTAAATCCTTGCGCCTTCTTGCATCAAACGCATTTACCTGCCTGACATGGGCTGTGGGCAGGAATTACGTGACTTCTTGTAACATCTACTTACAAAATATAGAAGAAAGTTGCAGAAAAAACAATATTATATTAAATTTTTTAATCATATTTTTCTGCTACGATGTATTCCATTATTTTATTTCTACGTACGTAGTTCTGGTTTCTACGTGTTAATTCGTTTATTGTTATAAATTACACGCCATGATACCTACGCATATTTAATTTTATTATTATAATTTTATGGTACACGTGCCTCGATTGATTATAGTTAGCGGTTCTAATAATAGGGAAATTTCATATATTACAAATACCGATGAAAATATATGAATTAGATTAATAAATATTAATTATATTCTGTGAATCAGTATGGATAATGTGGGATGATGTACGACTCCGAACATGATCCTGACCTATCAACTCGCGTGTTTGGTGTAGTGGCCTAGTATCTGGGTACCATACAATTGTGACGAACGAAGAGTCCGTTCACTTTAGGAAAGCCACTTTCATTAGTGCGAGTTACAGTGCGTTTACAAAGAGTTATAACAATTTTTTTTTGAGTAAATGACAGACGCAAAAAATAAATATAAATATTATTTAAGTTTCCAAACATAAAATAAGCACAGGTACAAATATTATAAAAAAATTCATTACGTTGTCCATAATAGGTAATATGATTTCAAAATTGTTATTAAATAAAATGAAAATATTGACTGTATGCTTTTTAATATTTCAGTTTATTGAAAATGAAAATTAAAAAATAACTGAATCCTTTATCTACCTACTATATCGCATATGTCATTGGTATTAATCATTCAATGTCCGTCACCAACGCTACCAGAATGTTCAAATAATAATGTGATATAATACAATAATGAGGTGTAAGAAGCGTAATTCTCTTTTTAAGAATGTCCTTTACTAACGAAATCATGACGCTACTCTAGATAGCGCTGTTCTTCCAGCGTTAATTGGCAGTCGCAACATATAGCAAAAGCACGTTATTTTTGATGGGTTATAGCTAGTTTAAAATATATAATATATAAGCAGGTGTAATTATAGTTAAACGGTTTCAAAATCTTATAATTAATTTTTATCAATAATATCAACTATTGTCGTCTGTATCGGACTCCAAATCCTCATCTAAATTTATATTAAATTGATTAAGTCTGTGGTCACCGTATCGTGATCTTGCAGTCACCGTATCTTTAAATAAAAAATATTTAATTTGGAAACGACCGCTCCACGTGACTGCCAGTGTGATACTGAACTGGCCAATGGAGTAGCTTTAAAAAAAGAATACCAGTACACAATTTACGTGTTATAGAGGGCATCACTCGCACTAATGCAAGTGACTTTCATAAAGTGAACGGACCCTACTTTGATAGTGAAATGACGTATTTTGGCGGGAATTTAAAATGTTGAATTTCTTTTCGTAGATGTATTTTCTAGACCAAAGTAAAGATTACTCTATTTCAAAAAAGTTAAATTTTCCCATTAATGGTAACACTTATATTTCGTACGTACAGCAGCTGTTACTTATCTTACTGAAATTAATACACTGCATTTATTTAATTCATTTACAGTCCCAAAATATGTTTATGAATGACTCAAAAATAAATAATTGCCTTAGATGACATTCTAATGTAGAAGATAAAAGTATTGTAAATAATAAAAGTAATGTAAGTAAGTGCATCTATACCGTAATGTGAAAATATGTAAGTAGTATGTGTTTAAAATTATTATACTTATAATATACTTGAAGTGTGTCCTATTTTTACTATTTTTGAATCCACCCGGATTCACCGACTTATTAAATTTAAATTTATTTAATAATTCACTGTACTTTCTTTATATATTTTTTTGTAATATTATTTCTTTATTTTATTTGTTAAATAAAAAAATACAAATAACAAAATGCAATGTCACTTAAAACAATTACCTAACTTTACAATAATTATCAAATATTTCACATTAATATTTCAATCATTTTCACACCGAGCCAAAACCTTGGTTTAATCATTCGTTGAAACCATCGATTTTCACGTTTGCCAGCAATCAAGCAACCTGTTATCGTAAAAATTTGTGGTTTTTACTAAAGATTACAACAATCCAAGTTGATGCAACCAGTCCCAAGAACTAACTTGCATGCCTGGATTGTTTAGAATGGTAAACATTGACTCCGATTTATTATTCGCGGTCAACTACATAAATGTTTATTTAACTTTTTATTTACGTAAGATTCCGTTACTAAGGTTATCCAAAAGTATATTATCTTTAATTTACTATCCCTATAAAATTGAACTAAACACATTTTAAGCAATATTTTTTTAAACATTTTTATATGTATGTTATACGAACACGGTACTGGTAATTGGAACGTTGCATTGCTAAGTGTGATATAAGTCAGTTCATACAGGTCATAAGCCTTGGGCCACTCTATTTAGACTTCCATTCACGTTTTCCATATAAATTACCTTCGTTTCTGTGAGACTTCTACATTTTATCATAATTAATACTTTTTAGTAAGTTCTAAGAACAAAATTACTCTATTTTGTCAACAGAGGGATTACCATTAATTAAGATAAATTATATATGTCTGAAAGTATGATCTAATGTATTTGTTAAATAATTTCGATGAATATTACATATTATGTATACCTGCAGTAAAAAGAGTATTGCTTCATACTGTAGTAAAAAAATATATTGTAGAAGTACTATGTACCAGTGGCGACAAATCACAAATTTTCAATCAAAGAAGGCGATAGGGTAGTTGTATCAAATAATATAAATTGAGGTAATAAATAACTTATACACGACTTTCCAAGTTTGATAGATGTGTGGTTGATCTTGGGTGGAATCAGTGAACGTACATTGTGAAAAGTGATCACTTAAGCCAGCCTTAAGACAGGTCATAAACTCTGTCAACTCCCAATGAAGACTTCCATACATACTTTCACATATAATATAAATAGCTTCTAACTCTGTGAGACATCTATAATTTATCTTAATTAATTACATTTTATTCGATATAATCAAACAACCCGTTTTTGTAAAAATTAATGCGAACGTCTGGCAATGTGAGAAAAATTCACCACTTTTTCTCACATCTTCTATTGCAAAAATTATTCTAAATTCCAGCTTTTTAATCAAGGCACTGCGTATTGTGTCTTAAATACGTTGACCAACATTTAGATATTTTTATGTATTTATTTTAAAATAATAATATCTATTCTTTTGATTTATTGAAGTAAAAAATTTGACAACTATAAAAATGGTGAAAAAACGGTACAAAATGGTACAGAAAATAAAATATTTTTAAAATCAGTATTTTTAAAACATAAATTGTAAGAAAATTTAGATAATCGTTTACTTTGGAATATTATTGAAAAAAAAGATATGTCAATGTGGTATCCCTAGGGATACCACACTTCCCCCCCTGTCACAAATCCATACAGTCATATAAGGTCCACAAAGTGGAGTAGTTTTCTTAATTTTTAAAACATCATTGGTTTGATAATTTTTGAATTGATTAAATAAATTATTTTGTATCATTTTAGAAAGATATCCATATTTAAAATGTATGGAACCTAAAGAATAAATTTTAATTCGATGTCTTTCGATACAAAAATTAATAATGAAAAATGATACAAAATGCAAGAGGAGATATGACAAAAAGTGGTGAATTTAGCTCACTTTGCCAGACGATCGCCTTAACCCGGGAGCAGTGGCATCCCCAGGACCGCGTGTCGCACAGAGGGTTTCCCTCGTGCTTCTTTAATTGGACATCATTTGGTTACATTTGCTTTTTATATAATTATTTTCTTACGTACGATAAATGAAACACTCATTCGTCATAAATGTCAAAATATATTACCAAATTTGGAAGAAAATAATTCAAAAATGACATTTAAAAAAGGAAGAAAAACTTTTTTTTAAAAAGCAGTTATTTTTCATAAAAAAATAAAAGTAATTCATATAACAAATATTTTTCTACTATTCGTTGAGTTTTTCAAGGGTGTTTGTTACTTTTGAAATATATCAAACAAAAACATTTGACATGTTCATTGCACAGTGCTTTTTCACACAAATTACATCCCTTTTTGGTACAGCTTGTTTTCTTCTAGGGCAGATTCGAACATATTCCGTGACTATTATTTAGGGATTGATTATCTAGGGATTGACTAATGCCAATAATTTCCCCCAAGATCTGACGATAAATTATGAATCATGGTTTTATCAACTGAATACCCAGCCTCCTTTAAAAATCGAGGGTAATTTTAAAATTGCTACCAAATATTAATTGTCCATTGATACCAGCAATTTTTAAAAGGGAATGGTATACGGTTTGAGGCCATCTATCTTCCTGGTTTATGAACCACTCATCTCATCCACATCTATCCACGGCCCCTTTCATCAAATTATACAATGTCACCGAATTGCTCGCTAGTTCAGTCACTGTTGGAATCGATACATATTTGCTATTGGAACTGGCTGGAACATATTGGCTGGAAGAAAAATAACATATTTTCTTCCAGCCATAAAGCGATAGTGCCGACTGCATCCTCTAAACTTATCAGGTTTAAAATTTGTCGAGACATCGATTAATCTTGAATTATCAATCTAAAAAAAATGTAAAAATCATAAAATCTTCATAAATATATGGGCAAAAGAATTAATTTGATTAAAAATACTATATATAAAAATGCCGCATACATAAATTGTTAATTTTCGCGATAAATCAAAACTTAAAATATTTTTATAAATTGCATCGGAAATATATACTTACATCGTTAGTGGCTCAATGAGGGAATCCCTCACGGCTACGAGGCGCGTGCAGATAACTCTCCGTAGAACGGTTGCTTGATTACTAAATGTATTGGTTCTAGTCGCATTAAAATCCCAAAGGAATAGTCGGAAGGTACAGGTGGAGTGGAAGCAACAATTATTACGCTTTCTTTACATGCCAGACACTTAAAAAGTTAGGTGAGGGAAACCCTCATTACGTCACTGCTCCTGGGTTAACTATTACCAACGATCATACAACCGGTACCAACTGATGACACGAGGCCGACAGGCCACCATAGAGCCCGTTGGACTGACAAAATAATCCTCGTAGCCCAGGGGGCATGACACTAGTTTCTCATACCGAGGGTTCCGGGTTCGATTCCCGGTGAGGTCACAATTAATCTATGTGATTTACTCAAGCCTGAGTGTTTTGTGATGCGTTTCGCTTCTGTAATTGGGCTTCTCGGTCTGTTGAAGAGTAAATTCGTGGGAGCGAATAAGACAGAGAATTCGGAGGCTTTTGGGAAATCCTTCATCCAACAGTGAATAGAAAATGACAATATTAAAATGTATGATTGTGTGGAAAACTTTTACCCGCGATATGATATAACTCTGTGTTTTGTGGGCATGCTTAGTAACATGGATTCTGTACCCGCATTGAATTTCAATGAATGGACGAGTAAAAATTCTTCGAGTTTTTGGGCCGTCCCAGTTCCCATGCACGTAATCATTTCTCACCTCATTTATATGGTTATCGCGCCTTGAGTTTGCGTTAGAAAGTGGTTCATGGTACCAGTGATGCAAAGTAAAAATCATTTTTGGAATATGCAGAGGCGTTGGATCAATAAAATGTTATGTCAAGGCGCACGTCTATTCTACTTATTTACACATTCGGTATTACGTTATTCCAAGACTATTTTAGAGAGAAAAAAGTCAATATATTTGAATATAGATGTGTGTACCAGGCGCGTGCAGTGGGAACATTGAAGCGTGACATTTTTGTAAATGTATATTTTGGAAAAAAAATAGAAATCAAATATTTATGCTACAGATTTTTATGATATATCAAAATATGAATGCTATGTTAACAATTGTGATAGAAATATTACGAAATATATGTTGTATTTCGATTTTTTTCCAAATTATTGGTTACGTAGAAGTCTTGCTGTGATGTTCCCACTGCACGCCCCTGGTGCGTGCACTGATACTATACTTATATGTGTGAATATAAATGTTGTGTCCCTAACCATTTCACCTTTGTGCGTAAATTTGAAAGGAAATTTTGAAGTGAATTTACTTTTATTGTTTATTTATTGTTATTATTGTTAACATATAGGTTATACAAGGTTATACAAGTTTTAGGTTAGACAAGTTACCTTTTTGGTGTGAAGGTACATTTATCAAATAGAAAAACAAACCACGGTATTCTACTGTCAGTTAAACACACGTATATTTCAATATGAGAATTTGTTTCAAGATTTTATAACTTCATTAATAATTTAAATTTAAACTGAAATACATACATGTATTTTTAAAAAAAAACTCAACGAAGTTTTCAGTATAGTTTTTATTTACCTTATAAAAAACAAATTTAGAACATTTGAGAAAGTGGAACGCTAAAAAAATTATAAAGTGTTGGCTGAATCTTAAACAATAATATTAAGGAAGATCATTAATCTAGAATAATATAACTATTTTAATAAAAATATCTATGGTATGAAATTGTTTACAAAAAAAACAGTTTACTGAATTAACTAATTTACCAATTAATTAATTAAAGAAGTCCTGGGATTAACCAAAAACAAAACAATATCCCTATTAAAAGATAAAAATGGCAAAATTATTTTAGACACAGAAGGAAAAATAGAACGTTTTACATTTTAGAGCTATTCGACTATGATAGAGAAGAGTCAAGGATGAGACTAAGAATTGACCAAAAATTATTAAAAAAAGAAATTTTGTATGCTATAAGGACGCCAAAAAGTGGAAAATCAGTTGTACCAGACGATGTATACATTGAACTGGTGAAGCTACTAGAAAATGACTGTAGTAACCCTGTCGTAGAACTTTTTAACGCAATATACATAATATATACAACACCTAATGACTGGCTTAAATCAACCTACTCTACCTTAAAGAATATAGAACACTAAGATTACTAAGTCACATGCTCTAAATATTCACCAAAATCAAATGCGAAGAAGGCGTGAGCGAAACCCAGTTTGAATTTAGAAATGGCTTAAGTGCAAGAGAAGCCCTGTTTAATGTGAACGTCCTAGTGCAAAAATGTTTAGATGTGCTGTGTGGGATATGAAAAAGCTGTTGATAAGGTCCAAACTCCGAAACTTATAAAAAACAAAGGAATCGATGATAATGACATCCGCATCATCAAAAATTTGTACTGGAACCAAACAGTAAATGTTAAAGTTGAGGGGACACTGAGCGAAGTCATCTAAATTAGGCGTGGTGTAAAACAAGGATGCACAGCCCAAGCCCTAGATGATACCTACTGCTCTAGGAATATTGGTAAATAGAAAACCATTAAATAATATTAGATTTGCGGACAGTAGGTACTATTTGCAGACAGTGCCCAAGACCTTCAAACTGAATTAAGCAAGTAATTAGTAAATAAGCAATGTAGATGAATACTCGCAGAACAAAATTGTTAATAGCAGCAAAAAGATCAATTCCAACGCCGAAAATAACCATAAAAAGCGAACCAATCGAAAGAGTCACGCAATACAAGTACTTAGGTGCATGGGTGAATGAGAACTGGAATCCATCTCAAGAAGTAAAAGGAATTTAATGCCGCTGCAAGACTCATTACCGGCGTTTCAAAGTTTGCGCACATCTCAAACCATCTTCAAAACCTTCACTGGCTTAGATGTCCAGAGAGGATTGAATATAAGCTTTGCCTTAGAATATTTAAGGCTATTCACAACATGGCCCCTCAATACATAACCAACTTCTGCATTCCATTCTCCACAAATAATAGACAACCAACACTTCGATCAGCATCAACATCTAATACAAATAGGTTAGCTGAAGTAAATCGCGTCCACAAAACTAATTTCGGTGATCGTGCTTTCGCGGTGGCTGGACCAAAGTTATGGAACAAACTACCTAATAAACTGAGACAAACAGACAGCTTGCCACAGTTCAAAAAACAACCTAAGACGCATTTATTTAGACAATCCTATAAAAACCTATAGAATCTGACCACAACAACGCTAGCTAATGTTTTCCACTCCTATTGTGCACTCCGCGAAAACACCTAATTCTTTCAGGCACTCCCAACTATTATAGTATTAAATTTTAATTCCATTTCTTGCATGCCACCTAGTGAATAAGTAATAGTAAAAAAGTTTTTTTCTTTTTTAGCAGTAAGTTGTTTTGTAACATAATTTTTCTGTGTAAAGCGCCCTTGAGGTGAGTATTCGCGAAAACGGCGCTATATAAATTATCCAAATATTATTATTATTATTATCAAGAAGTGCGTTTCTCAAAATGAGACCGTTATTTTCTAACCGTGACCTAAGCCTACAACTTAGAATGTGTATGGGGTGGAGGCATGGGTACTTAATCCAGAACTAATCTGCAAAGTCGAAGCTTTTGAGATGTGGATCTATAGACACACGTCTATAGATCCACGTCAGAAAGCTTCCTGGGTGGATAGAGTGACGAATTATGAAGTTTTCCGGCCAAAATATAGTCTAAATCAACTTATCATCCAGAGGAAAAAAGCTTAGAAAGAAGCCGCATCTCATGGCCACGTAATTTGAGGGACAGTACAAATTTAATGTAACTCGACTGAGTTGTTCCATGCGGCGCCGGCGCGGCGGTAAATAAAATCGTAATCGCCAAAATACCTCCGATAGGAGATGGCACCATAAGAAGAAAACTGAATTAACCTTTACATTATTTATAATAATGCAAATTAATATATTTATTACAAAATAATATTATTAAAAATAACTGCCCATTACAATAACGTAATGGGGCGATATTATTTTATTCTTATCAATTTCTAATTAGCTCAATATTTGAAACCGAAACTGACGACTAGATTATTGCTAATAGTAGCTTCGAGTGCCTTATTTACTTAGGCCTTGTCAACGCGATAAGGAACACAGATGTGTATTATCAGAGCGCAAACATGATGTGTAATGGTAAAATATATTTATTTATTTATAAAGCCCCGATTAGAAAAAAATTACCTTTCTAAGCCTTTAGATACAATAGACATCTGAAATTATATTGTTTTTCGTACATACATAGTATCAAGTAAATTTTCCAACATTTGGGTCAATCTGTTTTTCATTTCAAAATAGCGTCTGACATTGAAAATCCACATTACTATTACTCTATTCTTACAATTATCCAATACAATTGCGATATTATTTTGTAATAACACTGTATTTATGAAACCATTATTCCTATTGTTCTTCGTTCAATAATTTTATATTTAGTTATTTTTATTAATTTTGATTGGGGCAGGCAGTTTTCAAATTACGTAAATAGCATAATTCAATAATACATAATTATTCACATTCCATCAGCCCTTAGGGTTACATACAACCCTTGGTGGGTCCTAGCTGCCTCCAAGAAAGTCCTCCATGTTGTTTTGTCGCTGGCTGCCATTTTCCAGTTTTGCTGCCACAGGGCCCGACAGTCCGCAACGACACCGCCGCAGTTTTGGTCTTCCGACACTTCTTCTACCCAATGGGTCATTAAACAACACCCTTTTTGGGGACTCCAGATCGCCCTTACGGTGTAGATGTCCCAGCCAACGCAGACTATTAATCTTAATGAACTTGACTACGCTGACGTCCTGGTAAAGGTCGTAGAGCTCGGTGTTGTATCTTTTACGCCACGTTTGATCGTCATTAATGGGTCCATATGTTCGGCGTAAGATTTTTCTTTCAAATGTGTCCAGTCTGTTTTCGTCGTGCTTAGTTAATGTCCAGGTTTCCGAGGCGTAGGTATGTTAAGACTGGTCTGACTAATGTCTTTTAGAGAGTGGCTTTAGTTTTTCTGGACATAAGGCGTGATCTCAATTGTCCAATGCGACCAAAGTAACTCCGGTTTGCTGCAAAGATTCTTTTCCCAACCTCGACACTAGTGTCATTATCGTTAGTAACAATGGAACCAAGGTATGTGAATTGTTCCACTGTTTCAAATGTGTAGTTACTGATGGTTATTGAGGACTGGCTGATTCCGGGTATCATTGTAACTGGCATAATATATTTTGTTTCTGCCCCATTGATTTGAAGTCCAACCCTTCTGACTGATGATTCCAATGACGAAAATGCTTATCGAAGGGATGATTCAGATCTTGCAATAATGTCGATTTCATCAGCATGTGCTAATATTTGGACTGACTTTGTATATATAGCCGCATTCAATTCAACGCCCGAATCCTTTGCGGCTTTTTCCAGCGCTATGTTAAACAAGAGACAGGGCATCTCCTTATCTTAAGCCGTTTAGGTTCTAAAGCTGTCAGAGGTATCTGATTGTATCTTAATTTGACATACTACTTCGGACATTGTGAGTCTCACCACGCTAGTTAGTTTTGCTGGTATATCAAGGTCGTTCATTGCCAGGTAGAGTTGCTCTCTGTTTCTGTTATAGGCTGCCTTAAAATCTATTCACATTACTTCGCGTAATCTCTTCGGAAGACGATGATACAAAGCACGTGTCACTAACACAATAAAGTAATTCACTATTTACCAAAATTCACCGCACCATACTTAAATGTTCGTAGAGTACGCGCAGTGTACAGCAAAAGATATATGTATGTATTTGCAATTGAATATCATATTCACACAGCAGAAGAATCTACGACGCTCAGCCCTTGAGGATAACAAAAAGAGAGATTTAAAAAATATATATATATTTGCGCTTCGACAGGCCAAGAGGCCCAATTACTGAAGCGAAACATCACAAAATACCCAGGTTGGAGTAAATCACATAGATTAATTGTGACCACACCGGGAATCAAACCCTGAACCCTAGGTGTGAGAAGCCAGTGTCATACCTGCTGGGCTTATATTTTCATATTTGTATATTATAATAATTTGTATATTTTAAATTCTGGTCAACATAACTATGTTTGGCAGATAAAATTCAAATTTTGCCCGCGTGCCACTAAAAATGTGTCACAAGTTTGCCATATCTGACCTCATTCAAAAACTTATTAAAATTGTAAAAACTGTATATATACCTACGGACTTACTGATTTAAAAGTGTGGGTATAAATGTCGATATGTAGGTGTTACTCTGTAATCATGATAATTATTGTACTTGTAGGCAGGTACCTACTCACTCCTATTACTGATATAATAATGTGAATATCATTTTTAAAAAAATGGATCATGACTCAAGAACGTACCTATGTTTGATACGATAATCACGTGTATCTCTTCACTGCCGTCCATTCTGTAAATGTGTCAAGTATGGATCACTTTATTGCACATTGTTTATTTGAAATATTATTCAGTTATTAGATAAGGGAAGAGTGTGTCGATAAAAACTCGAGGCGAATCAATTTAAGACATGTTACATTTTTTGATTCTCAGAAAAATCTTTTAATTACGTGATATTATATTATTTGCCTTTTGTAATTGGAAGTGTTGTATGCTTAAACACATTTAATTCAAATAACCCATAATATTTATTAGAATAGACAGTTAACTCTTTATTTGTTTTAAATTACTATACTATATATTATAATTAACATACTAGAAATCATTTCACGGTAACAATTCACGATTTGATGAAGAGGTTTCCATTTTTTAAAGATCAATTATAAGTAAAATGAATCAAAAATGCGAAAGAATCATTAAAATGTCTTTACAAATTAAAACGTAATATGTAAAAAATAATTTTGTTTCACGGCCCGGTGTGCGACGTCACTCGACCTAGACGACGCGGCTCCTGTTCGCTTAGTGCCTGCGGTGCGACCATCTCGACTAGGTCACGTGACGTCACAGGCCACAGACGTCCCGCGCTAAAATACGTAAACTTACACGATCTATTTCTCAGTCATCAACATCATGAAACTTCTCCATTGAACCAACCATATCCGCGTTTGCACACAAGAACCTCAACCAACCACAAGTGTTTAGATAATAGATGTTTGTAAAAAGGAGACACGGAAGTACATATTTCAAATATAGTTTTCATAAAAACACAAAAAATCCATAACAAAACGAGGAAATATTTATACACATATTATGTATTAGTTGAACCCATGTTATATTAATTAATAAACCTACATTTTGAAAATATTTTTGAACATAACGACACAACATATTACTTATACATATATGATATTAATTAATAAACCTACATGTAACTACAGACAAAACGTCATTTAACAAATGTTTCAACCACTCAAACACAGGTCGTTGCCTCTGTAAAGCCACGTATTCACTAGGGGACAAATCGCGCAACATTCCACGCGGAATGACACATCAACATCTACGTTCATGTTTCGGGGACAATGATGCGGTCATTTGACGTGTACACACCGGGACTCACATATCGCTTGTAGTGGAAATGTCTCCCAGGTTATGATGATTAGTGCTGCGTATTTATTTATTCTAATGAGTTTATCGACACGTAAGAGCAGAAAAAGGTGGTGGGTGCGAAAGTGTCTACTGCAAAAGAAAAGAAGGATGGATATTCTATGCGATCTTCGAATGTCTGACAGATCATTTGTCAATTTCATTCGAATGACAATAACTGATTTTGAAAATTTATTACACATGATCGGGTCTTCCATAATAATAATCGGGCAATACACAATATGACGGAACGCTGTTTTATATCATATCATATAGCATATGTAACTGTAGCTTATGAGTCAACATACCACGTGTACTGACGCGCGGTCCGATGTCCCCGTGCGCTCGCTCGGGCAGCGTGCTCATGGCAACGTTTCCGCGGCACGTAGAAATGCCGCGCTATGACGCGCGCGACTTCGGAACAGTGCGCGACGTTGCAGCGTCACATAAACTATGCCGGGCGTGATGTTGAGGGACAATTTGTCCCCTAGTGAATACGAGGCTTAATATACATCTACAAAGTAAAAACATCGTGGCAGTCTTCTTCATTCAATTTTAAATAGAAAATATTCTTTACACTTTCTATATTTCTAAATTTTTCAATATTTCTGACTTATTTTCTGTAAAACGTTGGGCAAGGTCTGAGAGTTAGTCCACAATATTTTACAGGTAGATTCTGTCTAATTATGAGTCGAGAATATTCAAATAACAATGTCCTAATTAATTAATTATTCAATGGTTATCGAAATAAGCGACATATTTACGACTCCCAGCATATTTATATAACTACATAGTTGTGCCTATTTCAATAAGTAATTTTTTCGATATATACTTAGTAACTATCTTTTTTCTTAATGGGTACCGCTTTTTCATGGATAGTTGGCGACTATTAGGCCAAACATAGCCTGTGCCATCCATATTAACTCCTTTGCACCTTCGACAAATATTTCTGTTGATAGCAAAAATTTAATTTCCAAGAAATCCTTATTGGACGTACAAAATTAGTAGCAGTTCGCTAGTATATGGTTGTTTCGACAAAAATAAATGATTTGCAGATAGATTTTATGATCGCACTGCAGTTTACTACTTGTTCGCAATACCTAAGTTGGTATTGTTGGAAATAATGATAACATAATACTGCAAGGTGATTGCGAAAGATTATTGATAAATTGTTCAAGAATCGATAAAAACTGTGTAAGTAATATTAACACGTGTGAGTATAAGATGCCTCACTGATAAAAGATAAATACCCGCAATTTGTTTCAAAGACAGTGAATCCAAGGAACTTTTTGTATAGTATAGTATAGTAGCTATAGTAGTATAGTATAGTAGCTAGGCCAAACCTTTTTCTTCTCTGTATAGTAGACGTGTTCTTCGTATGTTCTCCATCTTCCAGAGCCCCTTAGTTTGAGAAATCTTTCCCTGTATTATTAGATGCAAGATCTGAGACTTTCCTGGATCCAATACATTGAAATTTGATTTTTAAAATCCTTTCTGTTAATACCTGCATCATTATTGTTGTGTAAACATCGAAGCTCGCCCCTCACCCCTCTCCCGCCGCCCTAAACTTAGTCTGTAGTATTTTTTTTAGTAAAAGTATCAAAAAAATACGTCATAATCATTACCATGATGACTACATATTTTATTCAGTGTTCGAAAATTAAAATATTAAAGATATCCTAAGATAAATAAACATCCAAAGACTTCCATACCTACTTTCTCATATAAAAAGCTTCGTCTCTGTGAGACATCTAAAATGTATCTGAATTGATGACGATACCACTGGGGACAAAAATCCAGTATGGTGTTCTTGAAAAATTTTAACATACTCAATATATTCTGAATACTAAACATATATTCGTAAAAAATGCAAAAAAGATAATTACTTTGTAAATAATCCATCAAGCCTCGGTTTAATATTGTTTATGAATTCAGCTGAAAGTTTTATGAATGATGCCGTTTGATTACTAATATAAAAATCATTTAAAATGTAATTAATTATATAAAAATAATAATCTTTTATTAATTCTGTTTCAGTATGAATCACAAATGCCGCTCCAAATGAACAAAACCAAAAACACCGAAGCCGACGGATGTAGCGAAACCAAAGTTGAAAACCAGGTACCTATCGTATTCTGAATATAAGTGGACAATCTCTTAATTTTACAGTGAAAGAATTTAGAAATATAATTTAGAGTATGGAAAATCACTTGTATTTCTATCCTCAATTTTTTCTATTTTAACGTTCCCGAATTTTTTTCTGAAAAACTTTTAAGAGTTCAACTGAATCGTTAACGGACCATATTAAACTAAAAGAAAGCAATCGGCTATTTCTGTTAATAATGACCGCAAAATGTTATATTTCAGCGTTGAAAACATAAATTATTATCCAAAATATTATTATTTATTATTATTATTACATAATTAGATACGTAATGTACCGATCCGGCGTTAAGACGACATACGTCCAGCGCGTTTTTTCTTGCTGACAATACAAAGTATATTTGGTGTAATGGCTTTTCCAACGTAACGTAATTGAGGACAACTTCTATGATTGCTTTCAGACAAATGACATAGAAGACAAGCCACTTTCCAATGATGGTAAAGAGAAGAAGTTACGAAACACTTTCGGGTGGACCCGCATAGAAGTTCTGATGATGCTCGGGGTCTGCGTGTTCTTCGCTTCCCTGTGCTTCTCCGTCGTGCTCGAGTCGCTTCAGACGCTGGTCCACATCGGCCACATGGACGCCATGCACAACCCGGTAATTGTGCTCGTCATGGGTGCCACAGGATTGCTGCTCAACGGGTTCTGCTATCTTCTGATTGGTGGTGAGTTCATACATTATCTGGTGTCATCGAATTTCTTGCGATTAAATAAGAAATGTGACGATCCAGCCCCTTAGCTTCCGCCAATAATTTTTTAAACTGGTCTTACAAAAGTATTAGATTAAAGAAAATCTAGCTTACACATTATGTATGAAAGAAAATTGTATATTGGTAATGTGGAATGGATAAGCGAGGAAAGAATGATAAAGAAAATTTATGAGCGAGGCGTGTTGAAAGCAGCAGTCACAGAGGGCGTCTTATAGGACCAGATATACAAAATATTGGAGAGTGGCCAGGTCACAAGCTTCACCAACCGAAGAGCGTGCATGAGAAGATGTATAAAGTTGAGGCAGACGTGGTGTGCCAGGAAAGAACTGTGTGATATTCTATGCCCTCCGCTTACCCCCCAGGAGAAACGCCGTGATGGTTAGTTAGTTAGTTAGTTAGCGATACCTTTTCTTTTTAATAGAAACACGGCATACATGTCACAAATATCTTTACTATTATTCGGTAATGAAATTCTAAATTTATTTTCGTAAATAACATTTTTATATTTTGATTGTTTATAGCGTTAACTTTTTGATTAATAATAATAATAATAATAATAATAATAATAATTGGATAATTTGTATAGCGCCGTTTTCGCGAATACTCACCTCAAGGGCGCTTTACACAGAGAAATTATTATCTTACAAGACAACTTACTGCTAAAAAAGAAAGAACTTATTTACTATTACTTATTCACTAGGTGGCATACAAGAAGTGGAATTAAAATTGAGTACTATATTAGTTTGTGAGTCCCTGAAAGAATTATGTGTTTTCGCGGAGTGCACAATAGGAGTGGAAAACATTAGCTAGCGTTGTTGTGGTCAGATTCTATAGGTTTTTATAGGATTGTCTAAATAAATGCGTCTTAAGTTGTTTTTTGAACTGTGGTAAGCTGTCTGTTTGTCTCAGTTTATTAGGTAGTTTGTTCCATAACTTTGGTCCAGCCACCGCGAAAGCACGATCACCGAAATTAGTTTTGTGGGCGCGATTTACTTCAGCTAACCTATTTGTATTAGATGTTGATGCTGATCGAAGTGTTGGTTGTCTATTATTTGTGGAGAATGGAATGCAGAAGTCGGTTATGCATTGAGGGGCCATGTTGTGAATAGCCTTAAATATTGTAAGGCAAAGCTTATATTCAATCCTCTCTGGACATCTAAGCCAGTGAAGGTTTTGAAGATGGTTTGAGATGTGCGCAAACTTTGAAACGCCGGTAATGAGTCTTGCAGCGGCATTAAATACAGATTGTAATTTGTTTATTTCCTGTTTCGGGAGATGAGCGTAAATACCATTACAGTAGTCTAAGCGAGAGATAACGTATGCACTTATTAGTGATTTTGTTGCTTCTGTTGGGATGCTTTTGCGAATAGATTTAATGCGGCGTAAATGATAGAATGCAGAGCTGGTTGTGCTATTAATTTGTTTACTAAGAGACAAGCTTGAATCCATGTAGACTCCCAAGTAGTTTGACATTAGTTTTGGGAATTATGTCAATATTTGAAATAAAGAGTGGGAGTTTTTCCAACAGGTGTTGGCGTCTTCGGGTAGCTGTCCAAAGGAACTCAGTTTTGGTCGGGATAAGTTTCAGTTTTTTCGAGGACATCCAAAGGTTTACATGCACTGAATGATAGATTGTTTTAGTATGTTTGTATCGTTTGGAGAACAATGGAAGTATAGTTGCCAGTCAACAGCATAACGGTGAGCTAGAAGTCCGTGTGTGGTAATGATCAAATAAATCTTTTGTGTACATGATGAAAAGTAAAGGACCTAGTACCGATCCTTGTGGAACACCTGACTTCATACAAACCGGTGCTGATTCAATGTTATCAATAACTACCGTTTGGAAACGGTTAGAGAGATAGGATTGGAACCATTTAAGCGCTGTTTATACATTATTAATTATTTAAACAAGCGCTGATTATTCATTATTAATTATTTAAACAAGCTAACAAACTTTGTATAAACCACATTGAGTATTTTTAGACAACCAATGTGGTTTACAGGTAAAACAGCAAGTTGTTTTAGTATTAAAGTGAAAGAACACCAAAGATGTATTAGTAATAATCTTAGTAATAATTTCTCAGAATTCTCAAATCGTTATTAGAGACAGGCCAAACTTATAAAATAGAAAACGACACTGAAATTTTACATAAACATTACGTTGGATAATTTAGAAATGTTAAAATCAAACACTTAATCTTATGTAATTAATAACTAATTAAATGTAATTATTTCCATATATTTCTCATTTCAATGTCTCCTTGCAAACTCCCCCCACTCTCCCATCACAAATGGGGCCACACCCCGTGATACCAACATTTGAATTCTTTACAAATTTTATTTATGAAAGTTATTTTACGTCCGTCCTGGCGAAATACAGCGGTATCTAAATCGGTAGAAAACTTAGAAAAAGTTTGTAATTGTTTAAAAACAATTAATGTGGTTTATACAAAGTTTTATGAAATTAATAAACATTTTATGATTATTTATAAAATGATTACATCTTTCCAGGATATACGTTCCACCAAGGCAGCTTCCTACATGTGACATCGGATGGGGACGTGGTTCTGGAGAGTGTCGTCACCGTCACCTCTGTCAGGCAGGGACAGCGCAGGCTCTCCCGGCCCAGGAGGTCGGGGCTTCCTCCTCCCCAGGCCAAGCAGAGACAAGGGCTACTCGAAGCCCTTAGAGATATCATCAGTAAATGTTTTCCTACTTTGTTTGAAATTCTACAGTGAGTCCGCTGCATCGAGTTCCGTTCCGTGTAAGATCGATTTAAAAAGCTAAAAAATGTTACCCAGCATTTACTGTAATAAACAACCATCTCAACATCCAACTCCGTGCAGTGCTGAAGATAAAATTGATCGCGCGGTTATTTAACAAAACGTAGCTGCTCGTACATTAGAAGAGCACACACACTTGCCAAAGAAGACTGCACGCGACTACTGTAAACATTATTGAAAGCGTGGGGTCTGCACGTCACCGAGTGGCAGAGATACGAAATAACAATACAGTTCCAGCTCATTTAAAATTTTGTAAAAATTATTAGCCGAAGGTACACCCGTGTAAAATTAAGGAACATTATTTAAGTAAACTAAAAAGCCTGTCAAACGTCGAACGTAGGAGGTAAATTAATGGTTCGCGTCTTAACTAAGCCCTGCTCTTACAATGTGTAGTATATACACATAGGGCCATGGAGAAGCTGTGGTGGCTATGTCGGTTAGTTGCCGCGTAACCATCCGGGCGTCCGAGGTTCAAGTCTTTCTCCAGCCGTGTAAATTCGATTTTTAGCCGTGAATTCCAGGAAGCTACGAAGCTACGGGACAAACAGACAACGACATTATTATATTTAGATTGGACACGGACGTTCGTATCTTTGAAAGGTCGCGGGATGTAAAGGACTAACTGTACTTTTTTTTTTGTAACACATAATTTACTGAGTTTTTTTTTCAGGTTGCCTCTTCGTCATCCTGTGTTCTGTTATTGTCTACTTTATTGACATCGACTACGCCAAATATGTGGATCCTGCTTTGGCGATCGTGTCGGCAGTAGTTCTTTTGTGCTTGACATATCCATATAGTAAGTTATGTGACTTGAATGATTCAATTAACTCATTGAAAATAATTAAAACATTTTTTAATGCATTTTACAATAATATTTTAGTGAAAGAATCCGGCCTCATATTGCTGCAAACAATCCCAAATACGATGAATATTGAAATACTAAATAAAGAGCTGATAAATACGTTTCCAAACATTGTCAACATTCACGATTTTCATGTATGGCAACTGACATCCTCGAAAGTATTTTCAACCATACATATTATATTTGTGAATCCATTGGTAAGTACTTATTAAAAAAAATTAAATTGTGTAATCGTACAATATTTTTCGTCTTTTCTTGCATACTCGACTTTATGAACACCCATTTTTAACATAGAATATGTTTATTCAGAGGGTACTCCACTAAAATTGATCACGACCCGTACAAGGTGCCTCCGAAACCTTTTTGAAATCAAAAAGATTCCGGAGGCGCCGGGTATTGGCACCGCTGTCTCTCACATACTAAAATAGCGTTGTACTGTCTTGCTATTCCCGTAACAGACTGTTTTGTCTGTTTCAGAATTTAATGAATTTCATATAAAGTACTTTATTATTTATACATTCTCAACATAAAATTTTTAATAGTTGTATTAAATTTTCTTTGAAAAATAGTTGCACCTGCTGAACTTAGTAACAAGCTCAAAAAGCATAGAAAAATTCGCTATTTAATAACTAAGCTTAAATTCTTAGCTTATATTTTCAATTCTAATTCGTACCAGGCGGCGATGCACTCGTTAGTCCATCTCGCGGGGATCGGAGTTTCGGGGAGTTTTATTTTATTTTTTAAGTGAATTTATGATTTTTTCAAATATCACAGACAACATATTCTCTGCAGGGGTGAGCATGAGACATGTAAGCATACGTTTTAGTATATGAGAAATTATAATTAATATATGAATAAAAACAAACAAGTACCTTTGTTATAACAGACTTTGCCCACAATTTTGGATTGTATCAAAATTTTAGTAAAAAATTACTGAACAATATCTGATATCTGTACCTACAAAACTCAATGTCTGTCTGTCTGTTCTCTATATATCTACACCGTTTGTCCGATTCCACTCAAATGTTGCATACTTATGCTTTAGGATCCGGCGGGTAACATAGGTGACATTTCCTCCCTCCCCTTCTACCCCTTCCTCTTCCACAGATATATTTTCAATGCAAATCTGTACCGCTCGACCAATCGGACTTAAAATTTGGAAAGTTATTCTTTAGGGTCCGGCGGGTTATATAGGCGACATTTCCCCTTTCCTCCTCTAACCCATCCCCAGATATATTTTCTGTATATCTACACAGCTTCATCGATTGGACCCAAATTTTGCCCACATATTCCCGACGGAAAAAATAGGCCATATTTCTTCCCTAGACATCCCAGCCTTGATCAAATGGAAACATTGTTTAAATTAGAGGCTTTGCAAAATAATGGAACCTTTATTTCCTCCCACAAATTTATCTTCAACTTAATCCTTAATCCGTGCAACGTCGGATACGAACAACTAGTAATATATAATACAGGTACTATAGTCTGATAGTATAGTCCCTATAGGGACTATACTATCAGTCTAAAGCGAAAATAACCGTAAAACAATATTTTTTCAGTTGCAACATATCACACAAACGCATAAAAACACACTTTTGTTATTTTCCAGGCAAGAGACCAATTTTGTTGTTACTAATAATACGATAAAACCGCGCAATCTATAATATTCTTAAATATACCTATATTTTACGACCCCAAGACAAAATGTATCGTGTATAAGATACAAGAATATTAAATACTTTTCAATTTTACCCCTTAAATATAATAATTAGAACAAATCTTCTGGCATACACACCTAATAATCATACTTTCATAAAATAGAATAGTATATTTTTAGGCTTTTTTTACTCGCAATTGAAAAAAAATAACGGAATGCTGCTGTACATAGCGATAATATTTTCTTAAAAGACGTGAAAAATTATTTTATATGTTTTTCACGTATTTCAAGAGTATTGTTCCATGTTATCACTGGGAAAAGTCTCGTACCTTACGATCCCCTACCCGAAGCCGGCTGGCAGCAGTCTTGGCGTGATCACGCTCTGGATTTGAGTAATAAAAATGAACAGTAATGTTTTTTTCCAGGATTTCGCACGTCAATGTGACGATGTTACCTTATTTCTCATGGAACAAGGAATAACGCACGTCACAATTCAGCCAGAATTCATTTCAAATTCTTCGGTATGTATTTCCAAAGGATACGAGTGTTTAATGACGTGTAAAGGCAAAGGGTGTGTCAGCAAACACTGCTGCGGGACCGGAGACTCCGGGCCCACCGCAGTCAGCGCAGTCACGGCTCCGGCGCCTCCCGCAGTCATTACACCCGCTGATGATTCCGTCACGACTCCTGAACCCACTACAATTACCACGAGTGTTAGTAATCTTATTACATTTTACTAGAATATTTCTAAATTATCTATTTCGCAGTCTGCGAGTAGGCGATTTTTTTACGAGAATATTTTTCATATTAAAAGATCGGAAGAAGTGTATTTATTTATTTAATCATTATTATTTGTGTACTTCATCTCATCCCTGCCCTCGTTAAATTCAGATAGACAGATCAGAGTCCATATCGAGGTGGGCAGTGTTTTTCTGTTGTGTCATGTACAACAAGTTAATTATAATAACTCAAAATATAAATACATGGTAATAGCAACATATATTTAACTACAATACAAATGATCGTACACAATGAAAATACGTTCTTCATTTTGTACAATCATTTGAAAAATTAAAAATGAGTAGAGAAAAATATTTTATTTTAGCTCACGTGCGTTATCCTTATTAATATTATTTATTTGTATATTATATTCGGAACAATATTCGTAAATACTTATATCAACTTCAGTTCTAAAGACTGACTTATTCAACAAAATGTATGGGTGGAGTGCCCTAAGGGCCGGTTACATCAATTATAGTAATCTTTCGTTTAAACCGTCGATTTTTCCGTATTCCACCAATCAAATAACCCGTTTTCGTAAAAATTTATGGTTTTTACGAAATATTACGATAATCCTAGTTGATAAACCGGCTCTAATTATTATGATTCGAGTATCAATAAAAAAAAACATTGTTATAAAAATTAAATTCCTTTATTCGTGTTGTGCCGTCTCTTACTAACATTACTGCTTACAATTTTTTTATTTAATTTAAATATTTTACGATGGAAATCATTAAATCTAAAAATAGTTATATGCACACTCTTAGATATACTGCTCGCTAAATCTGTGAATAAATAAAACTGGGGAATAAATTAGTTATAAACACATAGAATAACTCTAGGAATACAAAACAATCATCGAACACAATTCAAATCTTTAAATATGGAAGACGAAGAATATAAAACACATTCGTTAGAAAAATGTGAAAACCTAAAACAATGGCTGGACATTAAGGTCTGAATTTATAATAATTCATCTTCAAGATCATTAAAAAAAACTTCCATCAGTTCATCGCAATGATAGCTAACGTGATTGTGTATATAGATATAATAAACAGCGAAGATATTGCGCCAATGTATAACATAACTAATAGTTTGTAACTATACAAACACAAAAAGACGTCAGAGAGGAGATATGTCAAAAACAATCACACATTCATATAAAAAAAATGAATACCTTACTACCGCGAAATCGATTTTTTATTAAAAAAAATACAATTAACAATATTAAAAACGATAGCAAATAAAAAACAAAGGGAAGATTGTAAGGACCAAACGGAAAATCTATTCAAAATGTGTAACATCTTACCTGTTCCGGATGGGAACACCTTTTTTATGCGGCTCAGTAGTCTTCGCTGGTGGGGCAGAGATCGCCACCAGAATTTGCAGTGAAGCTCGTAGTCCGTGGATATGCCAGAAGTCAAACGCCGAAGTAGTGCTTTTATCGTATTAAAGTCGAAGAAAAAATCCGAAGCGAAGTCCAAGTCAGAAAGCAGTGGTCACAAAAATCCAAGAAAGCAGAGTCCAAAGTAGGTGAGCAGGGTCAGAAAGAAAAGGCAGCAAGAAGATTGTCCAAATAGCGGTTCTCGTACCGACGCGGGTGGCGTATCTGTGGTACCCGCTCAAAAAATGCATTTTATTTATACCAAATTCAAAATTTCACAAGATTGCGTCATAGCATATTACAGAAACCAATGAGATTGCGTAATTCTGGGAAGGCGCCGCAGCGCTCCCAGCGGCCGAGCGGTGAACTACGTCATTCGCGGTTGCACAATTTCACCGCGCGGCAGATTTCATATGACAGATACAAATTAATTCATAAAAAATGCATTTTAGCTCCCAAGAGACTAATACTGTGTTATTTTGTAATAACAGACCTAGCAGATGATAATAACACAGTTATTTGGACGGGCTGGGTCATACAAGGCCCAAAAAACTAAAATTAAATTCGCCACAAACGGCTCAAATTTTCAAAAATTCATAAAAAATCAAAAACAGCATTTTTACAAGTTTTGCTATGACAAATGTAATTTGCGCATGCAAGCGCTCATTTTAACAGTAATTCCAAATATTTCAGGTAAATATTTACTGAGTTATAGGCATTCAAAAAAGCGCCAAAAACCAATTTCTTTATTTCACTCTCAGGCGCGCCTATATCATTCCACATGTATAAAAATACATTTTCCAGACAGGCATTCAGATAAGGAATGCAATGACACTACATAAGTAGGAATTCGTCCACGGTAAGCCGCTCTGATTGTCGATAAAAAATTCAACTTTTTAATATTCTCCACGGCGAGCCGTGTGCGCGAGCTTACCGCGACGTGGGCCCGCAAACAGGCGTCTACCGTTTCCAAATCGAGAAAAATACAAAATTTTTCTCACGGTCTTCCAGTACTCATTCATTTCATGCTGACCATCTCCACGATGGCGCCCGGTGCAGGCCTTCGGGCCCCCGTGGAGGGTATCCCATATACGCATCTCAGACGGGGGCTCGGAATTGAGTACTAGGCGTTAGAAGTTATAGCCGGTCAGGTAAGTTTGTAAAATCTCTGAATATTCAAAAAACATTTATTTGCCCGTCGGCGGATTCAACGGCGGAAAGAAAGAGACGAGACCCTCTGCAGCGAGACTCGTCTCCCGTGTTGGCGAATATTGCGTGCCACACTCATGCCCATTTAGTGTTGGCGAACATCGCGGGTACCGCGTGCCACACACATACTTTACTTTGGGGCGTTACATCGCGGAAGAATCCCTTCGGCTCAAACTTCTAACCTTTGTCCACGCACCAATAGGTGCCAAATAAAAAATTATTTATTTCCATTTTATTCATAAAAATTCATAAAATTCCAATACATTTTTCTCATCAGAGATTCAACATAATGCACATGACAATATTGCATACAAAAAAGGGCGCCAAGCGCTGCTTCCTACAAGACATCAACATATTTTTAAAATATTTTCATAACATATACAAATTCCACACATATTTGTATCGACACTTGTAGCTGGAAATAACATCGGCAGCCAAACAGGCTGCATTTTTCATATTCATTCAACAAAGGGCCAATCTCCGGGCTAGTGTCCGGGCGATGTTGTTCTACAGCTAGTTGGAAGCAGTATGCGCGCGCGGCCCCCCTCCAGTTGCGGCAACAGCCGCTGGGCACTGACTTGCGCGCGCTCCGAGCGGCAACCCGATTTTCAGTAGCGGCATACACGCCTCGTCTCCAATGCAATTTTCTGTATGTAGCGGCTGATTTATTTTGGACACGCGCCGCTCATAGTGGTCATGTTATGTTCTCATTTTTTACATGGCTCAACCCTGTCCGTTCCATTACCAATACAACAGCTACATTACAACTCGACTCTGGAAGAATATACAGACGAAAGGTTCAAAACACAAATTCAACAGATACATACATATATGACAAGACAAAAAACCGACAAAAAATTAAAAATAAAAAATCTAATAACTTTCATGGAGACCGTACAAAAATACATAATATCAAGACTATTTAACAAAATACCGGATGGACTAAAAAATGAAACAGAAAAAAAAAGTTTTAAATTTTTTGTAATGAAATGTATATATTATATAATAATATGGTGTGCATATGCATATTGTTATTACAGACAAACTGTATATACATATATAGTTTCGTAAGATGTGTTACATAATATTGATACAAATTAAATAAATAAATAAAATTATCTACCTTCCTAAATCCGCATTTCCACCTATTTCGTCCTCCGTTTCATTTTTCTATGCCTTCAGTATACCTTGAAGTTTCCATTCGAATGTATTGCTGTTATTAAACATAAAATAACTTTTAATTTCTAAACTAGTTGATCCAGATAGACGATTATTATTGTTTTGCTAAAAACTTGACTCGTAGCGATTTGAAATGCATATGTAATTAATTGTTGTTCATTTTGTCTTACGCAGGAACCAACTGAAAACGTGCCAAATGCAAGGAAAGCAGTCTCCTGTGACCCGGAAATAGCCGTGTGATGTAAAATCTGCCCAAGATGTGCCAATAAGACAATTTTCGGGATCATTATTGGTCTCGTAAAAATTTCTTTGTATTTGTAATATAAGTGATATGTTCAGTATTCACACTGATTTTAGAAAATAAATAAAAATGTACAAATAATACAGTTTAAGTAAGCCTTGCCTTGTCAATACTCGTGCTGTGATATCTGTAAATATTATGTACGTTTCGTTTATTTAAGACTGGTAGGTTGTAATTTTTTAAAATATCTTCATTGTTAATATGAATGTATCAATCAATAAATTAACTTTTAATATACACCAAAAATTGCGTTACTTATTTCAAAATAATTTTAATTATAATAAAAGAATTTTACCTTCCATTAAAATTCCTATTTTGTTTCCCTCGACGCCTGGAATCCATTATGAGAGAACAGCCTGCTGTTTCGGCACTTAGACACGCGTTCCTACCCCCTCTGATTCCCTGTTTGCGACATAATTTATTCCCGCTGGTATCCCTGTTTCCGGTTATGTCGGCGTAACGGTTTTTCTTTCATATGACTCATAATGCACCAGGTAGGGATTACCTGGATTCCAGGCGTCGAGGGAAACAAAATAGGAATTTTAATGGAAGGTAAAATTCTTTTATTTTGTGTTCCGTCTCGACGCCTGGAATCCATTATGAGAGATCTGTTTGTTATCACCTGGTGACCTAGTGGTTCGACGTTATATGTGACTGCCTATATTGGCGTAAAGAGAGGCGCTAATGAGCTCTGGGGGCATTGTTGCTTGGGGTTATCTACTATCTCTCTTTGGTAGAATTTTCGGAAGGTGATTTCACTCTGCCAGTTTCCCCTTGACAAGATCTCCTCTATCGGGTAGTTTTCCAGCCAATTCAACGAAGCCACAGCAGAACGAACACTTCCTGGCGTTGCTTCCACTCCAGCCTCTCTTAGGATTGACTTGATCCAACCACCTATTATTGTCCGTGAAGCTGGCTTTACTTCACCTGCTGTCGTCACAAATAGTTCTTTCATGTCCGGCTTTCGTCTCGGCTGTGAGAGTGAGACCAGCTTTCGGATCCAAAACAAGGGGTTGATGTTCCTTTCATCCGATGCGCTCAACCTCCATCCCGATTGTTTGTGTCTTGCCGTGTCAGTCTTCGCTCCAAAGGCTGGCCATAGCGTGATGGAGTCTCCTTTGTCGATCAATCGGTCCGGGGTGACTCTGAGAAGTGTCAGATCTTGGACTCTTCGCCCAGATGCCATGATGAGTAGTATGGCCGTCCTCCTTGACACGTCATACAGGCTGTTCCTTGGCGGGTTTTCACGTAGCCACTCCACCACTACTCGGGGGTTCCAGATCGGGGGTCTCTCAGTGCATCCACCAGAAACCGAGATGGCTTTAAGGACGTGCCTGACGAGGAAGTTCGAGCTAATCTTATCTGCATCAAGAGCTGGGCCACAGAAGGATACGATTGCCGATTTGTGGACCAATATTGTTCGAGGGGCTAGCCCTTCGTGGATGAACAGGTTGGCCAGATATCTTGCCACTGTTGCAGGGGGAGGGTTATGAGGTTGGACAGAATGCGTGGTACACCATCGCTGCCACCTATCCCAGGCCGGCTTGTAGGTGTTCAGCGTTGAGCCTCTCCAGCCAGATCTGAACAGCTGCTGTTCCTCCTGGCTCCAATCCGCTATAACCTGTTCCCACCCACTGCTATTCTCCAAACTTCCAGTTGGAGGTCCGACACCCTCGGTGGGGGAAACCCTGTCGACGTATCGATCAGGACGCTCTTCAGATCTCTTACGCTTATTGGCCCTCCCTTTGCTCGTTGTTTGAGATCGGCCCTCCAGAATGTCTTCTCCCATTTTGGCACAACTAGGAGAAAGGTCCTCTTGCCAGGTTCAAGTGCGCCAGTACTCTTGGGACGAGATTCGGCGGCGGAAATATCCAGGCCAGCTCGTAATCCCAATGCTGACTGAATGCGTTGAGATAGGAGGCCGAGTCGGTCCGCAATCCCGTTGTATCTCCCTGGAATGTACTGCGCTGTCAGAGATATTTCCTGCTGGTCGATAAACTCTAGGAGGTCTCGAGTTATCTTCAGAAGGCCCAATGATCTTGTCCCCCCCTCCTTGTTGATGTAAGCCACTACTGTCTTGTTGTCTGTCTGCAGTAGGGTCTTCGTTCCTCTTAGCAGGTAAGCGTGATCCCTGATCACTGCGTAAACAGCGAAGGCTTCTTTCTGGTTGGAATGCCACCGCATCTGCTCTGGGGTCCACTGGCCTGATATCGTCTTGTCGTCCACCTGGCCGCCCCAACCTGCGTCCGCTGCGTCTGTAGTCAGGAAGTGGGAGAAGGGGGCTTCGTGTATTGGGCAGGACTCCCCTACGGCCTCCAACCACCACTCTAGGTCTTGCCGAACCGCGGCAGGAAGCTCCACTTGTCTGGATGGCTCGTGCCTCTGCAGCTGGCGGCTGAATCTCTGCAGTCTTCGGCAATGCAAACGACCCCGAGGGGTGGCGAAGTTTGCGAAGTTGAGTCTCCCCAAGAGGCCTAGAACCTGCTTGGGGGAGCAACTGCCGGCCTCGATCGGGCGGCGCAGTACTTGGCGAAGGCCAGAGCACTTGCGGTCCGAGAGGGATTTCTGGTTGGCTTCGGTGTCCCAAGTTATGCCCAGAAACTCCAGCTTTTGGGTAGGTATAAGGACACACTTGTCGCGGTTGATGCACCAACCCAGATGCTGGAACAGATTGACCGTCTCTACTGCCTGGGTCGCTAGCAGGTCCCTTGACTGATTGGCCAGAAGGAAGTCGTCCAGGTAGACTACGGTCCTTATTCCTCTCTTCCGCAAGAGTCCCGCTAGCCAGTTTGACAGCGTTGCGAACATTCTCGGGGCTGATGACAGGCCAAAGGGCAGGCAGGTCATCTGGAGAAGTTCCCCTTGGTAGTACAGTCTCAAGAACTTTCGGTGCCATTCCGCTATTGGTAGGTGAAAGTATGCCTGGGTTAGGTCGATTTTCACCAACCAATCTTTGGGCTGGAGGAAGTCTGGGACCCGAAAGTGGTTGAACAGCTTGAAGGGTTTCGCCTCCACAAAGGCATTCAACGCCTTCAGGTTGAATATCGGCCTTAGGGAGTTGTCCGACTTCGGAGTTAGAAACAGATTTGAGATGAAGCTCGGAGAATGATCTGCTCTTTCCAGCACGCCTGACATCTTCAGGGCCTGAATGTGACTCGACATGTCTCGAGACTCCTTCGTGCTGAAGCTGCTCAACAGCTGCCTGGTGGGGAAGACTAACGGAGGTTTGGCCACAAAGGGGATTCTCGCGCCCTTGAGGATTCTCAGCACTATAGGTGGTGCCCCGAACTCCTTCCACGTGCTTTGGAACCTCCTCAAGCGTCCTCCCCAGAACTGGTTGTTCAGCCTCGCGTCATCTTCTACCTCTACGGCTACGGTCACCAGCGGGTTTTCGGCCGTGGTCTGCCTTCCGGATAGGTCTCCTGTTCGGGTTCCCTGGGCCTCGCTCCCTGTGCCTCGGCTCCGGCAGAAAGGGCTTACGGGACTGGAGGTATCCCTGGTTCGGAGCTCGACGAGAAGTTGACGGCTGGGGCTGAGATGTTGACGGTTGGGCCAGGTTTCGGGTTGCGGGCGAGACCATCACCTTCTCCTGGCCCCCCGTTCTTTAGGATATACGCCGATAGCTCTTCCCTATTGAACAAGTATCCCGAGCTTGGAGGGATTTTGGCCGCACCTTCTCGCACGAAAGGGTCTTTGAAGCCCTCCAATATGGCCTTTCGCCGGTTCAGTATACACTCTGCCCGTCTGCCGCACACAATCTGCAGGATGTCGTCCGAAATCTTATTGTACGGAGCATCGCTGGTGAACATCGACTGAATCCGCTCGAAGAGAGCCGAAGCGGACAGATCCGTGCCGGGTTCGGATGCCCAATTCACCAGCGATTGCATCCCGTCTCTCAGGGTCTCTCTCTGGGCGAGCAAGGCGTTTGAAAGCGCGGCGAGCGATCTTTCCAGCAAGCCAGTATGGGTCGGCGCGTTATCGACCCTTCTCAAGTCGTCGTTCACCGACAATTCCACAAATGTGGGAGTCGCCGCGTAGGTTCTCTGCGTTTCCGCATAGCGAACGCCTGACCACTCATCGGAATCGAAGTGTTGCAACTTCGAGATCTGTTCGATCCGCTTCGAGTCCGCTCTCGGCACTGGCGGCTCCTTCACGACCGTGCTGAGCTTGCCGAACTCCAGCGTATTCTTCGCCCTTCTGAGGCTCGGCGGCGGCTGAATAAAGGATGCATTCGCGTCCTCCACGCTGGGCTCGCTCGCGGCCACGTGTTCCGGCGTTGGCGGCGTTGTTGATGCAGGAGCCGCGCCGCCCGCTAACAAGGCCTCCGTCAGAGCAGTCACCTGTTTTAGCAGGTGGTCTACACGCGGGTCGTATGCTACGCGGCGTCTCTTTCGACTCGGTTCTTCGAAAGAAGATCCGTCATTCGAGGATACCGGCGAAGGAGCTTGCTCGTCCGCCATTTTGTTAACAAATCGTTTGACGAAATTCACGGGATTTACAGTAAAATATCAACGTCCTGTCGCACTATGTTAAAAATTTGTATAGTCTAATGTTTGTTAACCTAGGGATCAAAAATTAAGGGGGTAGGTTGCAATAGAAACACAAAAAAAATCACAACAAAAGTTGGCGTGTCTAGACGCGTGCAAATGGCGCGAAACAACGACGTTATATGAAAGAAAAACCGTTACGCCGACATAACCGGAAACAGGGATACCAGCGGGAATAAATTATGTCGCAAACAGGGAATCAGAGGGGGTAGGAACGCGTGTCTAAGTGCCGAAACAGCAGGCTGTTCTCTCATAATGGATTCCAGAATTGTCATAATTGGAACACAAAATAATAATTATTAGGTAGGTAACAAGACCGGGGACTCACCATACACTCAGGGCCGTTCTGTGGGCAATAGCTGACATATCGGCCCTACACTTTTGCCACCCATCCTCGGCATTTTTTAATGCTAAAGTGGCCGCACTCACCGCCCCGCCGACATTCATGGGAATGCAAGCGGGACGGGGAGGTGTCCACACAAAACCTCTTCTCTGCCTCCAAAGCGCAGGGACAAATGAGAATTGGAATATACTTATCATCCATCAAGTGGGAATTGCAAATCACTTATGTACAGGAAATGCTACATTACAAAATATGAATGCAAAGTCCATAGTGCCCGTAGTAATTGGCATAAGGATAAAATCACAACATGTAATCATATAACTTAAGAGCCAGATTAATTAAAATGAATACAGAATTGCACCTTAGAGACGATCATTAGAGCAGTTCACTCCCTTCATGGAAAAATTAAAATAAAATAACAAGCACAAACATTATGGGACTCGCCAGTCCGGAGATCCACTGCCGGCAGATACAACCACGGTAATGATCCTAATTAAGTAAGTCTTTAGAAAGTATCGCTAGTGGAAAAAAAAAAGTACACAGCAGTCACACTCAAACAGGAGATCCCCTAAGAATTTCCCAGCGGGAGACCCACCCCCGAATAAAAACTCTGAAATACGACAAGTTATTAGCGAAGTAACATATGTAGTACATATATAAGTAACATATGTAGTACATATAGTACACATATAAGTAACATGTGTAGTACATATATGTAATATACTCCTATATTGCTAGCAGGGTCTAGAAATAGGCGAAATTACTACAGTGCAGAAATATATATTTGTCTCACCCATACCGGTATCACTTCGAGTCTTATGCGCATGTCCGAGAATTAGCGCCAATTTATATCTAACAGCGCCGCTACATGGGATAAATGAGAGTCACATGCTCCTTAGTTGCAAGTGAGCATGCGCAGTATTGAGCTTCTTGAGCTATTGCTAATAATTAGTAGCATGTGTGTACGCATATTGCTAACTATTAACTAAAATCAAAAATGTGCAGATGAAAACTCGGGAATTCTTTTGATTTATTGGTTCACTTGAATTTCCTGTTTCAGTTTGCAAAGTTTCCACTTTGAATAAGAGCGTCTCTATTCTATGATAAAAGCATGCCAATAATAAGCATGTGTGTTTGATTGTTGGCTTTAAGCATGGTCATTCTTGAGCATGATTGAAATAAGCATGTGTATCAGTACCTTAATATATAGCCCAACGGAGGCTCTTTATTGACTCCTTGAAAATCAGTCATAAGGCCAATTCTGCTTCATAGCAAAACTCTGCTCCTGTTACTCATGCGATCTACATGAATTATATATACACATATATTAATATATATATAATATATCTATATATATATCTCTATATATATATATCTATATGTATATTAATATATATATATAGTATACACTCGGGCCTCGTATAACACGGTTATATGGTTCCACAAAAACCTCGTGTAATACAAATCCGTGTTATACAAGGTTTGAAGTTCATACAAAATTAGGGTTTGCGTTCCAAAAAAATAATCGAAATAGTTTATATGAATATGTACTTTATTTTTTTTATAAAAATATATAAATTTACATATTTATTGAAAAAAAACTTTAATAACGCATATAATATAATTTATTTTAATCGTAATCATGTATTTTATATATGGATATTTGTATAGTCTTCTTTATTATTTTTTTTTGTAAAGTTTTCTCTTTTTCCTTCTTTTTGAATATGTTCATATTAAGTTTATTGATGTAAAAAGCCATATATAAATAAATAAATATAATATAGTATTCATTCATCATTGCTTTCACTTAGAATAATTCTTAATTTTTACTCTTTTTCGACATCGGTTGTGAGTTTCCATCATCGGAGGAGGGCTCTGAATTTATTGTGTTTTTAGCCTTCAAAAAATCGGTAATAAGCGATTGTCTGCTTTTAGCGTATAAACCATTACGTATTTCCTTATAAGGTTCCAAAATCTGTTGTAATTCCCTCTTGAATTTCGAACTTCTTTCCATTATAGAATCCTTTTCAATATTTTTTTTCTAATTTAATAGCCAATTCCAAGCCCTCATTTATAGTTTTTAATGTGAAACATGTAGCTACCTCGCTGCAACTGCTTTCTGAATCATTAATTGTGGTAGTTTTATTCAAAGTTTCGATTAATTGAAACGAAATTGACAAGTCTCAACATACTGACTGAGATCATCATGACTCATGGTATGTTCTGTCATAGACGTAATCTACAAATTAAACATTAATTCATTTATTTTTCTGAAACCGTGTTATAAAAAGCGTGTTGTACAAAAAATATGCCAATTTATTCATCCGTGTTATATAAAATAGTGTTATATAAAACCGTGTTATACGACGCCCAAGTGTATACATGCGTGATGACACCAAGGTATTCCCGTAACTATTCACATCCGTTTCACTTCTTTCTCGAATAGGAATCATGTACTATACGAATAGGACATGTTCCTACCTATAGCATGAAAATAAATTGATTTTAACAGTTTCGAGTTTTCTTTTATTTTAAACCACTATTATTTGATTTATAAACAGATTCATAATATTCCTATTTTCTCTTTAACGATTTTCCATTTTCTTTAAAATATATATTTAAAATATTTGTCATGACTTAAATAAATAATAAATATTTTTTTATAAGATAGTGCAATAAAATTCAGACCCACAAACGATAAGAAATAGAAATTCTAAACTTAATAAACCAAAACTTCTGTTTTTATGGCATATTTACGCTATGCGTCGTTTGGCATGTAGGTATTTTACGTTCAATACAATGTACAATTTGTATCCACTCTAGGAGAGTAGGTACTTGCAGACCATAGATTGGAAAATTGCGATTCAAGCGTGTAGTAAACATTTGTATTAATTAAACTGTTCATTCCTTAATATTTCAAAATATATTTTAATTTAATATACATTGCGGCATGGATATTTATCAATTCAGTTAAAAAATATTTAAGATTAAAAGTATAAGAAAGAAATGTAAGTATTTTTTATGCATCTACAAAGTGTAAGAATTTATAATAAAAACAAAGTTTTCATTATAAATTCTTTACACACACGATCGCGGATTCCATGTGGGTCCTGATGAAGGCAGAGGAATTCTGAAAATTTACATTTAGTTTGCGTGGATTTCTATTAAAAACATGAAAGCGTGTAAACTATGAGCATTAAGTAGTAAAATTACCTTCGTTTACATTTGAATGTCTTAATATCAGCATAATGAAGATGATGCTGGAAATTGAAGATTGTTTACAATCTATCTATGCTGGATGAACTCAAAAATTAATCTCACTGAACTCGTTAAGGTGTCCACGCCACTCCGGTACTGTATTGTATAAATGTATTTTTAGGTTTAACTAAATATGTAGTAGATAGCCATTCTGATGACACACTTTTTACTCCCTTTCTTTTTTTCAAAAAACTTTGGATCGATTTTTAACCCTTTTCCTACTACTAAAATAGCGTTGTACTGTCTTACTATTCCCGTGTTTTTTCAAATTCAAATAAAAAAAAAAAAAAACTGTTTTGTCAAATCGTCACATAATGCTATTTTTGTTTGTTTTAGAATTTAATGAATTTCATATAATGTACTTTATTATTTATACATTCTTAACATAAAATTTTTAATAGTTGTATTAAATTTTCTTTGAAAAATAGTTGCACCTGCTGAACTTAGTAACAAGCTCAAAAAGCATAGAAAAATTCGCTATTTAATAACTAAGCTTAAATTCTTAGCTTATATTTTCAATTCTAATTCGTACCAGGCGGCGGTGCACTCGTTAGTCCATCTCGCGGGGATCGGAGTTTCGGGGAGTTTTATTTTATTTTTTAACTGAATTTATGATTTTTTCAAATATCACAGAAAAACATATTCTCTGCAGGGGTGAGCATGAGACATGTAAGCATACGTTTTAGTATATGAGAAATTATAATTAATATATGAATAAAAACAAACAAGTACCTTTGTTATAACAGACTTTGCCCACAATTTTGGATTGTATCAAAATTTTAGTAAAAAATTACTAAACTATATCTGACATCTGTACCTACAAAACTCAATGTCTGTCTGTCTGTTCTCTATATATCTACACCGTTTGTCCGATTCCACTCAAATGTTGCATACTTATGCTTTAGGACCCGGCGGGTAACATAGGTGACATTTCCTCCCTCCCCTCTTACCCCTTCCTCTTCCCCAGATATATTTTCAATGCAAATCTGTACCGCTCGACCAATCGGACTTAAAATTTGGAAAGTTATTCTTTAGGGTCCGGCGGGTTATATAAGCGACATTTCCCCTTTCCTCCTCTAACCCATCTCCAGATATATTTTCTGTATATCTACACAGCTTCATCGATTGGACCCAAATTTTGCCCACATATTCCCGACGGAAAAAATAGGCCATATTTCTTCCCTAGACATCCCAGCCTTGATCAAATGGAAACATTGTTTAAATTAGAGACTTTGCAAAACAATGGAACCTTTATTTCCTCCCACAAATTTATCTTCAACTTAATCCTTAATCCGTGCAACGTCGGATACGAACAACTAGTAATATATAATACAGGTACTATAGTCTGATAGTATAGTCCCTATAGGGACTATACTATCAGTCCAAAGCGAAAATAACCGTAAAACAATATTTTTTCACTTGCAACATATCACACAAACGCATAAAAACACACTTTTGTTATTTTCCAGGCAAGAGACCAATTTTGTTGTTACTAATAATACGATAAAACCGCGCAATCTATAATATTCTTAAATATACCTATATTATACGACCCCAAGACAAAATGTATCGTGTATAAGATACAAGAATATTAAATACTTTTCAATTTTACCCCTTAAATATAATAATTAGAACAAATCTTCTGGCATACACACCTAATAATCATACTTTCATAAAATACAATAGTATATTTTTAGGCTTTTTTTACTCGCAATTGAAAAAAAATAACGGAATGCTGCTGTACATAGCGATAATATTTTCTTAAAAGACGTGAAAAATTATTTTATATATTTTTCACGTATTTCAAGAGTATTGTTCCATATTATCACTGGGAAAAGTCTCGTACCTTACGATCCCCTGCCCGAAGCCGGCTGGCAGCAGTCTTGGCGTGATTACGCTCTGGATTTGAGTAATAAAAATGAACAGTAATGTTTTTTTCCAGGATTTCGCACGTCAATGTGACGATGTTACCTTATTTCTCATGGAACAAGGAATAACGCACGTCACAATTCAGCCAGAATTCATTTCAAATTCTTCGGTATGTGTTTCCAAAGGATACGAGTGTTTAATGACGTGTAAAGGCAAAGGGTGCGTCAGCAAACACTGCTGCGGGACCGGAGACTCCGGCCCGACTCCCGGGCCCACCGCAGTCAGCGCAGTCACGGCTCCGGCGCCTCCCGTAGTCATTACACCCGCTGATGATTCCGTCACGACTCCTGAACCCACTACAATTACCACGAGTGTTAGTAATCTTATTACATTTTACTAGAATATTTCTAAATTATCTATTTCGCAGTCTGCGAGTAGGCGATTTTTTTACGAGAATATTTTTCATATTAAAAGATCGGAATAAGTGTATTTATTTATTTAATCATTATTATTTGTGTACTTCATCTCATCCCTGCCCTCGTTAAATTCAGATAGACAGATCAGAGTCCATATCGAGGTGGGCAGTGTTTTTCTGTTGTGTCATGTACAACAAGTTAATTATAATAACTCAAAATATAAATACATGGTAATAACAACATATATTTAACTACAATACAAATGATCGTACACAATGAAATACGTTCTTCATTTTGTACAATCATTTGAAAATTTAAAAATGAGTAGAGAAATATATTTTATTTTAGCTCACGTGCGTTATCCTTATTAATATTATTTATTTGTATATTATATTCGGAACAATATTCGTAAATACTTATATCAACTTCAGTTCTAAAGACTGACTTATTCAACAAAATGTATGGGTGGAGTGCCCTAAGGGCCGGTTACATCAATTATAGTAATCTTTCGTTTAAACCGTCGATTTTTCCGTTTTCCACCAATCAAATAACCCATTTTCGTAAAAATTTATGGTTTTTACGAAATATTACGATAATCCTAGTTGATAAACCGGCTCTAATTATTATGATTCGAGTATCAATAAAAAAAAAACATTGTTATAAAAATTAAATTCCTTTATTCGTATTGTGCCGTCTCTTACTAACATTACTGCTTACAATTTTTTTATTTAATTTAAATATTTTACGATGGAAATCATTAAATCTAAAAATAGTTATATGCACACTCTTAGATATACTGCTCGCTAAATCTGTGAATAAATAAAACTGGGGAATAAATTAGTTATAAACACATAGAATAACTCTAGGAATACAAAACAATCATTGAACACAATTCAAATCTTTAAATACGGAAGACGAAGAATATAAAACACATTCGTTAGAAAAATGTGAAAACCTAAAACAATGGCTGGACATTAAGTTCTGAATTTATAATAATTCATCTTCTAGATCATTAAAAAAAAACTTCCATCAGTTCATCGCAATGATAGCTAACGTGATTGTGTATATAGATATAATAAACAGCGAAGAAATTGCGCCAATGTATAATATAACTAATAGTTTGTAACTATACAAACACAAGAAGACGTCAGAGAGGAGATATGTCAAAAACAATCACACATTCATATAAAAAAAATGAATACCTTACTACCGCGAAATCGATTTTTTATTAAAAAAAATACAATTAACAATATTAAAAACGATAGCAAATAAAAAACAAAGGGAAGATTGTAAGGACCAAACGGAAAATCTATTCAAAATGTGTAACATCTTACCAATACAACAGCTACATTACAACTTGACTCTGGAAGAATATACAGACGAAAGGTTCAAAACACAAATTCAACAGATACATACATATATGACAAGACAAAAAACCGACAAAAAATTAGAAATAAAAAATCTAATAACTTTCATGGAGACCGTACAAAAATACATAATATCGAGACTATTTAACAAAATACCGGATGGACTAAAAAATGAAACAGGAAAAAAAAAGTTTTAAATTTTTTGTAATGAAATGTATATATTATATAATAATATGGTGTGCATATGCATATTGTTATTACGGACAAACTGTATATACATATATAGTTTCGTAAGATGTGTTACATAATATTGATACAAATTAAATAAATAAATAAAATTATCTACCTTCCTAAATCCGCATTTCCACCTATTTCGTCATCCGTTTCATTTTTCTATGCCTTCAGTATACCTTGAAGTTTCCATTCGAATGTATTGCTGTTATTAAACATAAAATAACTTTTAATTTCTAAACTAGTTGATCCAGATAGACGATTATTATTGTTTTGCTAAAAACTTGACTTGTAGCGATTTGAAATGCATATGTAATTAATTGTTGTTCATTTTGTCTTACGCAGGAACCAACTGAAAACTTGCCAAATGCAAGGAAAGCAGTCTCCCGTGACCCGGAAATAGCCGCGTGATGTAAAATCTGCCCAAGATGTGCCAATAAGACAATTTTCGGGATCATTATTTGTCTCGTAAAAATTTCTTTGTATTTGTAATATAAGTGATATGTTCAGTATTCACACTGATTTTAGAAAATAAATAAAAATGTACAAATAATACAGTTTAAGAAAGCCTTGCCTTGTCAATACTCGTGCTGTGATATCTGTAAATATTATGTATGTTTCGTTTATTTAAGACTGGTAGGTTGTAATTTTTTAAAATATCTACATTGTTAATATGAATGTATCAATCAATAAATTAACTTTTAATATACACCGAAAATTGCGTTACTTATTTCAAAATAATTTTAATTATAATAATAATTATTAGGTAGGTAACAAGACCGGGGACCCACCATACACTCAGGGCCGTTCTGTGGGCAATAGCTGACATATCGGCCCTACACTTTTGCCACCCATCCTCGGCATTTTTTAATGCTAAAGTGGCCGCACTCACCGCCCCGCCGACATTCATGGGAATGCAAGCGGGACGGGGAGGTGTCCATACAAAACCTCTTCTCTGCCTCCAAAGCGCAGGGACAAATGAGAATTGGAATATACTTATCATCCATCAAGTGGGAATTGCAAATCACTTATGTACAGGAAATGCTACATTACAAAATATGAATGCAAAGTCCATAGTGCCCGTAGTAATTGGCATAAGGATAAAAACACAAATGTAATCATATAACTTAAGAGCCAGATTAATTAAAATGAATACAGAATTGCACCTTAGAGACGATCATTAGAGCAGTTCACTCCCTTCATGGAAAAATTAAAATAAAATAACAAGCACAAACATTAAGGGACTCGCCAGTCCGGAGATCCACTGCCGGCAGATACAACCACGGTAATGATCCTAATTAAGTAAGTCTTTAGAAAGTATCGCTAGTGGAAAAAAAAAGTACACAGCAGTCACACTCAAACAGGAGATCCCCTAAGAATTTCCCAGCGGGAGACCCACCCCCGAATAAAAGCTCTGAAATACGACAAGTTATTAGCGAAGTAACATATGTAGTACATATATAAGTAACATATGTAGTACATATATAAGTAACATATGTAGTACATATAGTACACATATAAGTAACATATGTAGTACATATATGTAATATACTCCTATATTGCTAGCAGGGTCTAGAAATAGGCGAAATTACTACAGTGCAGAAATATATATTTGTCTCACCCATACCGGTATCACTTCGAGTCTTATGCGCATGTCCGAGAATTAGCGCCAATTTATATCTAACAGCGCCGCTACATGGGATAAATGAGAGTCACATGCTCCTTAGTTGCAAGTGAGCATGCGCAGTATTGAGCTTCTTGAGCTATTGTTAATAATTAGTAGCATGTGTGTACGCATATTGCTAACTATTAAACTAAAATCAAAAATGTACAGATGAAAACTCGGGAATTCTTTTGATTTATTGGTTCACTTGAATTTCCTGTTTCAGTTTGCAATGTTTCCACTTTGAATAAGAGCGTCTCTATTCTATGATAAAAACATGCCAATAATAAGCATGTGTGTTTGATTGTTAGCTTTAAGCATGGTCATTCTTGAGCATGATTGAAATAAGCATGTGTATCAGTCAAGCGCGGATCCAGGGGGGGGGTCATGGGGGTCATGACCCCCCCCTGGGCTGGGTCCAGGACCTAGGTGGACCACTAATTAAAATACTCATACTCACATTCAGTCACTTACTAACTTTTTTATTTTTCAGGTATCTTTAGTAGGTAGGTATCTTTAAACAGAATATTATATACGCTATTAATGATACTATAAGTGTTCTATAAAATAAAAGAGAAAATGTGGACGTAATTTACCGACAGCTTTTTAAAGAGGCTAAAGAAGTAGCTGAGCAGCTAGATGTAGAAATTAAATGTCCCAGAATAGTGTCAAGACAAATACATAGGACCAATAACCAACCTGCTCAATGTGCTGAAAAGTATTTCCGCAGAGCCATATACACTAGGCTGTCGCGATATATTTTTTTTTTTGACTTATCTTAACACAAGACCTCTCAAAACTTGCGAATTGAGCGTAAATTACCAAAATAATTTTAAAAATAAAATAAAACTATATCTTTACGGTTCTACTGATCTACAAAGTTTTGAAAAATTGACATTTTTATGGTGATATTTTGCTATCCTCAATTTTGGCTCCTGAACTAAATATTTGGGTGTAAATCATACATGACGTTTCGATTTGCATGCAACAACACGTTACCAGCAACTTCGAATTTGTTAGGTTTCAACCTGCAAATACCCTCAAGTTTGAACTTGTTTTAAGGACTTTCTTGACTTCGACTCGCGAGTGTTTTCTTCGTAGCCAAAATAATTTTTATGCCATAAAAGTACCATGGCGATTGTTACAGTAGTAAAAGCGGACTTTGTGATTTTTAAATAAGAAGTTCTAGGCGTAGTCAGACTACTTATGCTATGTTCGGACCATACAAAGAACTTGACATCAGCAGCTACCAACTATAAGGGACGTCATTTAATTCATTTTATTTGGCAAGAACGACCTGAAATTCACGTATAATTGAAAAGATCCATCCAAATCAGATATATATGTGATTGTTTCCGAAGAGATCAACAATATTTGGACCAAAAATTCGATTCCAACTAAGGAACGAGTTATTTAATTAGTGAAATCCAATTTCGAAAAGCATCTCAATTTGAAAAGATACCCCAAAAACAAACGAAATGATAGTTTTGAAAATAAACTGAAATATTTTTTAGTCATCTGAGAACCTTTTTGACGTTTCCGCTTGTAAATGTACTTCATTTGAATCTTGTTCGTGTCTAAAACCTAAGAAAGTTTACATCAATGAGAGAAGTTTTCATTGGATCAAATAAATGATAGGAAAATGGTTGTAAGCGGTTTTGATAAGAAAGAAACGGCTAGATTAATTAAACGACAGCAGAGATAAATTTTAGAGGCAATAAGGGTAACAAAAATTCGTGTTTTACTCAAGAAACCGATTATGTCTCAGCAAATTGTGATGAAGATTCAGTGTGTGAATCTTCCCCAGAAACGTATCCGATAACAACAGAGTCATCCCCGACAAACTCGTCCTCGACAGAGACACCATTGATTTCAACAGCAAATTGGAATACATTGCCTTTGCCGACAGTTGCTAAAATCTGTGATAGATACGGTTTATCCACGCAATCTGCTGTTGCTGTTGCTTCTGCGGTTTTGACTGACGTTGGCTTGGTTTCTACCGAAGATTTAACTCTGGTTATTGATAAAAATAAGATCTACAGAGATGTATCTAAAGCCCGGAAGCTTCAAAAGATATTGGAGGTATTGTTATAAAAAGCATTTACTTTGATGGACGAAAAGACCATCGCAGAGAAGTTTTAGAAGACCACATCTCAATTTTAGCACAGCCTGTATAAATTTATTTGGGACACACAGTACCGAAAGACGTGGCACTGCAAAGGGAATTCTTACTTCGATTACAACTTTAGTAGAGGGTCGAGGTTGGAATTAAGATAACGTGATTTTCGTTGAATGTGACGGAACTGCAACTAAAACCGATTGGAAGGGTTCAATTCAATATTTAGAGGAGTATTTGCAGAGACCGTTACAATTATTCTTGACCTTGGATGGTTGCACTTCGGGTCCTAGTGAATATAACAGACGCCTCACAAAGTGTAACTGACGTTACTTCTAGAGATGGCTTTATAGAACCAGGATGCAATCTCGAGCAGAAATGCCAAATTTTGGACACAAAAATAAGTTTAAATTTTTAGTTTTTGTCATTGATTATAATCTATATTTTGTTTATTTTATTTTCTTGTGCTTTGTTTCATTAATTTCAGTACTAAAATACCTTTTAAATATGATTTTTTTTATTATTTTAGGCAAACGGTTAAACTCTATAAAAACGTAAAATTTACAAAACTTCAAAGCTCGGTAGAGCCCTTAAGATGACAAACAATTCTATTTTTTGTTACCTTTTTCGCAATTTGTGAAAATTTTTATACCTCTTGTGATTGTGTACCTCAAAAATTTTTTTTTCTCGTACTTGGACGGACACCCTAATCATCACACACACATCCCTCTTCTAGATTCAATAATAAGTGACCTACAGGACCGTCTGTCTCTAGAAATACTTAATTTGTTTCAACTAAGCGTTTTCATGCCAAAAAGCGAATACAGTAATTAAGACATTGAAACTGTGAAACAACTAGCAACCGATTATACATTGTTACTAGATAATACTCCAGTTTCTATCGTTGTAAACGAATATCGGCTGTGGATGGTGAAGTGGCAGCAGAGTCAGGACATACCGCAGTCGATTTCCGACCTTATTTTAAATTGCGATATTGAGATGTATCCTAATATAAGACAATTTTTATGTATTATGGCTACACTACCTGTTAGTGTAGCGACAGCGGAAAGATCTTTCTCTACATCGCGAAGAATCAAATCGTGGCTAAGAGCTTCAATGGTTGAAGAACGTCTGACCGGACTGCCACTTCTCCACGTCCATAAAAACGTACCCATTGTAGTAGATGAAGTGATAATGCGTTTCGGGAGAAGACGTAAAAGAAAAATTGATTTTGTTATTTAAATATAGGTAGGGATTATTAAGTACAGTAGGTAGTTACATTTATTAATAAAATATCTACGTTTTACTTGTAAGTATCTATTTTTATCAAAATTAAATTATAACTTCTTGCGACTTGACCACGACTATGTGACCCCCCCCCTGGCGCCAAAGCTGGATCCGCCCTTGGTATCAGTACCTTAATATATAGCCCAACGGAGGCTCTTTATTGACTCCTTGAAAATCAGTCATAAGGCCAATTCTGCTTCATAGCAAAACTCTGCTCCTGTTACTCATGCGATCTATATTGTATTATAAATTACATCTATAGACTAGATATTTATATATAGAATATATATAGATAGAGTATAATATTTAATTTTCTACAATCTAATATTTTTTTCTAAATGTTTACAAATCTATATTTTTTGTGTGTGTATACCTCACCAAAAATAATTATATTCTTGTGTGTGGTGAGGGATAACCACTTACAATAGTAGGTATAGGTAGTGTAATCTAATTATGTAACAATTGGAAGGAAAGAAAAGAAAATCTAATACATCAAATCTTAGTTAATAATATAGTATATAGAATAAGCAGTCAAGTAAACAATAATATAAATAATAAGCAGTCAAGAACTCAATCACAAAGTAAATTCTATAATAAATGAGAACCCATTCGGGTTCACTGAGGGAATATGCACACAGGGCGCAACCGCAAAACATACACCATCTTGCAAAATAAATTGGACAAATCAAATAATTATACAGGTATCTTCATCGATTCGAGGGAAGTACTCGACAGTATCTCCCACGAACAACTCGTATCACAACCAAAAGAAAACGGGATTGACCAAACGGGTAAAAAGCCACTCACCGAATATACCTCAGATAGTCAGGCCAAATGAATCTCCAAATAATCCACCAATAGGTGAATTAGGATTCCCCCAAGGTACGGTCCCCAGAACTCTACCATTTCTCACTCATGTAAATGACACATCTCAACAAAATCAACGGTGAAGTAGCATTCCACGCAGACGACACCGCACTATTCACAAATTATCCTTTATGGGCGACAGTTCACGAATCAGCAAACGAGAATATCAATACATTAAAATCGTGGCCTGACAACAATCTTCTAACATTCAACGTAAAAAAAAACATTATATATATATATATATATATATATATATATATATATATATATTAATATATAGAATATATATATATAGATATATATAATATATATAATATATATATATATATATATATATATATATATAATAATATATATATATATTTATATATATATATTTTATATATATATGCACTATATATATATACACTCGGGCCCTCGTATAACACGGTTGTATGGTTCCACAAAAACCTCGTGTAATACAAATCCGTGTTATACAAGGTTTGAAGTTCATACAAAATTAGGGTTTGCGTTCCAAAAAAAAATCGAAATAGTTTATATGAATATGTACTTTATTTTTTTAATAAAAATATATAAATTTACATATTTATTGAAAAAAAACTTTAATAACGCATATAATATAATTTATTTTTATCGTAATCATGTATTTTATATATGGATATTTGTATAGTATTCTTTATTATTTTTTTTTGTAAAGTTTTCTCTTTTTCCTTCTTTTTGAATATGTTCATATTAAGTTTATTGATGTAAAAAGCCATATATAAATAAATAAATATAATGTAGTATTCATTCATCATTGCTATCACTTAGAATAATTCTTAATTTTTACTCTTTTTTGACATCGGTTGTGAGTTTCCATCATCGGAGGAGGGCTCTGAATTTATTGTGTTTTTAGCCTTCAAAAAATCGGTAATAAGCGATTGTCTGCTTTTAGCGTATAAACCATTACGTATTTCCTTATAAGGTTCCAAAATCTGTTGTAATTCCCTCTTCAATTTCGAACTTCTTTCCATTATAGGATCCTTTTCAATATTTTTTTTTCTAATTTAATAGCCAATTCCAAGCCCTCATTTATAGTTTTTAATGTGAAACATGTAGCTACCTCGCTGCAACTGCTTTCTGAATCATTAATTGTGGTAGTTTTATTCAAAGTTTCGATTAATTGAAACGAAATTGACAAGTCTCAACATACTGACTGAGATCATCATGACTCATGGTATGTTCTGTCATAGACGTAATCTACAAATTAAACATTAATTCATTTATTTTTCTGAAACCGTGTTATAAAAAGCGTGTTGTACAAAAAATATGCCAATTTATTCATCCGTGTTATATAAAATAGTGTTATATAAAACCGTGTTATACGAGGCCCAAGTGTATACATGCGTGATGACACCAAGGTATTCCCGTAACTATTCACATCCGTTTCACTTCTTTCTCGAATAGGAATAATGTACTATACGAATAGGACATGTACCTACCTATAGCATGAAAATAAATTGATTTTAACAGTTTCGAGTTTTCTTTTATTTTAAACCACTATTATTTGATTTATAAACAGATTCATAATATTCCTATTTTCTCTTTAACGATTTTCCATTTTCTTTAAAATATATATTTAAAATATTTGTCATGACTTAAATAAATAATAAATATTTTTTTATAAGATAGTGCAGTAAAATTCAGACCCACAAATAAGGAATAGAAATTCTAAACTTAATAAACCAAAACTTCTGTTTTTATGGCATATTTACGCTATGCGTCGTTTGGCATGTAGGTATTTTACGTTCAATACAATGTACAATTTGTATCCACTCTAGGAGAGTAGGTACTTGCAGACCATAGATTGGAAAATTGCGATTCAAGCGTGTAGTAAACATTTGTATTAATTAAACTGTTCATTCCTTAATATTTCAAAATATATTTTAATTTAATATGCATTGCGGCATGGATATATATCAATTCAGTTAAAAAATATTTAAGATTAAAAGTATAAGACAGGAATGTAAGTATTTTTTATGCATCTACAAAGTGTATGAATTTATAATAAAAACAAAGTTTTCATTATAAATTCTGTATCGGACAGGTAGAATTATGACAACGGGATGATGATGATGATGACCCGTCTGATATGACGACGTGATGATGATGACCCGTCTGAAGTCATGAATGTTGGCCCTTTCGGAGGGCCCAGATCCGTTGTATGGGCAAGCGCCGTACGCGGAGCCATGAATGTTGGCCCTTTCGGAGGGCTCAGGTCCGTTGTATGGGCCCACCTCGCCTCCAAGCGGATAGTCGGCGCGGGCAACGAGCCGGCGTTGCGATATGTGACATCTCCGACGGAGGGCGTTGGAAAAGTTCCACGAAGAAATTGCATTTTTGGTCTTATCTTGTAAAGTGTTGAAATATTTGAAATACTTAAGAAAATGAAATATTTAAGTTTGATGAAATATTTAATGAAATATCTTAAGAATGAAATATTTAAGAATTAGATAAGACATTTGTAAATGTAATATTGAATAAATTGATGTTTCGTGGTCTTGATATACAGGGAAAGCTCGCGCGATGGGAATAAAATCATTTTTAAATCGCGCGGAGCGCCGCGGACTATCATAGAATGGCCGCTATTTGATGGAATTTATGTAAATGTCCTGCCTCGAAGAGGCGAGGAAGTAAAAATACATAAGTATTTAAATGTGCCAAATGAGTCCTTTGTGTGGTATTGTAAAGTAGAAATTAAAATAAAAAATGTTTAATTGAGAGTAAAATATCTCGCGTGGGCCCTGATAAACTCGCTTGACCGCGCCGCCTGTACGCAGACCGCGCGGGTAATGGAAAAAACCCGGCGCCATGATGGCGCCGTGCGGCTGGAGTTGAGGGCCGCCAGCGAATATTTTTGAACTCTGATTACGGACGTTACAGACGTCCTAGCGAGCTGAAACATTTTTTATTGTGTCCTCATGTGAACATCTATGGGAGTGATATGTTTTTGCGTGTCTGAAAGTTAGCTAGTGCGCTTTATTTGTGGTGACACACTTTGTCTGCCTATTACGCAATTAATATCTATCCGACATACTTGAAAATATCACCAAAGGATGCGCTTGGTTGAGATCTATCTAATGGTATAACTTAGAATCTCGTAAAATCATTTTTACTATTTTTAACCGAATTAAATGTAAATTAATTCTTGAAAATGCCGCGGTAAATCGGCATATTTTGTTGAATAACTAGGTAAATTCACTCTTGCGGTTCCAGTAAACGACATCATCCTATGGGCAAGACATAGATTGGTATAGATGATGTGTTAAAATCCCCGGAGGGGTGGCGTTTAATTTGCTATCGATTAAAATATTTAATTTTAATCCGCGAATCGGCACGGGAGGCCGTCATTTTGCGCTCCGAGCGCCCGGTGAATCGAGCGCGCTGATTGGTCGGCCGCGCTAGTCAGGGGGAAGCTTTCCGGACTGTATAAATATCGCGCCGGGCGGGCGAGTGCCTCATTCTGCTGGGAGCCTCTGCCGAGTACGCCTACTGAAACATTTTATTCTGCGTTTTACTTCACACCCTGCTTGACCCCTGATTTTCTTCTTTGGATTTGGACTCTGGATTTTCTACTGACTTCTGCATTTGGACTTGGCTACGATTTTGGATTTATTGGACTTATTTTACCACCTGAGGCGACGACTTGGCACGGATTCTGGACTTGGAGAATTTTCTGCGCTCTACACTCCCGGCCTGCTAGTACATCGGCGGCTTCGGAAGCGAACTCAGCGGACCGCACCTGCTATTTAATTGTTTCCGTGGGGAACAAATTCTTTACACACACGATCGCGGATTCCATGTGGGTCCTGATGAAGGCAGAGGAATTCTGAAAATTTACATTTAGTTTGCGTGGATTTCTATTAAAAACATGAAAGCGTGTAAACTATGAGCATTAAGTAGCAAAATTACCTTCGTTTACATTTGAATGTCTTAATATCAGCATAATGAAGATGATGCTGGAAATTGAAGATTGTTTACAATCTATCTATGCTGGATGAACTCAAAAATTAATCTCACTGAACTCGTTAAGGTGTCCACGCCACTCCGGTACTGTATTGTATAAATGTATTTTTAGGTTTAACTAAATATGTAGTAGATAGCCATTCTGATGACACACTTTTTACTCCCTTTCTTTTTTCCAAAAAACTTTGGATCGATTTTTAAACCTTTTCCCGTGATCTAATTGAGCTGAAACTTTGCAGGCAGACTTGTGGCGACGATAAAAATGATCTAACAAATTTTCGTTTAAAAAAATGTAATAATTATAGTATAATTTTGGATTTTTCGAAATTTTAATGTTTTTTTTCGAATTTGATTGAATACAAATGAGTAATGAGCGTGCGGTAGGCGCGAAACCTGTTTCAATAAAATTGGAAACAATACAAATGAGAAAGGAAGTATAATAAAAACATAGTTTTTATGGGTTAAATTTTTTATAATACACAAAAAACAAAATCAATCAATCAAAAATTCTGTAGTATCTTTTTTGTATGCATCTTTAAAATAGCAATTTAAAATTAGGATCTGCATTTTCCGTAATTTAAATAATTTTGGAATAGTACCAGAAAGTAGGTAGGTACCTACATGCCAGAATATATGAGATTAATTTACATTTTTTGTGCGTGTACAATCTTCTGTCCTGACACACCACTTATGCCTCGTCCACTTTCATATATCTTCTCGTGCACGCTCGGTTGTTGAAACTTTTCACAGGGCAGTCCTCCAATATCTGATCATGCTAGGTCTTTCGCGGTCGCCTTCTGTTATGTTTCCCAGTACTTGCCTGATACATTTTCTTCGCCATCCATTCCTCGTTTCTACGTTCCACATGACCAAACCATCTCAACGACCCTTTCATTATTCTATCTATTATTCAACAACCAGCGTTACACTCAATCCTAATTTGTTCACTTCTCACTCTATCGTACAAAGATTTTCTATACATACGCCTAAGCGATCGCATTTCCACCGCGTTTAGTCGGTCTACTTTAAAGAAAGGCGGTAATTTTAATATAAAGGATTTAAAAAGAATGGATAACGATGGTATGTATCCAATTGTAACTTTTTTGAAAAATAGTAAAACAAAAAACCTGTATGCAGAATTTTTCATTTGATGTCATTCAAACTTCTTCTCTGTATAGTAAGGATGCTCCTAGGAATGACTAATTTTCACCTATACTGCTTTTCATATCACATCACCCAAGTGTGATTATTCAGGAACGCAGCCTTTCGAGCGCCGGTCTTAGCATCTGGGAGAAAAAAATTAATATCGTTAGAAAATAATTCCAGATTTGGTGTAAAATAAATCTGTTTTGCTTGTAACTTTGCAAAAAAAAGTAAAAACCCCAAAAGATTGAAAAATAAAAACTCTACACATTTTTAGATGGAGAATAGAGCCACCCCTCGCGGAGCAGCGGCTGAATCTGTGAAAACCGAATGGAAGCGAATTTAATTCTAAAGTGTATCACTTCGGAACGATTATTTCAGCACAAAAAATCTCTAAAACAAAAGCCATTCCGTGGACACGCAATTCGAACAAAATATTCCCATAGACCTGACACGCACTATCGCGCGCTATGTGTAGAAAGAAGTTAACTCGCCAATTTTTTAAACCGGATTATTAAAACAGAAAATTTCGACTTTGTGTGGATATCAAAAAAACTGGAGGGGGTAAAAAAATCGAAATATGGACAAAAAATGGCACCTCCAACTCTTATTCGATCGTGATACTCGATTTTTGAATTTCATTCAAAATATGAAAACAGTCGCAGAAACATCGTGCTCGGTAAAAAAAAGCCCAAAAGGGAGTTTTATTTTTGTCACGCCGCGAAAAAGAGACGGATGTAAAATTCCAACATACAAAAGAAAGACGGCCGGATTTTGTACCTTTTGTGCCATTCATATTTTTTATTTTTTTCTTAAACACCATGTTTAATTGCAATTGAGTTTTTGAGTTGACATTTTATTTTCATTTCTAAAAAGAGAGTTTTTAGAAAAGAAAATAAAATGTCGTGTTTGAGAAGGGGGGGAGTTCCCAAAAAATAAAATAAAAGTCAGGTTCTTTCTTGCCAAAGGGTACTCGTATCGTACCGGTAGTTCTCAAACTCTTAAACAAAAACATATTTTACCCAACTCATGTATCTGTCGACCTTCTTTAATTTTTTATGAATTAGAATCATCAAGTAAGTCTTCTTTTTTTTTGTAAAAGTTCCATCTAGGGAATACCCTAGACGGAACATTTTCGCGTCTTTTGAACGTGCAATATTTTAAAATTATTAATGTCTTTCCACTTTATGTTAATAAACTGGCAGGAATTAACATTTGGCGGTTTTTTCTTTATTGTGGATCCTGGAACTCACCCACATAGTAAATATTATGAACACTAGCCATCACCCATGAAACAATTTAAACAGTTCTAACTAAAGAAAACCTATAAAAGGACTAAACGAGTCAAGAACTAAACTAAACGGCCAGGCCTAATACTTAAGTAATATCTGCGTACTAGTCAAACGACTAGGCCCGGTTGTTTCAAATTCGATCAAAGTAAGCGTAGAGTTTAAACTGAAATTTTACGTTCTCCACCAATCAGACGATCCGTTTTCGTAAAAATCTATGCTTTTATCGACCGCTTACTTTGATCGAACTTGAAACAACCGGGCCTAAGGCCCGGTTGTTTCAAGTTGGATTAAAGTAAGCGTTCTCTTAAAGCATAGATTTTTACGTTCTCCACCAATCAGACGATCCGTTTTCGTAAAAATCTATGCTTTTATCGACCGCTTACTTTGATCGAACTTGAAACAACCGGGCCTAAGAAAATGAATTTATGTATTCATTAGAGTAAGAAATGTTCTAAAAACTAATAATTTAAAAATGCTATATTATGCTACTATACAATCCTTTCTGCAATATGGTATTGTTGGATGGGGATGGTCATACGCAATCACAATAAATCCCATAAGGACAATCAAAAGATGACTTATTATAATTATTTTGAAGAAACCTCAAAAATTCAGAACTAAAACATTATTTAATATATTTAAAGTTAATACAGTAGACATCATTTATAATAAATATTTGAGTTTACAAATATTTAAAGAAAAGAAGACTAATAATTTACAAACATGTCCCTCGAGAGATATATATATATATATATATATATATGTGTGTGTGTGTGTGTGTGTGTGTGTGTGTGTGTGTAGATATATAGATATCGAGATATGAGAATAATATCAAAATTCCTAAATTTAATAGCACATATTTACAAACACAGTTTTTTATATAGAGGTACACTTAACTTCAATAATTTACCCACAGAAATAAAAAGTATTGATGACTACTTACTTAATTAATAAATTTAAGTTCAAGCTGAAGTGATTTTTTTTACGTTGAATGTTAGAAGATTTTTGTCACGATTAAGGCCACGATTTTAATGTATTGATATTCTCGTTTGCTGATTCGTGAACTGTCGCCCATGAAGGATAATTTGTAAATAGTGCGGTGTCGTCTGCGTGGAATGCTACTTCACCGTTGATTTTGTTGAGATGTGTCATTTACATGAGTGAGAAATGGTAGAGTTCTGGGGACCGTACCTTGGGGGAATCCTAATTCACCTATTGGTGGATTATTTGGAGATTCATTTGGTCGACTATCTGAGGTATATTCGGTGAGTGGCTTTTTACCCGTTTGGTCAATCCCGTTTTCTTTTGGTTGTGATACGAGTTGTTCGTGGGAGATATTGTCGAGTACTTCCCTCGAATCGATGAAGATACCTGTACAATTACTTGATTTGTTCAATTTATTTTGCATAATGGTGAATGTTTTGCGGTTGCGTCTTGTGTGCATATTTCCCCAGTGAACCCGAATGGGTTCTCATTTATTGTAGAATTGACTATTGTGATTGAGTTTGGTCTCTTTTGACTGCTTATTCTATATTATTATTTTCTTGACTGCTTATTCTATAAATTGTATTATTAATTAAGATTTTAAATATATTAGATAAATAGTAGGTATATTACAGTTGCCGGCAAACTTCTTGAAATTTTTTGGCGTAGTGGGGAAATGCGCAGAAGACAAAATTTGGGTCTCGTTGGTGGAATAGTACATGCGCAAACTTCCCCCCACTACGCCGTAAAATTTCAAGATGTTTGCCGGCTACTGTACCTTTCTCATTGTTTATTAAATTAGATTACACAACCTATATGATTGTAAGTGGTTACCCCTCACCACGTACAAGAATCATAATTCTTTTGGTGAGGTATACACATATAAAAAAATGAATAGTAAACATTTTCTAGATATCATTGTAATAAAAAAAAAATTATCCTCATACTTTTAACCCCAAATTTTTTTTCAATAAAGCTATATTATACAAATACATTTTTGCTACTTGCATATTTCTACACTCGACGATGCCGTCGGAGGACTCATTTGAATCTGAATCATAAATTCCAGTAATATTATCAGTATCATTTAATAGTAACTTAACGTTTATTAATGGTGGCACCTCTGGTTTTTTGAATTCTTATCGTTGAGTTCAATTTCTAATTCTGAGTTATTTACAGTTATTTACAACTCCTTTTCTATTTTTCTCTTTAAATCTTTAAAACCAGCAATTTTCCTCAGGATGGTAACGTTTCCCTCTTTTCTCACCGTGATTTGGCATGGTTTTATTTCTTCATTTTTTTTTGATTTAGTGTCAGAATATATAACATTTTTTTTGTCGTATTTATTCTTCCCAATAAGATATTCCAACCTTCCTATTTCATTGTAGAGATCTTACGTTCCTTGTAAAGTTTCTTTGTTAATTTTATCGGCCACATAATTAGGTAAACCAAATGCTATATGGTCTATGAGTGTTCCAGTATCAATTGATTTTCTTATTTCTAATAACAATTATTCTTTTTTTAAAGCATACTCAAGTAATGAACCTGCTTGATATTTAAAAGCTAGAGCATATCGAATGGGTGACCATCCTTTGTTTCCAAATGTCTCACAAAAAATTTTCTCCCATTATTTCCATTCTGATTCCACTGTAAGTTTTATTAGCATGCAGCTGTACCGATCTATACTAGAGTATTCCAAAAAAATCTTGAAGCTGCCTTTACTGTATATTTACGAGTCATTTGATCTACGACATCTACTCCATATTTCGAGCTGTTGTAGAATAATATCGTCTCAGGTTTTTTCTTTGAACTAGAGTCTATTGTTATATTGGAATGCATAGTGCTGAGCATTAGAACAAAGACGGGACAAAAAAGGGACCAGCGGCACTTCTAGGTATATCTTATTTTTTTAATAAACTATTCTTGTTATAAAATGTAAAACATTATGAATTATATAAATACATAAAATTACTAAAAGTCAAAAGTTTCACCGACCTAAATAAATAAAAAAAGTTATGGACGTTCATACTTGCGGATGGGACAAAAATCATTTCATAAAATAAAAGCATTGCTATGTACAGAGCCAATTCTGAATATCTTTGATCCTGAACTACCCATAAAGATTTACACGGATGCTAATCGATGCGGATCGAAGGAGTGGGAGCGGTGTTAAAACAGGAAGATAAAAACGGGGAAAAAAAGACAGTTGCTTATTTTTCAAAAAAATTAACTGAATCTCAAAAAAAGAAGAAGGCAATATATCTGGAATGCCTGGCAATTAAAAAAGCTGTGAAATATTGGCAGCACTGGCTTATAGGAAAATAATTTTTGGTAGACTCAGATCATTAATCATTAGAAAATATGAACATTAAGGCTAGAACTGATGAAGAACTAGGGGATTTGATGTATTATTTATCCCAATATAATTATAAAGTTTTATATATAATCCAGGAAAATTAAACCAGGAAGCGGAATGTTTAAGCAGAAATCCAGTCTTAGAACCTTATGATTATATTGAAGATTTTTTAAAAATAGTAAATTTAATAAACCTAGAAGATATAAAAAAGACCAACACATTAATCTAGACCTACAAAAAGAAAAACTTTTATTTGAAAATGAAATCTACTACAAAAAGAATAGAAAGAAAAAAATCATACTCTCAGAAGAACTTAGCAAAACTCTAAGTTTTGCTAAGTTTTTCTAAAAAAAAACTAGACGTCCACGATATGTACTGCATGTACATTGGGAGAATCCAGATGATAAATAAAATAACACAATTTTATACAACAAAGAATATCATCGCAAACATTACACAAATTTGTGATGAATAATATATAATATTTATATAAAATAAAAGTAGTTTTAACCATAACTTTCATGCCTTTACCAATATCATTATAATAAATAGAATGGGACAAATATGTCCCCGACGGCGGTTCTAGGAGAATCTTAATCTTCGGCGCTTCTAGTTAAAAATAAAAAAAGATGATGGTATCTTAATTTTTTACCCAATATAATCAAATATAAATATATAAAGAATAAATCTAACTCATTCAACGTGACAGAAATAAATGACTTACCTATTAATTTTATGTATTTCATGTGGTTTGCTGTTAATTAATTTATTTTGTTAATGTAGATATATTAAATATTTTCAGTGGCTCATATATTAATATACCAACACTGTTACAAGTTTGTTGTCAACACAACGGTTCCGTTATAAAAAATAATGCAATTTTAATCATAGAATGTATCATTAATATAATAAAAGAAGGTTTTTGAAATGATTTAATTGCAAAAAGTAAGAACTTATATTCTAATAATAATGATAGTCCAATAGCCTTAAATAAAATCACCATAGACAAAATAATTTATTTTGCCGCCTGGCAACCCAGTTCTTTCTTCGTATTCCTGTTAAAATGGTGAGTTGACGTGAAGTTTCTTGTATTTTTTAATCTTACTATATTTTGACAATCCCTTTAAATTTGTAAATTAAAAATGGTTTTCTTAATCAAGCGTAAACACAATAATGTCTATCATTTAACATTTTCACGATCGTGACAGCCGTTTATTTTGATTTACCTGCACATGCTATTTCTGATTACTCAAATATAAATGTTTACTGTGTCTAGTCGACCGCCAAAAAGAAGACCAGGAAGTTGAGGGGCCACGTCAGCCACGGCCATGGTCGTATTGGTAAGAATTTGAAAATAAAATGTCATTTTTTTGGGTTATGAAATCTGTCAATGGTTGATTATTTTCCCCTAGAAGTCCAGTGAAAGCAATTATATGGTATTCATTTGATTAAGAGTTGGCTGGGAATAATGCTCTTCAATTGAACTGGCATATATATATATATATATTTTTTTACTTTTCAGGCAAACATCGTAAGCATCCTGGAGGTCGCGGTAACGCCGGTGGAATGCATCACCACAGGATTAACTTCGATAAATACCATCCTGGATACTTCGGAAAGGTGATTACTCTTTTATTGAATGCGTTCATTCTTAGCATTACAAAGTGATAAGACAAACTTTAATGATGATACTGTGAACGGGCGGTCGGAATGCATCGTACAAATGCTTTCAAACATGTCGATTGTTCTTAACTGATACCAAAACAATTAAAATGATTTGTATCATCCTACGTTGAGCATTTTTAATAATTTATGTTTTCTTCCAGGTTGGTATGAGGAATTACCATGTGAAGAAGAACCAGATCTACTGCCCAACTTTGAACCTTGACAAACTGTGGTCATTGGTCAGTGAAGAGACCAGGACCAAGTACAAGCAGAACAAAACTGGCAAGGCACCAGTTATCAACATTGTCAAATCTGTAAGTTTCTTTTGTATTTATCAAAGGCTTTGGATTTAGATTATTTGTCCGTGGAGCTTCAAAATATTACTTAAACCTTTATTAAGACCGGCCTTAAGTCATATTAATGATGTAAAATAGTTAGTTCTAATTTGAACCAAAAGAATTCCAGTGTAACTGCCATTAACCTATACAGGGTTATTTGTAAAACAATAACCTCGCAGGACTTAATATCTATATTTTTGTTTTACTATTTTAAACCATCCAATTTACACTATATTTTTGGATAATGTTAAAAAATGGTTAACATTTCCTTTAGTACATGCTTTGTTTGACACGAAAATGCAATTTCTTTTAACATTGTCAGAAAATATATATGTAGTTAATTCAACGTTTTAAGAGAGTAAAACTGAAATTTTTGCAGAGTCAACAGTATACGTAGGGACTGTCGATGTGTGTACATCTCGAAATCTCACTAGTCCATCTCGTACCTGACTAAAAATTCTGTTAAGACATTTTGTATTTTTAATACTGATTTGATTTCTGCAAAGTATTTTCTAACATTAATACACCAGAAAAGTAGTGACAGTAGATGGTATATTTTATATCTAAATTAAATCTAAGCTTAGGATAAAACAATAGTCAATTCTAAAATTAAAAAAATAGGAGTGTACAATTTGAATACCAGTTAAACAATAATATACATAATTTGAAACTTAAATAATTAATTAATTTGTGATGTAATAAATGAACGTTCAATTAAATATTTAATTTTTCATAACATTGTTAGTCTAAAACAGTGATGGGCAAAGTACGTCCTGCGGGCCAGCTCCGGCCTGCAAAAGTATTTAATCCGGCCTGCCGACGATCTTTCGAAATTATAAGTATTATAGACTTTTTCGACCATGAAATTGCAGAAAAACTCTGTCAGAAATCGATTATGATGAGCACCTTTTCTCGCTGCTAAAGATTACGTCGTCGCAGCTCAAACCTGCATTTGGAGACATTATGGCCAATCAAAAAAAATTTCATATGTCTCACACACCTACCATAGCAGGGCCTTCGAATAAAAGTTAAATAGTTGTAATCTGTAACTTATATTAGCGTTAGTGTGTAAAGTTTTATAATTAAAATATAGATTTTAAAACAAAATGCATTTTGCCTGTACTCCTGGCCCTCTCCTGAAATTTCTTAAAACTTTCTGGCCCCCCCATGAAGAAAGATTGCCCACCACTGGTCTAAAAGATAAAAATAAACAAAAATTGAAAAAATATCAAGCTTAGCATTAATAACAGTGAATGTAAAAGTTTTTTTTTTTTTAAATAAACATAACACGACTCGGCTTATTTTTTATCCGCTCTGCGGAAAAAAATGCGATCGGTTACTAACATGATACTACCACCTAATTTATTTTAGCCACAAGATAAGGAAGCGGGGAGGGAAAATAAAACTCGTGGAAAATCAATTGATTCTAATTTAATTTACACAAAATGTTTAGGCAGGTTGGAATACATATGAAAATACGAACGAGAAAACGAAAAATTTGGACACAAAATTAATACGAATGAGAAGGGTTGAATGCTTAAAATTAATTTAAAACTACCTTAACTATCCTGGGGCGAGTCGCGTCCTCCAGTGCGGCGTCTCGAACGAAGTTCTCGTCGTTTCTACCCGGAGATGATGACTCCTGGTGGTCACTGCAGTCCACCTGGCGTCATCCTTCCCGTCTCTGCTTGTGTCCTTTCTTCTTGGTTTTCCTTGTCTTCCTGGGCCCTAAGCAGGCTACTCAATCCACCTGCTAGCCCTTTGTTGCTTCTCTCTGCCGACTATTGCAGATCATCCGACGTACTATCCTCTTCTCTATCGACTGCTCTCTTCCCTCTCGAGACTTCCGACGTAGCGCTCCATCAACTCTCCTCTCAAACCTCCCGCACAACTTCCTGGAGTCCTTCACTCGCCGAATTTTCTAACGAACCTCGTCATAGAACTCCCTGACGTACGTACTCCTCTCACAGAAAATTCTAACCAACTTTTTTCTCGGTGGCTGCGTCGGGCATTATATAATCTCCGTTTTGGGATGTTCCCGCTGCGCTGGAGGGAATGCTTAACACCAGCTGATTGGGTCTCCGGGTGGCGCCAAAAAAAATCGTGACTGCATTGGTTGGAACAGATCGCCCAGCCCCTTTTGAAAACCTATCTAAATATACTATATCTATACACAGCAAATATTAAAACTATGTAGGTACCTACATATTAAAATGATAGTTTACTAATAATTATTGCGCTTAAAATTATGGTAATTATTATAACTAAACATAATATCTCCTTTTAATTGTAACAAAACATACTAAATCAATTAAAATTAAATCTTATAATCATTACATTATACATTACATATATTACAATTCATAATCATTACATATATTATCTATTACAATTCATAAATAGAATTTCCTCCTCATTACATACCTTAAAATTAATCAAAATTAACCAACACATCGTCGTCATCATAATTGTATAATTAATATATTTTTTATCAATCAATGCCCTGGTTTTACACCAAAGTATAAAACTAAAAATGTAGAACATAGAATGCTACGTAATAAAATTAACAATATGTATATACACAATGATTATTTCTTTATCATTAGATTCCAACCTGCCCTTGCATAATTTGATTTAATCCCATGTCCGTTAATAATAATGAATCTAAAATTAATTAAACACCCCAAGCAGCGGGTAGGTAAGTATTTTTTTTATATTCTTGCTTCTTGTGCCACGCCAGCGTGCGGGTGGCCGAATCACATGTGCGAACCCCTGGGTCAGTGAGGAATGTGGGAACTATGTTATGAAGCTATTCCCACGACAGGTTTTTAAGATGTCGCATATTTTTTTATAGACTGACCTACGAAGAAAAATAATACCCCCTGACACGATTTACTGCATTCAAAAATGTTATTTTTCCATCCCTTAAACAGATGCGTTTTCGTACACCATTCGGTTCGCGATAAACTCGTCTTTAAAACAAGGTAAAAGCATCGTACATCGTTCAGCAAAATTTCATAATTAACCTTTTAACTCTTTTCACTTTAAATTTGTAATGTTTATTTTAAAAACTTTATTGCCGTGTATTTTATCAAAATAAAAATGTACCATGTAAAACAATAAATATTCATAAAACATTAATTAAATATTCATAAAACATTCATTAAATAGTGTATAGAGTTAAAAAAATAGTTAGGATAGATGGAATGGATTGATGATATACTTTTATCGTCTGTTCCTTGTGGATGATTTCGAGAACATTTTTCTGTAGTAACATGTTTCAAAGGCTTACAACTTGTTTATAACCGATACAGACATTGTGTTTCACAGCATTCATACTACCTGACGGACAAGATTATGAATAATGCCTATTATCTCTTCAATTGTTAACAATTGTCAGCATTGTTAACAAAATCAATGTCCAAATGTTGAAGGGTGATTTATCATGAAATATTTATTTGGCTGATTTGTTGTTTATTCAGAGATGGTTTGTTAATCTTTTATAGCTTATTAAGGAGTTACACGATTTTGTTTTTGACTAGATAAATTGTTTATACTTTTAAGAATATTTTAAATGTTTCATCATTTCGAAATTCATACTATTTCTAAAGTTATAGCAATTTTTTCAAACAGCTGTCATTTCTACAAAAAAAAATTCCTTATGTCACGTCTTAACTTTTCTAAATAAAAGAAGTAAATTTTTCAGACAATGGCTGATAGAGAAAATAAGTTCACCATCAGCAAGAATTTTCAAAAGAGAGTCATACTTATTGGCTCATATCTCCGTCATTTTTATTTGTCATTATTTCAAAATATTTATATAATTACTATGTCTACTATATGTGTAAAATAAAAATTATTTTATATACTTTAACTGCCAGCCATATTTACTATGAGGGACACCTATAGGCCAGATATTTTTCTGTAAAGTATATAAAAAACAATAAAAATAAACATAAAATGGTGAAAAAGTGTAAGGACTTGTCAAAGAATTATGTTTACCGAATTTATGATGGAGTTTTTTGAATTAAAATCAAAATAAATTAATTCCACAAAATATACAACAGGGTTGTCACAATATCACTTTTTGTTTTTTAAACCTATTTTTTAATGTTACACATTTAATATCTTATGTAGTCTTCCTACGTGTGGTATATTTCAAAACACGGTTCAACACATAGCCTTACTTGATATTGTTTGCACATGTATAAAAAATGCCTATAAAAACATAAATTTCATCGATGGTCGTATCGGTCCATTGCTGCAATCGATTGGTTACAGAAGAGCTTCTATTTTTTTTATATATTGATGTTGTCGGTTGGTTTCGTTTACAATGTGTTCAACTAATGCCATAGAAACAAATATTTAAAAAAAAATCAGCTTCCCGCATGCCTTCACTGGTGGCCAATTTTGCACCTGATTGAGATGAATCAAAATTATGCTTTTGAGGCACGAATGGATCGCTAACCCAATGAAACAATGGTCTATCGGCATGACTAGTAGAGTCAATATTTTCTATTTCGTCAGGCACATCATTTTCATATTCGTCCGGTTCAAAAAACTCTTGGCAATTCGAATTCCACATCACTCTCGTCAGATTCAGCAGTTTGTCCAATAACCTCCTCATCATCATATGTAAAATCAGCCATTGTAATGTCACAAAAAGAAATATAAAAAATGTTTTATGTAAAATTATCGATTTATTAAAAAATTTCATCTGACAGTCCTCAGAGTTCACTAGTGTTAGCCCTAGGAAAGTTTTTTTGCGAGAACTGTCAGATGAAACACGTTAATAAATCGAAAATTTTACGAGATTTGGTGGTTTTAAAAATAAGGTAACTGCTTACAATCACTGTCCATACATGCTAGTACGATCTAAAATTGGTGACGCGTTAAAAATCGTTTATCATTGTGCACATTTACATCGAAAAATTCCCGCGCGGTATCGCGTATTTGGCCTGACGGGACATGCAAAGTTTTGTGCATTTACGCGTCAATGGCACTGATCGGGTTAAATACTAAGTAATACTTGCATTCATTTTCACGTTATCGAAAATCTAACAATAATAAAAATCCGAGCGAGATATATTAGGTTTTTTTTTTTTTACAGAAGTTATGTTTTGTTTCCAAAGAAAAGAGATATAATTCGCCTCTGATAGCTCTAAAATCATAGACAAGGGCAGTATGATATTGCGACACTTACGGACGGTTAAAAATGTTTTATAAGATGATCGTCGGCAATATTTGCCATCCTTTTGTTGATTGTCAATTTACTAACGGCTAGTGATGCAACAAATACTACTTTCACGAATATGAATAATTCAACAAGGTAATAAGTAATACACCACGATTCTTTTTTTTACTAAGAGATTTAATAATTAAAATTTACCACCGGCATATTTAGCTGGTGTCACATCAATGTTGGATTCATCCGTGGTGGTGCAACAGTTTTGAGTATCAGATAGCTCTTTGTTATGAAATCTTTTCATGTGGGTCCGCAATGGAGTAGGTACTTAGTAGTGAATCCCTTAATAGTCACAGTTTTACCCCCGCGAGACAGTTCGCAGGTACAATACCTGCATATGGCTTTACTTTCATCATCTATAAACAATTTAAAAATTATTTTAGAGTCCCCGAACAAAACAAAATTAACTCGTCTCAATGGGCCGGCTTTGTTTTGGGTTGAGTCCACCAACAAGTCATGTACGCAAACCTATATCTTTATTCTTTATAACAAAAACAAATAAAATTATATTTAACTTACCAGATTTCTTATTGAAATGTTTACAAATATCACTTTTCTAACACTTATGAGAGATTATTAGATTTAATTTGAAATTATTTTATAAGAGTTATCCCTTTTACCTACACACAACGGAAATAAAATGGAACGAACAATACGTATTACAAAACAAAAACTACATGGAATGAGCACCTAACCTTTTTAAAATCCCAAAAAAACTAGATGAAAGAACTCATGTTAAGTTGTGAAATAAGAAACGAGTAACAATTAACAGCTTAGGTTTCATAGAAAAAAGAATTTGAGAACTCAAAAATACCATGCATTCAATGTAAGGGGAACCCCTGATAATAGAGGTGTGTTCGGATACAAGGTACACAGTCAAACCGTAATTTGAGTTATAAATAGTTTGTTTTTAATATTCATAATGATATTCGGCGAATACGAATATTCGTATTCGTTGCATCACTACTAACGGCTATTTGGTCTTTCTTTTATAAGACCTGCCCTTAGTAACAAAAACACCCCCCTGGTCTCAGGAGAGCAATAAAGTGTAACTAAAAACATCTCTTTTCTTCTATTATATAAAGTTTAAAGCTTGACATGTTTTGACATTTTTCTTAGAACCTTTATGCATAAGTCCCATCTATTTTGTCTTACTAATATAAAAACTTTGTTATGTTGAGAATGGGGGAGTTAAAATGATGAATATTGAACGGGCGGTCGGAAAGCATCGTACAAATGCATATTCATATGTCGATTCGTTCTGTTCTGATTAAAAACTTTTTTCTTCTGTATGCATTGTTATCATTAATCCTCTTTATTTATAGTGAAACATTTCTTTTTCGCAGGGTTATTACAAGCTCCTGGGCAAAGGATGTCTCCCAAACCAACCTGTCATCGTCAAGGCTAAATTTTTCTCAAAAACAGCCGAGAGGAAGATCAAGAAGGCTGGAGGTGCCTGCGTTCTAACTGCATAAGATTTTAATAATAAAAATAACTTTAAATAAAATACAATTTTTTACTTATAACCCACAATGCTAAGACATATTGACATCGGAGAGCAATTTTCCTGTGAACAAAACAACTTGTAGAGATAACAAACAAATTTTGAAAAATAGTGTTTTAGTTGACAAATGTTGCGGGAATGTGTGTGTAAAAAAATGAAGGAATTATCTTACATATGAAAGAAAAATTAATGATTATCAATCAATGGTGTTTTGATATATACAGCATAATTGCTTTACATAGATATTTTCTACCAGTGACCCGCACCGTTCTATTATAAATCCAGAAATTGTACTCTTTCTTAATGTTGACAAGTTGCAATTGGAGCAAAATCGTTATTTGAGAATTGTCTCAGACTGTTTCTTATGATCGGTAACTGTTTTTTCATAATTCTACAGGTGGCCATCCATACACCAGAGTACAATTCATTTGAAACTCAAGGGACCTAAAAAATACATTTCGAATTATGTGGAACTCCCTTAATTTTAAATTCAAGGTAAAAAAAAATTGCAGTGCAGTTGCGAAATTCGCCTCTCAACTCAACAAAAAAACTCATGAAAAAAAACAATATTTGCATTTTCGTATATTTCAAGAAATCATTTTGAAAACACAATGTTTATGTTAATTCAAAGATCGCAGCATTTCTATTACTAATATGTAATGTAACTAATATTGACATATTTGTTCCCAGTGAAAAAATCTAAAAAGAAATTATTTTATTTTGTCAAATTTCAAAAAAAAAAATTAATTATGTCAACTAAACTGTATTGATTTATGGCACAAGGAAAGAAGCTAAAAATTATTATGAGTTAGCGGGGTTTTTGAAAGGTGGGACTTGCGGGATTTAAAAATTTAGAATTTTGGCAAATTTCAAATTAATAGGGTTTTGCTGTAATGATACAACCAATCACAAATTTGGAATAGAGAACAGTTTTTGCCAATATATCTAACATCAAAAGGAGAAATGCATTAAAATTTGCTTCCAAAGGACAAGATTAATATGAAAATTAAAAAATCAACCCAATTTTTTCTGAGTTTAATTCATTATTAAACACACAGGACGATTGTTTTGGCTGAGAAATTATCAACTAATAAATATAGATCTTATTTGTGAGTTTTGACATAAAGAAATAATACGGGCAAATTCAATGCTAAAGGTCTATTACATAATAGTGGGCTTTATGAAATTAATTTACTAATGCATCGCATGCTGAATATTGATTATGAGCTGTAACTTGTATTCCAATATAGAATGCATGTGATTTTACTCAAGTTTGTAAGAGAGGGGTTAGAAGTTTTATTTACATAAAGACCATTTATGTTGTAGCTCGATAACTATAAAAGATTTTCCTTTGAAACTTGTTAGTTATTTAAAGTGGATACCTCTCAAATATAGTACCTCATGTACAATGATGTTTTTACACATGCTGCATTGTTCTACGATCGCAAAAAAAGAACCTTTGTTATAATGACGGTTAAATTAATGAGAAAAAATATACCATTAGATAGCTTTTTTTCCACTTTTTAACGATCCAAGAAAATCAATATGGAATTTTTTACACATTCGTCATTGTTCTACGATCATGACGATATGTAGACTATCAGGTATTAAATATATTTTATGTTAAGAAATGTAGAATTTATAACAGTGGTTTTTCTGACACATTGCCTAATAGCAAAATTTTGTTAAAAATGATGGTAATTAATAAAATAAGCTGTTAATTTTCACACAAGACTTACAGACTGGGAATTTTGCCTGTTAAATCAAGGTGTGAAAAAATAAGTCTCACTGATAAAATTAATGTTTCCTGCATAAGAATAAATGAAAATTATTTGTAACCAAAATGTTGGTGTTCGCAATATTTGCCAGCAAATATTATTTCATTTTATTGGTAGTGTTTGAAAAACAAATGTTACTGTGGACTTAACGGTATTGCATTTCTAAAAAAATTATTCTGTAAATTTCCAAAGATACATGAAATAATGTCCTTGTCTAAATATTATCAAAGATACAATTTTCAATAACTAAAAATTCCACAGCGCCTCTGAAAATGATGAGGTAAAAGAAAAATATATATGCGGACGATTTAGTATTAGTGGCTAATAATAAAGCTGATCTACAGTGCATGGTGACTAGAATATCCAATGCATGCATGGAGTGAACTTCTGGTGAATATAGGCAAATCGAAAGTGATAGTGTTCGAGAGGGACGAAAGAAGTCTGACATAATGGTAAGAATGAATGCTTACAACAAGTGAATGAGTTTGCGTATTTGGGAATTATGTTTACTAGAGACGACAAGGCTGAAAATGATATTGAAAGGAGAGTGACTGCGGGAAACAAAGTGAATGGTGCTCTTATGTATGTAATGTAATTATGTCCAGTAAAAATATGTCAAAGGAAGCAAGACTAGCGGTACACAATAAAGTTTTGGTGCCAACTCTGACCATGGAAGCGAAGCCTGGAAGAAAAATATTGAACGCAACGGGAAAAAAGAACAAAAGTAGACTGGATGCGGTCTCATAGACGTATGTGTGAAAAATCTTTGTACAATAGAGTAAAAATTAATCAATTAAAAGTGAATGTAATGCTGGCTGTATCGTAATAGATAGAACAGAGAAATTATCGCTGAGATGGTTTGGCCATGTGGAACGGATGAGTGAGGAAAGGATGGTAAAGAAAATTTATGAGGCGATTGTTAAAGCAGCGGAAACAGAGGGCGTCCGCGGAAGACCTCGGCTGACCAGATAAATCAAATATTGGAGGATAGCCCTGTTAGAAGCTTCAACTGAAGAGCGTGCATGAGGAGATGTATGAAAGTAGACAAAGCAAAAGTGGTGTGCCAGGACGGAAGAGTGTGGTGTTCTAACCTCTCTGCCTACCCCTCTAGTAAATGGCATGATGGTTAGTGAGTAAACAACCTCGTACCTATATGTACTTTCAACGAGTCTCAAAGACACTTTAATTTGCTCAATATTTAAGGGTGGTGATTCACGTAACCCAGGACACTTGACCTATAATGCACCCAAGTATTTTCCCTAAAATCTTAGAAAAGGTAATTTGGAGGTGCTTTGGAACAGTTGCTTTTAGGTCACCACTGTCATGAGACGGAAAAGCTCCAAAGGTGTAGAATATTTGATGATTTATTATCCCAATAAAACAAGTATAAAGTATACATGAGTATGTATACTTTGTACTTGTTTTATCACCACTGTCATACGATGACAAAGACAATGATAGATACTCTAAGGGCCATAGCCTCCGGCCACCCGCCGGAGGTCTATGAAAGATTGACATCCCCACATAAGGCGTGGGCTTCCTTTTATATAATTTACGAACAAAGGAGTAGTAGTAGGAGAGGAGAGAGAATTCATCGGAAAATGCTGATGGTGCAATGAATTGTAGGCCGCGCGCGTTTCTTGCTCGTGCCTCAATTTGCTTGGAATGTCACAGTGTGTGTGTGTGTGGCCTAGATTGGTGGTTTTCTGTATGGTGGTATGAATTCCACAGTAGTAAAAGCACAACTTCTAAAATACCTGGATATCCATTTGGAAGATGCCAATACCAAACGGAATTCAATTAGATGAGGACAAATGTTATACAGTAGAACCTCGTTAATTCGAAATTCAAGGGACCTAAAAAAAACATTTCGAATTACGCGGAAACTCGTTAATTCGAAATTCGAGGTAAAAAAATCACAATGCGATTGCAAAATGTGCCAAAAATCATAAAACTCATGAAAAAAACATTAATTTTGTGAAAAACGTCTGGTTTTTGCATATTTTGCAGTAAAACCTCGGTTTTACACTTCTCCAGGGGACAGCAAAAAACTGAGGAAAACCTTAAAGTTAACAAATGAAAACTGTATGGAAAAATGGGCTTTTGATGAAAATAAAAACAATTAGTACTTTAGTTTTCAAAAATGTGCATATTACAAAAAAGCCAAAAAATAATCCTATTTTTGTAATCCGGAATATCCAGCCTGACCGCGATTTTGAGTTTTCTTCTTCAGGATGACACCACCTTCTTTTTCGCAAACTTATTCTTTAGTACCTTGCTTTTTCAGGATGATACCACCAAATTTTGCATACTTATCCTTTAGTACAAGGTCTTATCATATAAACTTGCAATTGAGTTAGTGTGGGTACAGTGCGTAATATGCACGTTATTTGTGTTAAGTTTACGGATACGAGAGGGGCGTATCCGTGAACTTAACAAAACAATGCACGTATTACATATTGTACCCACTATGTAATACGCGCATACTAACTCAATTACAAGCTTATATGAAAAGACCTATACCTTGCGGAAAACAAAGATGCCATCTCTCATCTCCCTTCCACAAATATAAACCTAATGCACTCCAAATTACATTTAATACTTTTATTTCCAAAGTGTAAAATGATACCATCCCCCTTTCACTTCACCTTTATAAATTAACTAGCTGTTCATACCCGGCGTTCCTCGGGTTAAGGATTTAGTTAAAAATAATTCTGTGGGGGGGACACAAAGGTTCCATTGTTTCGCAGTCTCTAATAAAAACAATGTATCCATTTAGTCTAGGCTGGGATGGATGGGATGTCCAGGAGGGAATTGTGACTTATGTATTCTGACCTAAAGAATAAGAATGCAAAGTTAGGATCAGATCGGCAAACGGTGCAGATTTGTACGGAAAATATATCAGGTGATGGGGTGGGGTAAAGGGGAGAGAGAAAAGTCACCTTCGTTACCTGCCGGGTCATAAATAATAAGTATGCAAAATTTGGGTCAGATTGGTCAAACAATATATATATATATATATATATATCGTTTGAAGTTTACTGTTCACCTTGTAACCAGAGAGTACCTTCCATAACCTTCCTCTTATAACTCTATCATAAGCCTTTTGCAGATCTACAAACGCACAGAAAAGTTTTTGGTTTTTTGTTAAAAAATTTCCGTCAACACTCCTAGAGAGAAGATCTGATCCATGCATCCTCTTGCACCCACAAAGGCCCATTGCACGTCGACCTTACTCTTTCTATCAAAATTCTTCCATAAAGTTTGCCAACCAAGCTTAAAAGGCTGATTGCCCTGTAATTCCCACATCCCATTCTTGACCCTTTACCTTTGTAGAGGCGTGATAACTGCTCTCCTCCAATCCAAAGTGGTGTGACTCTCCTTCAAACATTGATTAATCAGAGTATGAAGCCATGAAATTACTAATGGGCCACCAGTCTTGATATATTTGGCAGCAACGTTATCATACCCCACAGCCTTACCATTCTTCATATGTTCTATTGCACTATCTCGCTGACTTCATTTTTGTTATTCATACTTCTCTCCATGAGTATCTCGACAGATTCCTCTATTACAGCCTCCTCGTTCTCATACTAAAAATATTTCATCCATCTATATTTTATTCCACCTCATTCATTAACATTTCTCCATTCAATGACTTAATAGCTTTCATACTATTACTTTTTGTCCCACATCGAGATTTTTCCACCTCCTTTCAGAAGAATTTGAAGTTTTCCCCGAAATTCTTAGATATTTTCAAACCTTCCTCTCTTTCCTTTCTTTCATTCTTTTCTTACACGCATTGTATAAATCTTTTGCCCCCGCGTATTCATCTCCACTCACTGTCAGAAGATAGAGCCATGCTTTTCTTTTTTCTTTCACTAATTCTTTAATGTCATCTTCCAATCATGCATCCCCTTTCTTCCTTCCCTGCTTCACCTCAGACTCCAACAGAATATACTTTGCATTATAGTCACTTTCACTTAGTTACAGTTCATATTAAACGCTGAATGAACGCATAGCGAAGACTAGAAAATGATGAGCCATCAAAATTACAAGCGTTAACCAAAAAAAATTGCAGTTTTGTTCAAATAATATGATTTTAAAATGTATTGTTTTCTGTTATACTAGAAAATTATTTCAGTGGCACTTTTTTCACCAAAGTTACAAAAATAGTATTAAATATTTTCACAATTTCACAAATAATAATCAATAAAACGCGTGCGTGAGCTAATAAAATCGATATTCGAAACGCAGGCGATAACTCCCGAACATTGACTGAATTTTTAAAATCAAAATGTTTCCATAAAAGGGGTGTAAGTAAAAATACTCGCAGTCTAAACACAATTCTAATTTATTGTTTATTAAACAACTCAAACCTGTGAAGCGCTCCGATACTTCAAATATTCAAACAGTCGGGATTACCAACATTTTCACAGCCACTCAGAATCTTCTGGTTTGTGTCTGGGGTATTATGTCTCACGGGTATTATGTTCACATCTCAACACATCAGCCCTGATGATGGACCCTGCAATGGGATCCGAAACGTCGGCCAGAAAGGTCGTAATAACACGGCATAATACCCCAGAAGACAAAAACCTATGTTTTAATTTTACTATTACCACTGATCAAACGGTATTACATACTCTATTACTATTTCCCTAAGGGCCGGTTGTTTCAAGTTGGATTAAAGTAAGCGTTCTTTTAAAGCATAGATTTTTACGTTCTCCACCAATCAGACGATCTGTTTTCGTAAAAATCTATGCTTTAATCGAACGCTTACTTTGATCGAACTTGAAACAACCGGGCCTAAGTCAGTTTCATTTGAATACAAACTCTGCACTTTCCAAATACAATAAAGACATGGGAAACGCCTTCATTGCCATTTCTCTTAGAAAGCCCTTTTATTGTATTAATACAAATTACATTGTGTAAAGTGATCACCAGAGCCAGCCCTACGATAGGTCGTAAGCCCTATGAACATCCAAAAAGACTTCCATACCAACTCTCCCATATAAAAAATATAGCTTCATCTCTGAGACATTTATAATATATCTTGATTAATGATGTCCCCCTGGGGATAAAATTCAGTATTATGTTCATTTTTCAAAATTATCCTTGGCAAAGATCATCTCTTTCTCTGAAAGAACTCTCTTTTTCTCTGGAAAAACTCTGCAAAGTTGACGCCGATTCTATAACAGTATAATAAAACAGATATTTAAAAATTTACTTTTATTTATAAAAAAATTTGACAAGTTTTCCAAATGACATAAATTATTAACATAAAGTAAATGTTGCCTGGTTTGTTAAATATTGGGAGGTGGTGGTGGAACCGGCATGAGGGGCGGTGGTGGGGGAACAGGGTTGAACATGGGAGGGCGAGGAGGAGGCACTCCCATCATAGGGGGTGGAGGAGGGAGTGGGGGACGCAGGCCTGGGGGCGGGAGCAACTTGGGAGGCTGTTGTGAACGTTGCATCTCCACCATTTTGAAAGCAAACTGCAAGAAGAACTGTTTGGTGTCCTTATTCCAATGTGTCCAAAACTTTGTGTCGTGTTTTTCTACTTCTCTACTCGGCACCTTGAAGGCAATCGTCTCGTAAGGTTCAGCAGCAAATAATAAGTATTGCCATTTACGATCTGGTGGTTCCACTTTTTGTTCGTATGCAGACATGAAGCGGTGGCGAGGTTGAATGCCTTCAGATATTTCTGAAAATTATTAATAAATTGCATTTTAACTGTAAAAATTAACACAGAAATAGGAGAGAAGTGTGTTGCAATCCAACGAAAACCACTTTCATTGAGCGATGAAGGGCTTGAAGAGTTCTGATATGACCTCTTTGGAAAGAAAGAAAAACTGACCTGGATAATCAACTTGAAACAGAAGACTTTGTTGACCGGTTTCAGGGTCCCTTTGCTTTGTTACCCTGTAACCCGGTCTTCCAATTTTGACAAATTTCTTTGGTTCTATTCTGGGTTTCTCAGGAGCTAGCTGTTGCGGGGCCTCCTTGGCCTCCATGGCCACCCTCCGGGCCAGGTTGGCCTGATGCTTCTTACCCTGCGTGTGCGCCAGGTAACTGCCCTCATTGTTGTGAAGCGTGAGACAAAGTTTACATTCATAGGTACCTGGAAGAATTATTTTTCAAGATGAGTAATCTAATTTTCATGCAATTCAATTTTATGCACAATAATATGAGGGGTATAAAAACAAATGCAGCAATATCCAAAAAAAGTTAAAAAATATTTTGAATACAGTTATTGAGGAATACTAATTTAGAATGTACTGAATTTGAGATTTTATACGAAATATAGATTTACCCCTTCCAAAATCATGTTTCCAAATCACTTAAAAGCAAAGACAGCAGTATTCTCGTAGTGTAAAAAGCAAAGGCAGCAATATCCACTTCCCATCAACCCCCCAAGGAAGTGTCACGTGACAAAATGACCGCTTATTTCTAAAGTGAGAATTGATGTTGATTTTAGACTGAAACATCATAGCAAAGACAGCAATATCCAATTATGTAAACAGCAAAAGCAGCAGTGTCTACTATTTGGTAGCAAACACGGCAATATTCATATTAAACTACGAACTTACTTACCGCTTAAAGCGCCGCGCCCTTCTATCCCCCTCACCTCATCCACATTCATACATCTTCGTATGCAAGCTCGACCATCAATGAGGCTTCTAACTGAACCATTTTCCAGTATCTGGTTAATTTGGTAATGCCACATATTTCGCAGTCGCCCTCACTCTTATTATTTCCTCAACCATTCCCTCAACATGCCCAAACCAACCGAGTAACCCTTTTTTAAATTCTATTAATTATGCTAAGATCAGTTTTACGTTAATTTCTTCATTCTTTATCACTCTGTCATAAATGGATTTGGCACGCATACGTCTAAGGGATAAATATTTATCTATACATGTATATAAAAGGAAAACTAGGTGGAAATTTTTAACCACTTGAAAGTTTGCCCGAGTGTGACCCGGCCACGGAGTTGGATTGTGTTTGATGGGGAAATCGGAAAAAGTTTTGCCCGAGCCTCACTCAGACAAAACTGATTTCATTGAGCGAAATATATTCATATATTGACGAGCCCAAACGAGTTGGGCAGATCGTCTTAATACTTGTTTTAGTGGTAGGGATGTCCCGGAGTGGAATATATTTGTTTATGAAATTTAGTTGTGCGCAATTAGTCATCGTGTTACATTATACGTTATATCATTGTCGTGTTAACATATATTCTAACTTTATATCACACAAAAAAAATTAATAAATTGTTAAAAACTTAATAAACATTGTATTACTTTGTAATTATTTTTTAGTGAAATGTAAAAAAAACTAACCCACGAAAACCAAGTTTTTATTATACTCCCTTTCTCATTTACTAGTGGAAACTGGTTTGGCGCTTAACCTACGCGTTGGGCTTCAATCGGGCGACACTACGAAAGGGAGTAATAAAAAATTTCCAAAAATCCAAAATTATACTATAATCAGGTTTAGTGTCTACCATATGCATCGGAAACTCCATGCAACTTAGTAAGTTGTATGAAAAAACCATTAAAAATTTCTAAAAATCTAAAATTATACTATAATTATTAATCTTTTTTAACGAAAATTTGATAGATCTCTTTGATCGTCGCCACGAGTCTGCTTGCAAAGTTTCAGCTCGATTGGATCACGGGAAAAGGGTTAAAATCGATCCAAAGTTTTTTCTATTTTCGTCAAGCAAGCAAGCAGACGCTACGGGTTAAAAGGGAGTAAAAATAAACTGACAATTGATGGACATCCTTTCTCAACAAAAGTTTTTAATGGTTAAAAACTTATTTCCAATAAGATATAGGATTTGTAGAATCCAGAGACTAATTATTAATTCACATTATTGATTTTAATTAAACAACTTTGTATTAACCACTTAACTAGTAACTCTACGTCTACCGGTTTCAATACCACTGTATCTTCATCAAGACGGACGCAAACTAACTATCCATTAACTATTCTAGCAATAGTTAATCGATAGTTTCATCAAAAATATTATTTCACATACTTTTTGACAATTGTTTCTAATAACTAGAGTCGGAAAGAAGGCAGAATCAAAAGTTTAAATCAAGTGAAAATTGAAGAAGCCTTCCATAAATTCATATACATGGTTATTTGGAAAACATTAATAACCTCGCAGGACTATATTACTGGCATCATAAACAACAACTTTTGTTTTATGACTTTCAATAATTCATTAGATTTTACTTTCATACAAAAATGAGAAATTTTAGTAAACCACTCTAAGTTGTAATAACTTTCTCTATGCGCAAAGTATAAGAAAGCGAAAACGGTGCATGTACGTACGGTGCAAAACATGGGGCGGGGGTGGGGGCGGTTTGTCGTATTGAACTTGACTTAATTATTTCACCACTTTTCTTAAATAAACCTGTTAGTTCCTGTTATGTAATTAAAAAGAGAGGAACGATTGCGCATCTCGCTCACTTTGGTTATAACAGTTCGGCTGTCGAATTCTACTTATTCTTTACGCAACAAACAAGTGTTTCATTAGAAAATCTCCAAACTCACTTATTTTGAGTTATACCTTTGTTTTATTAAGCGTGCGAGTTGATCTTTGGATGCGATCTTGTATTTGTTGTGAAAGTTACTACTTTGAACATTATGTGCGCCATATACTCACTGTCATCCGCGAGACTTGAACCTGAGAGGTAATAATTTGTAAATTGTCTGATTTAAATGATTAATGAGTAGTTTGATTATTGTAAATATGCTGATTCCGCTTTTTATATACGCCTGCATTAAAAAAATAAAAAGAGAATAATAACTACCAGTAGGTATTTCAATGTTAAATTTTTAAAAACCATTTAACAATATTTAACGTCGTTTTTGTCAAATTACATGGGTAGTTTAGATACATACATATGATTTATTCTTATTTTATTCTTTAACGTAGCCATTCCTAAGCCTGGTTAAGTATGAAGGGATTGTAGATTCAGAAAACCTACAAGCCCAGCAAGCAATTTAAACTTCAAGTGGTAACAGAAATGTACAAACGGGGCTTAAATATCCTCCCCATGTTTCGCATTGGGTGCGCACTGTTTTTGCTTTCATATATTTCTGTGCATATAGAGTTATTACAACTCAAGAGTGGTCAATATTTTTTTTTTTATGAATGTAAAATCTAATGAATTATTAAAAGTCATTGAACAAAAGTTGTTGTATATGATGCTAGTAATATAGTCCCGGAAAACTTTCCGGGTAAAACTACCAAATGGCTGTACTAAGGCCCGGTTGCGCCATCAGAAGTAAGAGTAATAGTTAAGAAAAAAGCATAGATTTTTGCGTTGTCCACCAATCAAAACACTCGTTTTCGTAAAAATCTATGCTTTTTGCGTTCTCCTCCAATCAAAACACTCGTTTTCGTAAAAATCTATACTTTTTGCTTAACTCTTACTCTTACTTCTGATGGCGCAACCGGGCCTTACTCTTACTTCTGATGGCGCAAGGGGGCCTTAGTTTCAAATAAGCTGTTTGAATTCTAAATAAAATATTGTAAAACAAATGGGATTGTCACAATATAAAAAATAAATATATATAAAACATTGGCATTGAAATCTCACGAATCCCCTGTCCATGGAACGTTGGAACGGATGAGGGGAAACAGAACGGAAGAGAGTGCCAACCGGTAGAATAGCAACATAAAACAAATATTTATTGTGTAATTTATATTTTTATAAACATCTGGGTCAAATTCGATCCACTATGACGAGTGAGAGTTTTAGAGAAAAATCGAAATAAAAATGATTGTTCTAGGGCCGGGAACTGGTTAACATATTTGCAGATCATGCTATGTTGAAAAATTACCTAAATGATTTTTCATAAAATATGGATCCTTGTTCAGGTCAATCGTCTCTAAAGCTAGAAGTCGTAATCTTTCTCTTCTATCTCGATTGCTTTCGGACCAACTAGCCACCCCTCCGCCTCCGGTCTTGCCGCCGGGACGGTTTTGAAAATCCATTTTAGAGACTGTAAAATAAGATGTATAAAATAAAATTTGTAAAGATTTATTATTAAATAATATAGTAAAACAAGCGCTGCAAAATATTGATAAATAATGGGAAATATAAACCATTAACCACTCAATACTTCATACGATTATCGGATATGTAAACCCAAAACAAGATTACAATTTAATTATATTAAATTTCTAAAAAAATTGATTTACCGTTGACTTATACCCAATGTTAAAACAACTACCGTAGCAATTTAAAACCAACGTTCCGACTTAGTTCCGACGATCAGTCAACGACAGCCGCACGACAGCATCTGACAACCATAGAAAAGAGAATGCTGACAACGCTCATGTCTATGGTCTTGGTCTGACTCTTTGACATAGAAAAGAGAAATATACTAGGCCTCGGGTACGATACAAGCGGCGAGCGGCAGAGCGTCAGAGCGTCAATGCGCCCGAGTAGAGAGGAACGCCGACCACGATATAACTAAGCTCACTGCTCTACTTGTTTTGTCAATGCATTCCCCACTACTCGGGCGCATTGACGCTCTGACTATCTCTCAACATCACGCGCGGCTAATCTACGTGAATCTACGTGACGTTGCAACGTCGCGCACTGTTCCGTGACGTCGCGCACAACATAGCGGAGCATTTCTACGCGCCGTGGAAACGTTGCCATGCGCACAGTACTCGAGCGAGCTCACGGGGACATCGGGCTGCGCGTCAGTATCACGTGGTATGTTTACAAGTGAATGCACATGCGCTGTATATGTGAACTGACATTAATGTGGGGAAACGAAATTATTGTTCTCCAACTCATCGCCGTACAATTTTATGGGACACTTCAAACCGTGAATATAAAAATAAAATGATGTGAGGGCCAACAGCGTTCCTTAATATTATCTTGCTTAGCTATGGAAGGCCCGATTATTTGTAATAAATTATCAAAACCAGTTGTCATTCGAGTGAAATTGACAAAAGATCATTCAGATATTCGAAGATCGCATAGAATATCCATCCTTCTTTCTCTTTGCAGTCAATAATTTCGCACCCACCACCTTTTTCTCCTCTTACGTTTCGATAAACTCGTTAAAATAAAAAGATACGCAGCTGTCATCATAACCTCATCGGGCGACAAGTATACATAGATGCGCAGCTGTCATCATAACCTCATCGGGTGACATTTCCGCGACAAGTGATATGTGAGTCCCGGTGTGTATACGTCAAATGACCGCGTCATTGTCCCCGAAACGTGAGTGTAGATGTTGATGCAACATGCCGCGCGGAATGTTTCGCGATTTGTCCCCTAGTGAATACATGGCTTTATGCTTCAAGTCATATATGTAAAGGACCCTGTACACATTGGCAGAGGTTGGCTCAATGTGTACAGGGGGTCTTGGCTTAGGTTGGTGGAGGTTGGCTAGTTATCAGTTTTTCAAGCACACATCGAAAGACAATGGCGTCGCTCGGCCGGCATCGGCGATTTTAGTTCGTCAACGTCCGCCAACCGGAGTACACGTCTCCCGTGTTTCGGAGATCGCTGAAATGTCATGTCAATGTATTTTATTACCCGATCCCATACCAAATTCTTTGTATTTTTATTGTTACCCTTATTAGAAGGTATTTACTTTTATTTCTTTGTTAACCATGGCTGACAGGAACGATTTTAAACCGCCGGACCCTCTCGATTCCAATCCTGAATTCCCTCATATAATGCAAATGTTAATAGAAAATGAAGTAGAGATCTTAACAAGCACAGAGTCAGAGTCTAGCCTGGTAAAAATTGTCAAAAGAAAACATCTTATGGTCTCTAAATCTTATCAAAAACTTACAAACGATACGACGGAGAGTAATAGATCCTCTACTTTGATTGAGACAAATACTTAATTCTCATATTACCACTTCACTTGAATCTCATACTATTACCCCTTCTGCTCCTACCACTACTTCCGATTCATCTCTTCCCGATCTAGTTTGTGATTCTCACCTTTAGTCCCTCTCTTCCAAAGCTTCCTTCACTGTATATGTTCAAAAAATAGAACAAGGGAAGGTTATTCACCCCCTAGAGTTTGGGAAATAACTAATCACCAGAAATATTTCTGGTATGTCTAAAGGCAGTGTAAAAGCTGAGGGCAGATACAGAGCTGTATTAGATTTTGTTTCTGCTCAGTCTGCAAACTCTTTTTTTAAGAACATTGCTCCCGACTACAAAGCTTACATTCCTTCCTTCAATATCTCCAGAATGGGTCTGGTGAGAGGAATCACCACAGATCTATCTGAAGCAGAAATAATTGAATATGTCTCCTCTCCACAATTCGCCGGAAAAATTATAAATGCGAGACGCCTCAATTATAAAAATATGTCAAACGGAATGTAACTGTTCCGTCAAACGGAACAGTTACATGGAAACCCTCACAAACTGTTGTCCTAATTTTCGAGGGTCAATGCCTCCCGTCCCATATCTACCTTTTCTATAGTTCACTTCCGGTGGAAATGTACACCTACCCCACAGTTCAATGCTTTAATCGCTGTCATTTTGGTTATACTAAGCCATCGTGCCCCCGTTGTTTTAAATGCGGGGATAACCACTTCGCAGATAATTGCTTAGTTTTAAAAACGAACCGGTCTACGTGAATTGCTCTGGTCCTCACACGGTAACTAACCCCTTATGTCCCGAACTGACCAGATAGAAAAATATCAAACAATACGTGGCAGCGAACAATACGTCATATTTCCAAGCCACCAAAATATTTGCCCCCTCCAAAAAAACATTCACTTTAAAATTACTAACAAGATTCCTAAATGCTAACGGTATAAATCTATAAAAATTAAATAAACTAACATTATGTACCCTATATCCCATCCACACAGAATAATGTTTATCCTATATACAAATAAAATGAATCGCTTACAATTTCAATTTCTAAAACAAAAGAGAAAAAAACGCAACCATCACATCCATTGCCAACGAAGAAATAAGCCGGCACTACACTACTCGCGAAGTCGGCCGAAGTCCGAAGTTGACCGAAGTCCGAAGTATGTGTCTACACACTGCGAGGAACTCAGTTGCCCGATAAGCCGGCACTACACTACTCGCGAAGTCGTCCGAAGTCCGAAGTATGTGTTTACACGAGGAACTCAGTTGCCCGATAGAATAGTACTTCGCACGAACTTCGGGTCACTTCGATTCCTTTGACTCAGCGCAAAAACCAACATCTTTCGGAAGTCGCCCGAAGTCCGAAGCGAGCCGAGGTAGCACAAAGCGATCAGAAGTACCCCTCTACACTATTCGTATTCGCTTAAAGCTACAGATACACATGCTAATTAGTGGCATGCTCATAAATCAACCGGCGGTTGTATGGCTAGTGGCATGCTCGTTACTAGCAATGTCCGTACACACATGCCACTAATAAGCAAGGCCTAGAGAAGGTCGATACTGCGCATGCTCACGTGCCACTAAATAAGCATGTGTATCTGAGGCCAGACGCCTAACTTTGGTTGACTTCGCGAGTAGTGTAGAGCCGGCTACACTTGTTTTGTGGCAAGAACACCCCACAGGGGTGAAACGCCAATTAAGAGGAAGAAGAAGAGGTTGACCCAATGTGTACAGGGCGCATTAAGGGGGGAGTAAGGTTAATTCGTACAAAAAAAGGCATGTTTTTGTGAATTTTTTGTGACGACACCGTTAAAATTTCTTTATTAAAACCAATGGTACATTAAAGTATGACATTTGAAAAATATTGTGTAAAATTTTCAAGAAGAAATATTAAAAAATACGGCAATGGCAGTAATTATTCGGACGTGTCTCGGAAAAAAGTAAAATTGCGGTGTCCATCATAACTTGGTGCTAGATCATCTGAAATCAAAAAATCAAAGTTCATTCGTTAGATAATAAATTTTCACAGGTAACGCTGGGAGGGTTTCTTGAAATTTCAATTTTTAAATTTTTTGGAACACTTTGAAGGGAAAACGCGATTTTTTGCGAAAAATATCGACTAATTTGTTATTAAAAAATATAAATTAATAACAAATTTGAAAAAAACTCTACAGCGTTACCTCGTAAATTATGTACAGAAATAGTGTTCAAAATTTCAAAAGGATCGGTGCAGTAGTTTTGAAGTTATGATGGACACCGACTTTGAAAACGTGAGATGTGGGGAAAAAGATTTAATGTTTTGCACACTGTAAAATTCAAAATAAAATTCAACACTTATTTTATACTTACACATAATCGTCGATGCCATGTTCACACGGCAAAGAGCTTTCATCATCAGCATCTGTGTGTCCTTGTCTACGCAAAACTCTTCTAATACAATAGCACGTCCGGTAGTCCTCAGGTGAGCGCGTCTCTTAGGTGCCCGAGAAGGTATAGAAAATCAGTCTGAGTATCGCTCAAATGTTCATAATTTCGTCAATTTTGCTCCGATTGACTTGAAATTTTGACACAATATTCTTACGATGTTATACATTCATTTAAAAAATTAAAAATAAAATGCAAAAAAAAAAGTTAAAAACCTTACTCCCCCTTAATATGACAAATTTGTAGGGATGGGTCGTCGACGTATTTACCGTCGACGAAACGAGACCGTCCACGTCCGTCCATCGACGAGACGATCAACTAGTTGAATACGTTAATTTTTAAAATTTAAAGAAGTTCGAAGGAATATAGTTTCGGGAAAAATAAAACCGCTACTTGTGCTTACATGTAAAAATAAATATTTTATTATTTATTTGTTTACGCACATTATAGGCTTTTACATATTGTTTTATATACTTCTTTCTATATATAATAAAGAAAGAAGTCGGTATACACAACAATATCAGGTGTAAGCAGTAAAATATAAATATAAACTACATATATAAGCAGTGAAAGTATCGGGTGTAAGCATTAAAATATGAGTATAAAAATTAAAAATATAAAGTACAAAGCAGTAATGTGTGTATACAAAAATTTATTAGGTACACATCATTACATGTGTACAGGGTTATTTGGAAAATATTAATAACCTCGCAGGACTATATTTCTGCCTTGATTATGAGTCGAAAGCTATCATGACCTAATATCAATAGTTATGGAGATATGCGACATCAAAATTTGAATTTTTTCAATATGTCTGATTTAGTTTTTGTAAAACGTTGGATATCACTACACTAACTAAAATCGATTACGAAAAATTCATTCGTTTCAATACAAGTTAAATAAAATGATAAAAACCTTTACATTTGTTTATTATCTATAAATTTATAAATAAATACATATTTTAAAAATACTTTACATTTGAGATGTAATCTAAAAATTTATTGAAGAATACATCTTTCAAAGTCAGGCTTTCACTTTGTGGTGACATCATTAATAAATAAATATATCTGTATTATTTGTCAACTTTAGTTTAAGGCTCAATTCTGAGAAAAGGAACATTGTTCCCGAAACATGTAAAAAAACAATAAAAAGTGGTGTAAACAAAATTATAATAGATTTATTTTTATATCTGTAAAGTTGAAAATAGGGAATTTTTAATAAAAATTAATTAAACCTAAATTCAAGATTATATTACATATATAATAATTAATGTTGGACTCCTGAATAAGGACCATAGTTAGGTATAGAAAATTTTATTCCCTACAAGTTTGTTTATCATTTATATGCTAAAGTTGAAAAGTAACGAAATAACACAATAATAAAATTTTACCATCCCTTTTCAGGTAGATATAAGAAGTCGAGATCGATCGAATAAAATATTGATTTTAGAAAAATATCTAGCCGGCCTGTTAATTAATAATAGTTCAATAAAAAATAAAATAATTAAACAGAATTGTTTTATTTTATACGGCGTAAAATTGGGAATTCACCGAAACGTCGCACGTGCACATCGCATGAAATCAAGTAAAAAATAATAGATAATAGCTTATTAAGCCTATCTCTCCTTACGCATGCATTCAAATTTCAAATCTCTGTCATAGTTCGTGTACTCAGATCTGCACTCAATGATCGTGTACTTTAGAGTTGAAATTAAATTACCCGTCGAGCCGTCTATGGCGTCTACAAGTCGACAGCGAGAGATGAGAGAGAAATCAACGGAGACGTTTTGTCTTGCTCTCGCTCGTTGCTTTGCATTACGTTGAATCTCGAATCGTCCACCGTCCACCGTCTACGAATTCAACTAGTCCATGCGATAAAAGTAAACCGTCGACGCGTCGATGCAACGTCAACGGTTGATTTCAACCACATTTCAACTAGTCCGTCCATTCAACGCCCATCCCTACAAATTTGTTTATCGTTTTCTATGATTCATAATTGCTTTCGCGTCATCTGGTCTCTGGTCGCATCTGACAGCATCCGATTGACTGCATTTAGTATTTTTAACGCACTTTTACCAAAATGCCGAATTTCACCGACGTATTTTTAGAATTCCAAGAGCACATTAATAGTGATCAAAATATACGAGAGGTATCATTTATTGGTTTTTAATATTAATTAAATTTACTATTACCGACTAATTACTTTAAATTGCGATAAGATTTAATATCCCATAAAAATTTCAGATTATAAAAAACATCGTTAAAAACATCGAACAAACCTCGAGAGAAATTAATACAACTTTACAAGTTATCCATAACGATGAATCTCGCAGTAAGTTTAAATTGATTTATTTATACACGTTTATTACAATACAAATCATTTCAATAATACTAGGACTATCTGAATAGTAAGTGCATTGTGACTGAGGTGAGTAGTTCGCGAAAAAATTTGTCTTAATACATTGACTGTTAAATGATTTTCTTCAACATCATGTCGGTGCTAGAAATGTAGTCAATATTTAGAATTCTTAAGATGATTGCAGAGATAATTCATTGTCGTTTACCTTCATAAACCCATTAGTCCTCTCCGGGCCTCAGCACTGCCATAAACACACCACTGTTTCAATGACAAACTTCATTAGGTGCATTTACACTTATTCAAAAATATATCTGGTTATTATTCATCATAATAATACATATTTCAAAAATAATTATTATTACACTTTTACAATTTTGTGTGTTGGTTTATGTATACCTACATTTTTCGTATTTGTTTGTAATCAACATGATATAAAATATACATATAATTTATAGAACTATTTTCAGGCTGCTACGTAGCTCTAAGAACAGAGTTTCTCAAAGGTGTTGAAGCTCTATATATACATACCTAGCTCTATATCTTCCGCATCAATAGCCAGCGTTGATCTGTTTGATTGATTCACTATGAGATTCCTGCCTATCAATAGTTCTTGTAGCGTCTACTCGGTCACTTTGATCTGAATTAGTTGATCCTTTTTTTAAATGTAATGTGTACGAAAATATTAATATAAATAACAAAAAAATTATAAAAGTGTCTTATAGAACAGTGTTGTACTCAACTTCTGTAGGCAGTTGTGTCATTTTGATAAAGTTGAGCACAAATTACCTTTAAAAATATTACTCTAGACCGGCGGTACTCAACCTCTTTTTTCTTCGGGCCACATATACATGTTTGCTAAGTTACACGGGCCGCAATATTATACTGATATGAAGAAAATAAATTAATATAGGGAAAAACAGTATTGGTTGAAACCCGTTTGATTAGGGCGCCGCCACTTGATTGATCAATAAATATATTTTTTAACTATAACAGAATGATAATAAAACTTATTGCTCAGAATATTTTTGAGTTTGTTCAAATCTTTCAGAACGGTAGTACTGGATTTCTTTGTCACAGAGACATAGTTAATCAATTAATGTATATTATGGATGTCTCACAGAGAAATATTTATATCTGAAACAATGCCGAGATAAACATAAAATGTACAAAAAACTAACGAAAGTAAAATCACACAATCTTAGTCCAAAGTTACACAAAGCCTAAACATACGTGTCGCAGGTGTGTTGTACGTCAATAAGTTAAAAATGGCGGGACTTACTGACACAGGCATCACTGGCGAGCTCCCGTAGGCTACTGAGTTGGTTAAACAGCATGAGATGCTAACTTCACCCGTTAACAAGAGATAGAGAATTTTCTATTTCGTGTACGCCCCGCAGGCATATATTATGCTTCTAGGATTAAGATTGATATAGAATTTTAAAATGAAATAAAACACAAAAATTGTGTTAATGGTCATGGTGTTGGATTTCTTGGAAAGATAATTTTATGCCATTAGTGTTTAAATATGATTTCGCATATAAGAACGCCGCAGCCGACCCAAATAAAACTCAATCTGGAAGTCCAATTTTCAATCACTTTTTCGAGTAGCTGGGGCCATATATCGGCAATAATGTGACAAATGTTGGTTTCCAAGTCGTCAATCGTATCTGGTTTATCAGCATAGACTTGCGACTTTAGGACTTTACATATCTCCATAGAAAAATCAAAACAGAGTTAAATCATGCAATCTTAGAGGCCAATTCACATATCCATTACACGAAATTATGCTCTTATCAAATTTTTTTCCTCCATTAAATTGATTGTGGCGCGACTGTGTTGCATGTCGCGCCATCTTGTTGAAACCAAAGCACTTTGACATTAACCGCTTAAGGACTACACTTGAGTATACTCGGGCGGATACTAAGTGCGAAAATTCCCACAACTCAGGCAAACTTTACCTGCAGAAAAAACCACTCCCGAATATACTCGCACGAAAATAAATACGAAAGTATAATATGTGGAAGCGAGACAAAAGACAACTGTGATGGTTTAGACAAGGTACCACTCCCCCTATCTCCCAATCTCCGCAAATTGGGTGACATCACATATTACTTTCATTTAGACTATAGCTAGAACCCATTCAAAAGAATGTGCCCAAAAAATATGTGTGTTGTTACGATGCAAAAATGAACACAAAATAAGTTTTTCTAGTAAGTAAGTAACCCTAAAAAATATATATTTATTTGGAATATCATATTGAGGCTCGTAATACGGACTTGTCATGCAACTTTCCCCCGCTTTCTTCTTACCGGACAAAGCTAGGGAATGGTCTTTTGATTGTGGTCAACCTATACCAGACATTACATATGTTCAGTCAATAATATTAATTTTTTAATGATAACTTAAGGGGTTAATGCCATTCAATTGGGGAATAAAAAATCAATAATTATGTATCTATAGCACTCTCCATTGACTAACCTTCTGGCCGACATCATTTTTGAAGAAATATAACGATTTTGCTAGCCCGTAAGCTCACCAAACGGTGACTTTTTGTGGATGTAACAGGGTCTCAATAATGACTTGTGGATTCTCTTCACTCCAAATGCAGCGATTTTGCTTGTTGACGTAGCCATTCAACCAAAAATGAGCCATGTTTTCGGCCCGTTCACTGAACGTATGATGATGGTTAACCAGTTTCAATTTTTGCACGAGCTGGATCTTGTAATTTTTAACAATATTTTTATATAAAAGTATGTTCTAGGAACACAGTAGAGTGATCACTCAAGCCAGCTCATATGGGTTATAAGCCCTGAGCCATCGCATAGGAGACTTCCATCCACTTTTCTCATATATAAATAGCTTCGTCTCTGTGAGATTTCTATAATTTATCCTTCATTGGATCTTGTAAGCTTGTAAACCGAGATTTTTCCGCAAACTCTTCTACAAAGTAGATGGACACATCTCTATTGCTGTGCACAATGGCAAATCAACTCGTTTGGGTTCTCCTTAATTCTACACTCCAAAACTTCTTCGATGTGCACTGTATGACGTCTCTGCGGATGCGTTTTATTAATGGGTATGGGTAGTGCGAAAACTAATTAATTGCTCGGATGGACAATTATGTCTGTTGTAAAATGGACATAGCGCGCAATATGTTTTTCGAACTGAAATAAATTTGCAAGCATTGTTCTGTTCTTTTCATAGAGAAATGGCAAACTCAACTGAGCACAAATCAGCTAAAAAATAAACCTCAGGAAACGACACCACAGTTCATTTATTTGTTTTGCCAATTTGAAAAACAAACTTCTTAAAAACAACACCAAAAGTTAATTTATTTGTGTTTGCTTTTTTAAATTTTTCATTTATGAATTATATTTTTTTATACAGTTTCAGAGGCCTGCGGAAAGGCACGTGAATTGTTTAAGGATGTTAGAACTGGATATTCTCAATTAGCTGAAGCTTTTTCGCCAGAGGACTATTACAGGTAGATAGTCTTTATTTTAATAATACAAAATACACTACTCAAGATATTTAAGTATCTACTCAGAATACAACCCATAAAGCAAGTTTTATGTTTAAAAACCGACCTAGGGTGATAATGGATAAGAATCAGAATAAGGCTAATATATCAGTTTCCTTTCAAATTTCGCTTCACATGACACATGAGGATATGTGGATTTTTTATATAAGAATAAAAAAAGAAGTTATACGTAAAATAAAGTAAAATGTATATTATGATTGCGCTAGATCTGCATCCTGTATTGCACTTTTTCCATTTTGCCAGCTTAAAAAAACCACTCTCACTCTGCCATTATTGAGAAACAATAATAAAATAACGAATTCGTATAAAGTAGCGAGATATTCAGATTGTTTTAAAATACATGCAGATAATATTAAATAATATTAAAATTAAATCCACATAAAATATTAATCTACTGATCACTCAAAAAAAAAAGTTATTTTATACTATTGTATTTTGCTATTACTTTGTGGTTATTCATTATGAATATAATTAAGCGAATTAACTTAGTTAATCACTAGTTTATCACTTAAATGCAACGAATACTACTTTCACGAATATGAATTTGAATACGAATATCAAACCTACTATTCAGCGAATACGAATAATTCAACAAGGTAATAAATAACACACCTCTGTCGTTTTTTTAAGAGACTTAATAATTAAAATTTACCACCGGCATATTTAAATTTAATTTAATTGAAATATAAAGATTTCTTATCGAAATGTTCCCAAATATCACTTTTTTCATGCTTACGAGAGGTCACATTATTAGATTTAGATAATTTGAAAATATTTTATAAGAGTTAACACTTTTACACACCACGGAAATAAAATGGAACGAACAATACGTATTACAAAACAAAAACTACATGAAATGAGCACCTAACCTTATTAATAACCCAACGGAACTAGATGAAAAAACTTATGTTATGCTGTGAAACAAGTAACAATTGACAACTTGAGAACCTAACAAATCCATTCATTCAATCTTAGGAGAATCCCCGATAATAGAGTGCGTAGGATGCACGGTGCACAGCCAAACCATAATTTTCATTGCGTTCAGTTATAAGTAGCTTGATAATAGTGATGATATTCGGCGAATACGAATATTCATATTCGTTGCATCACTATTATCACCACTTAATTATTTATGGATTTCTTAATTTCTATGACTTCTAAATTATTTAAACGTCTAGATGTTTAAATAATTTAGAAGCTCTAGAAATCCATAAATAATAAATAAATGTATTATAAATAACCAAAAAAAATCTAACTTACAGTCCTATCTTGAATATGTTCCCTTTCACCCTATCACCTTCGCACCCCCCACTATTTATCCCCATTTGGACACTTGACACCAATGTATGATTGTTCATAATTTGTAAAGTTTAATTAGTATTAAGTATGATGAAGGAACGTTGTTTCTGAAACCGGTTGGTTTTTATCAAAAATTAAGTGGTGATGAACTAAGTTAATTCGTTTAATTATATTCATAATGTTATTTATACACGTTTAATAATTTATAATATGTTTTAAAATAATCTATAAATCTCGCCATTTTTTTTTTGGTGCTGGCCAATCTAGCCGTCAATACACTAAAAAATTTACCCTGAATGCACCAAATGAAGTTTAACTTCAAAAATTCTTTCAATAATATATATATTGATATTTATATAATATATTTTAGATATCGTGACCACTGGAGGTATGTGACTCAGCGTCTTTGCTTCTCTGCTGCATTGATTGTTTGGCTGGAAGTTGGAATTTTAATATCACGTGAAACAGCGGCATCAATTTTAGGAAGTAAGCTTTAAGCCATATATTCGCTAGGGGACGAATTGCCCCTCAACATCATGCGTGGCATAGAGTCTACGTGACATTGCAACGTCGCGCACTGTTCCGCAATGTCACGCACAACATAGCGCGGCATTTCTACGTGCCGTGGCAACGTTGCCATGCGCACGGTACCCGAGCGAGCTCATCGCGACATTGCACCGCGCGTCAGTACCACGTGGTATGTTTACAAGTGAATGCGTATGCGCTGTATCCATCAACATGACAGTGGGGGAAAACGAAATTGTTCTCCAACTCATCGAGCTCTACCAAAGCCATACAATCTTGTGGGACACTTCAAACCGTGAATATAAAAATAAAATAAAGAAAAACAACGCGTGGGAGAGCATAATCTTCAATAAATTTATCAGTTCCATACAAACTTCTGGTACTATTTTACTGATCAGTTGTTTTGAAACTCTAAAAGTGTATGACAAGGAAGCATAGGAATCTCCAGTCGACAAGTATCTCAATGTAATTGCAAGTCTAATGTGAGGGCCAACAGCTTTCCGTAATATTGTGTCTTGCTTGGCTATGGAAGGCCCGACCATTTGTAATAAATTTTCAAAATCAGTTGTTGTCATCTGAGTGAAATTGAACAAAAGATCCGTCAGACATTCGATGATCGCATAGAATATCCATCCTTCTTTCTCTTTGCAGTAAATAATTTCGCACCCACCACCTTTTTCTCCTCTTACGTTTCGATAAACTCGTTAAAATAAATAGATACGCAGCTGTCATCATAACCTTATTGGGCGACATTTCCGCGACAAGTGATATGTCAGTCCCGGTGTGTACATGTCAAATGACCGCGTCATTGTCCCCAAAACAAGAGCTTAGATGTTTATGCGACATGCCGCGTGGAATGTTGCGCTATTTGTCCCCTAGTAAATACATGGCTTTATAATTAGGTTTTTTAAGGGTCGCAAATTTTTTAGAAATTTTGTTCATTATTATATATTTTTATTTTAGTAAAACCCAAAGAAGATGGCACCGGATTTCACTTAGACATAGAGGACTTTTTAATGGGATTGCTTGAGCTGTCATCAGAATTGGTTTGTTCTTAAACACTTTCTAACATTATGTTTAAAATACAATGATTTTGCTTCAGTATTCATTTACACTCTGGTTATTTAATATATTAATCATGTGTTTTATCGCTATGTAGAGATTTGCTAATTCAAGGCGTTTGGCCTCATTCTCCAATAAAATCCGAATGCTTCAAAATATGCTTCTTAGGACTCTATTCGGGTAAATGATTATTATGTGAATTATTTATATATTTCCAAGGAAAACTACTAAATTTGTCGAAAGACATTAAAGCCAATTAAATGTTGACAACTATGCCTAATTTCTCCCCTGAGATTGATCTGGAGAACAGTCTCCATCCAGGAATAAGAGTAATCTGAATCACAATCAGACCTGGCTGAATTAATATTCATATTAAAGCGCCTTTGAGGTGAAATTTTATAAAAGCAGCTGTTATGGACAGGACAGAAATAAGACCTGATCATACCGTCAGGCAATAGAACCATTGAGATCTGTAGTTGACGCGCGACCACGTCACATAAAGGGTAGAAATTTCTGTCATAGGTAGAACAGAGCGGAGATTGTGTTCTCCGAAAGGCCCCTTTCAGGGCTGCCGTTCGGTCGCCTCGGCTCGGTCGAGGATGGATACCATGCCGGGCTTGCGCGCAGTCTGGAACGCGGCGTCCACGCTTGATCTGGTCGATGGCCGGCCGGCCGTGGCGGCCTCAAAACGGGCGGGACAAGAGCAAGGCTCTCCGTAGAATCGCACCCCGCACCGCGGCATGGAAATGTGTTATGCAACTTGATCGGAAATGAGTAAATTTCGCTGTAGATGAAATCTCAATTTCCCGATTTTTTGGATTTTTTATTTTGCTTGTTCCTGTGCGGAACAACAGCTATATAAAATATCTATTAATTATAAGGTTTTTTCGTATTAAATATTTTAAATTGTTGCAGGCAAGACTTGCAGTCAACTCTGTCACTCGAGGTGATTACAGCAAACCTTTACAAATATCTCAGTTTGTGATGGAACTCAATGCTGGATTCAGGTAGAAAATTGTATACATAGCACATTACATTATCCGGGACGAATTTTAAAAGCCATTAAAAAAATACAGAACTTTTGGGAATCTTCTATAACATTCTCCATCCAGAAATTTCTAGAGTAGGTTTTTCCGGAACCTTCTAGACTCAGTGACACACTCCGCCACTCAGTTTGGAACCTTATAGAACCTTCAGCAATCTTCTAGAATGTTTCCTTCCAAAACTTTATCAAACGTTCTGGAACCTTCTAGACCAGCCATACTCAACCTGTGGCTCGCCACGCTTTTATATGCGGCCTGAAACACATTTATTATCAGGAATGTGATTTAAAAAAATGTGGCATCTTAAGTTTTGAATATGTTACACGAACAAAAAGACAAATACCTGTCTTTTTAAAACTGACGATGTCTATGGAAAGAACAAAATTGTTATTTCAACCAGAGTGTAAGTTTTGTGTTTGTCATGTAATTTTTTTAACCGTTTATTTAGTGGTCCTCGTAATCCACATTCATCCATAAGTGTCAGAAAAATCTTGTGTTCCAGTGTGTCGAATACTTTTTTGAAATCTATAAATATTATTTCTACTTTTTTTATCATTCACATAATATTTTGAATATATCCAAATCTCTGTACAGTACAAACCGGTATTTTATTTTTAATGCATCGTGCCTTTACGGTTTCCCACCACAATGTGGTTTATGTAGCTCTGGTGTTTTTTGCTTTTATAATTTCGTCCCTCATAACGTCTTTTGTAATCTGGAATCCGTACTCATAAATCATGTTTTTGTGTGTGTTTATTATTGTTGTTTTTGTTAAGATGCTAAACAAAAATAAACGCGGATATACGTTTGTTTTTTTTTTTTCATTATTGTATTTTAAGTATACAGATAAGATGAAAATAAATTTCATATAGGGAAATAAGCTGTTTTTGTTTGAGCTGGTTTTGGCTAGTATGCTGAAAAACGATAAGTATTTTTATTATCATCCTACTATAGTTAAAAAAATATTTGTTGATTAATCAAGTGGCGACGCCCTAATCTCGAATAAACGGGTTTCAACCAATACTATTTTTCCCTATATGATTTTTTTTCATCATATCAGTAAAATGTTGCAGCCCGCGTAACTTAGCAAATATATTAATGTGGCCCGAAGAAAAAAAAAGGTTGAGTACCGCCGTTCTAGACTCGCAGACAAACTCCGCCATACTGCTTGGAAGGTTAGAGAAGTTTCGGGAATCTTCTAGAACGTTCTCTTTCCAGAAATTTTATCAAAAGTTATGGAATCTTCTAGACTCACCAACACACTCCGCCACTCAGTTTGGAATCTTATAAAACACTCAGGAATCTTCTTGAATGTTCTCCTTCTAGAACATTCTGCAACTTTATCGAACGTTCTGGTACTCTCAAGAGTCACCTACACACTCCGCCACTTTGTTTGGAACCTTATAGAACTTTCGGAAATCTTCTAGAACGTTCTCCTTCCTGAGCTTTCTAGAACTTTATTGAACATTCTAGACTCACCACAGATACTATACAGTCCACCACACTTTTTGGAACCTTATAGAACTTTCGGGAAACTTCTAGAACGTTCGCATAGAGGTTTATCTAACGTTCTGGAACCTTCTAGACTCACCGACATACTCCACCACTCAGTTTGGGACCTTATTTGAACTTTCGGGAATCTTCTAGAATGTTCTCCTTCCAGAACTTTCTAGAGGTTTATCTAACGTTCTGGAACCTTCTAGACTCACTGACATACTCTACTACTCACTTTGAAACCTTATAGAACTTTCGGAGGCTTCTAGAGCGTTTTCCTTCTAGAACTTTATGGAAAGTTCTGGAATCTTCTAGACTCACCGAAACACTCCGCCACTTAGTTGGAACCATATAGATCTTTCGGGAATCTTCTAGAACGTTTTCCTTCCAAAACTTTATCGAACATTCTGGAACCTTCTAGACCAGCGGTACTCAACCTTTTTTTTCTCCGCGCTGCGTACATGTGTTTGCTAAGTTATGCGGGCCGCAAGATTATACTGATATAACGGGAAAATATCATACGGGGAAAAATAGTATTCATTGATTAGGGCGCGCCCTCTTGATTAATCAAAAAATATATTTTTTTAACTATAACAGAATGATAATATTACTTAACGCTTATCTTTCTACTAGTACTTAAGTACTTAAAATACATTAATGAAAAAAATAAAATTCAAAATTAACGTATATTGTTTATTTTTTGTATAGCGTCATAACAAAGAAATGGATCAATTAATAATAAACACATATGATATATGAGTACTTATTCTAACACCTTATTACACACGTAAAGGGGGACGAAATTATAAAAAGAAAAAACTTTCAGAGTTGGGTAGACCTCATTGTGGCAGGAAACCGTTAAGGCACGATATAATTATTAAAAATACAATATCGCTTTGTACAAAGATTTAGATATACTCCAAATATTGTGTAAATTATTTGAATGATAAAAAAAGTAGGAATAATATTTATAGATTTCAAAAAAGCATTCGACACACTGGAACACGAGATTTTACTGATAGTAATGGATGAATGTGGAATACGAGGAACACAAAAAATGGCTAAAAAAATTACTTGACAAATACAAAACTTACACTCTGTGGTTGAAACCATCCATGGTTGAAACAGACGCATTCTTAAACCATAGAAATTGCCGGTTTTAAAATGTCAGATTTTTTGAATCATGTTCCTGATATTAAATGTGTTTCGGGCCGCATGTAAAAGCTTGGCGGGCCGCAGGTTAAGTATGGCTGTTCTAGACTCACTGACACCGTTTGAAACCTCATAGGCGGCCTTCCAATAACAAACGATTAAATAGAATGTTCTATGTTCTCCTCCAGAACATTCTAGAATTTTATCGGACGTTCTGAAACCTTCTAGGCTCACTGATAAACTCTGCCACTCTGTTTGGAACCTTATAGAACATTCGGGAATCTTCTAGAACTTTATCTTTCCAGAACTTTCTATAACTTTATCGAACGTTCTGGAACCTTCAAGACTCGAAGACACACTCCGCAACACTGTCTGAGACGTTATAGAACTTTCGGGATTCTTCTAGAATGTTCTCCTTCCAGAACATTCTAGAACTTTATTGAACATTCTGGAACCTTCTAGACTCACTGACACACTCCGCCATACTGTTTGGAACCTTGTAGAACTTTCAGGAAACTTCTAGAACATTCTTATTCCAGAACTTTCGAGAGCTTTATCAAAAGTTCTAGAATCTTATAGACCAACACACTTCACACACTTAGTTTGGAACCTTATTGAACACTCGGGAAACTTCTATAACATCCTCTTTTCAGAACTTTCTAGAGCCTTATCGAACGTTCTGGAACCTTCTATACTCATTGACATATTCCGCTTCTCAGTTTGGAACCTTATAGAACTTTTGAGAATCTTCTAGAACATTCCCCTTCCAGAACGTTCTTGACTCACCGACGCAGTCGGCGGGTCCATTCTGAAACAATCTGAAGCATTTGCAGCCTTCCTATAACAAAACAATGTGCTAGAAAGCACATTTTCGACACCCACCCCCACCAAACTCGCATACTTTCAATGTGACACCAAGGGCTATCTATCACCATAACCACCAGGGGGTGGTAGTGTCTGGTTGTGAAGAAAACTTGGCGGATAGGGAAACGCGGGTTTCTTTATATATATATATATATTGATAGATTGAACATAATTTTAAAAGAGGCGAGGCTTCAGAAACAAAGTCAAATCTTTTTAATGAAGTAATTAACAACTGATTACTGGAGTTTTTTTGTATGAAAGACAAGAGATAGAGCTTCACAGCTATACAGTGGGTGACATGACACTTAATTAAAAACACATTATTGTTTAGTATACCAGTAGATTTCAAGGGTGCCAATGTTATCTTACTCTAAATGCATGGTTTTTTAATACTAGAATTTTCTTCAAAATCTAAACTGTACATCTAAAGCTTAATACATAATATTCATATTATAATTTATTATTTCAGGTTACTTAATTTGAAAAATGATAACCTTCGCAAGAGATTTGATGCATTAAAATATGATGTGAAGAAAATCGAGGAAGTCGTTTATGATTTGAGCATTCGAGGATTGACTCCAGCTACTCAAAATCAACATTCCGAAAGAAGTAATCAGAATGTGACTTAGTAAATAACCATTGACCATTATCCCATTAACTTCAGCATTCAGTAATACTTTTAATGTATACAAATAGGGACTGAAGATGAGTTTCAACATTTTGAAATTGTTTTTCATAAATTGCATCACAATCTATTAACCTTTGAGGTGCCACGACGCAGCAAATGTTTACGCTGTGTGCCGTACTAAATAATATATGAAAACGCTATTTTTACTTGATTGTTTTTTTATTAAAATTCGTGGTTAGATACCACTAATTTCAGGGTTCGAAAAAATTCGATTTTTATAAATATCAAAAAATCGGATTTTTCGATATATATCCGATATATATAAAAAATTGGATATATATCCAAACTTTTTTTTCTTTTTTGCACACATCAATTGATACAAACTCGAAATAATTATGAAAATAATTAAGAATGTTCTTAGGTTTTCACGGCCACTCAGAATCTTCAAGTTTGTGTTTACTGGGGTATTATGCTGTGTTGTTACGACCTTTCGGGCCGATGTTTCGGATCCCATTGCAGGGTCCATCATCAGGGCTGATGTGTTGTCTTGAATGTTGGTGTTGTGGTTAAGTATCGGCTTGCAATACCGTGCCGAAGTCATGATGTGTTGTATTGCTGGATATATATCAAAAATAAAAATCGAGCCATAAATATCGTGATATATATCTACGGATATATATATCCTCGAACGAATTTATATAAAAAAAAATTCTTAAAGATACATAACTAAGGTTTTTATAAGTACTTTTTTTATCACACCACTGTAATTTTTTATATTATAACAATTTCTTTTGACTTGTCATATTAAGTATTGCCTTACCCAAGGAAAATGATTATAAAATAAAATACTGACCTTACATTGTTTGTTTTATTTCATATTTCGATAGATTTTACGAATGAAGGTACAAAAACAATGTAAAACAATATTGATAAACTGAATGAAAAACATATTTAAAAATGAGCATCATTGCGAGCGCAGATTAGGAGGCAAAGTGATTTGAACACAAATTTAGAGTGAACCAAGATTTATTGAAGAAATAACTTTCCAAAATCATAATCTACGAAAGTCTTTCATAAAATATATGATACACAATAAATGTGAAATAAAATTGTCAAAAAAATGATATTTAAAAAACCCATAAAAACCAAGTTTTTATTATAGTCCCTTTCTTTGTAAAATATAACAACAATTAAAGACGAATTAAAACATATAACATTAAACTTATAGTAATTTAATATATTTCTAAAATGTCAGATGTTTTGAGCTTTGATAAGACACTTCATGCTTTGAAGATTAAATTCTAAAAACATTTGTCAGTCAATTTAGATTTTCGACATTCGTAGTGAAGTACCTATTATATACACCGACGGAGTAATTCAAATTTAGAAAATATTCCGCGACGTTATCGGTCCGCTGTTGCTAATAATCAAACTTTTCTAATGATTCCAATTTGAAAAAACCAATAAAATTTCTAAAAATCCGAAATTATACTATAATTATTAATTTTTTTAACGAAAATTTGATAGATCTTCTTGATCGTCGCCACGAGTATACTTGCCAAGATTCAGTTCGATTGGATCACGGGAAAAGGGTCAAAAATCGACCCAAAATTTTTTTTGACGGCAAGCAAGCAGACGCCACGAGTAAAAATATCAATAACCGAAAACAAGACTCACGCACTACCAACGAACAATGAGAACTTTTACTTGAAATTATTCAAAGATTTATTTAGATTTTTGGACAAGTCTTTACTTCAAACTATTACAAAATAATAAAATTATATATACAAAATAAACAACTTATTCACCTTTATCAGCAATTACTTCCATAAACAATAAAAAACCGTCATACACGATTATAGAAAAAATGGCTTTAGTTAGTAATAAATTTTAACTTTTTTAAGACTGTTTTGGTTTCGTTGAGTACTTTCATTCATTTAGTAAGAATACACACGAAGGGTTTTGATCTTTTTTCCATAATATTATAATAGATAATTGAAAAAAAAATATGCAGACTTAGCGTGGATCCGCGCCGCGGCATATTAAATAGCAAAAAGAATGCTTTTACTTGTTGGATTCCTGGGTTATATGTGTAGTATATCTATTCTATAAGGTGTACAAATAAGTTTCAGCTGTTTGACAAAAGTTGGCGCCACCAGTAAATTATGGTTAAAATTGTCAGATGTAAAAGGTCATTATCGTAAGGTTGGACATCTGTCAACAACATAACCTTAAAATATTAATGATTTTTTATCAGTATAATATATTCTTTTGTGTACAAAAATGTTGCGTTTTGAGCTGAATAAGCATCTTTGCGGGAGCTTTTAATTTACTTCTTCAATTTAATAACATAAATTCATTTTTATTATCACTGACGACTAGGGTTTGTAATCAACACTCTGGGGATAAAATATTTGTAATAGGCGACTTTAACTTACCATACATAACATTGACACTGCGAGATAATGCTAACTATTAAACAGCTGAAACATGTAATAATGCGACTTCGTGCAATCTTATGGAAAACCTGTTCTATCTTGATTTGCCATCGAAACAATGGGGTACAAAATGTGAACTGCCAATAGACTTAATCTTATCAAATATAGACTCTTGTACCTCGAGGAGTGAACTTCCGCTAGTCAGCGAGGACCCAAATCACCCCGCATTGCTTATTTATTGAATTAAATATTGAAACACTCTCGAATATTAGGAGCCCACTTAGGGAAATGAAACTATTTCGTAAAGCCGATTATGCTCAAATCAATTTCCATTTCTCACAAATCGATTGGTCCTTCATAACAAATGCAACCGACATAGAAATGGTGATAAATGATTTCTATCACATCATAAATGATACTATAGCCCAACTGGTACCCAGTTTGCAATTAAAACCACGTAATTATCCAATATGGTTTTCAAACTCCTTGATTAAACTAACAAAAGAAAAACATAAATTACACCGTAAATGGAAACAGTATAAAAATCCACGTGATTATCTCGTGTTCTCACTACTTCGTACCCGACAAAAGAAAATTCAAAATGATTGCTATATTAAATATATAAACAGGATAGAAAATGAGATATCGCAGAATAGCAAGAAATTATGGACTTATGCAAAAAATAAATTTAACGGAATACCACAAACCATGTTCTTTGGCTCAGAAACAGGCGTCGGTGGTAAGCAAATTAGCAACCTTTTCCAAAATTATTCCAATCGACGTTCGAAATACCTACAGATAATCCTGACAGCACCCAATCTTATTCATATATTAATGAAAACTTAAGTACACTCGTAATTAATCATGACACTATAGGTAGCGTTTCACTTAACGAGAACGAAAAGTAGTGGCAAGCGATGGGCATTACTTTGAATAAAACAGTAGGTTCCGTTCTTTCTCAATAGATGCCCAATTTTTTATAAAAAAAAACGGCGTTTAACTTATTTGCACACCTTATATATTTTTGTATTAACACTTAGAACGCGACCACTATAAATTGGCGTGCAAGGGAGGGCGTCCCTGTCGCGTAACAGAAGTTGCCAGGGTGTAAATTTATCTCCGGTGACTGGTGTCGTAGCCTTTAACAGAAATTTGGTCAGGCAGCACTAAAGAAACCAAGCCGTAATGGCAGCCGTTCTATCTGTCAAACAGTAATATCGGTCCATTATTTGCTTTTTGGCAATTGTTTTTGCACCACCCCGGACTGTTTTGTACATAATAATTCAGTGTATATTGCTAATCAAGATGTCACAGCTCCCGAGCAAATATAAAATTGTACTGAATGACAGGGTGGGGTTACAGCCGGGTGCGGGCGCGGCGGGTTTTAGTTCCAAAGTCACCGCACGCCAAGTTATTGTGGTCAAGCAATAGGAGGAGGTTGTTCGATCAGGGGTAAGAGTAATAATTCAGAAATTTTTTTCGCATTTTCCACCAATCAAAACACCCATTTTCATAAAAAAAATATGTTTTTTTTTTTCGATGGAAACAAACACTTGGTGGTGAGACATTATAATTAAATAAATAAAAATAACTTTGTTTAACACCATTTACATTTATTATCTATTTAGTAGCTTCTTCAGGGTGTATTTTAACTGCCTAAACATACAAATATTATGTGCTTATATACTAGTGTGAAAGGTGAAAGGACGGAGTACCAATAGTGGGGGTAGGGGGTGGGATTTCGCAGGGAATATTACTATTAAGAGGGAACATATTTAAAAGTAGACTAAAAGATAAATTTACTTGATTATTAATGATTTTATGATTCATGTTAATTAATGGTTTTTCTTATCTCTAATGCCTCTTAATTATCTAGTCAATTACCTATTCTGTTTTTATGAATAATACTAACTCCTGAACTATTATTGAATGTGTGGTCTTCTTCAAGTAAATGGTTGACAAATTCTGAGAACCCAATACTTTTTAAACAACGCAAGTGCTCTTTTACTCTAATTTTTACATTACGCGATGTCTTCCCTATATAAAACGCGGGGCAATCGTTACATTTCAATGAATGTACACCGGAATGGCTAAATTTATTATCCTTATCTTTACAATTGATTAAAAATTTACCTATATTATTGTTCGTATAAAACGCGGATCTGATGTCTGGTAGTAGATTTTTGACGCTAGAAGTGGAAAAAGTAGAATTAATAAATAAAATATGACGCCATTGGAAATCTTGATGCTTAACTACATCACTACTATGGAACAAAAAATTTATTACTAATTGTTGCATTTTTCTCTTTTAAATATTATCTATTAAGCTAGCTTCATAACCGTTATTAACTGCTATCTGTTTGATTTTGGACAATTCTAATATAAAGTTATCACATGTTAAGGGGACAGATATAAGACGATGGACCATAGAACGATAAGTGGAGTGTTTGTGGGATAAGGGATAGGGGTACCCATAGCTAAACCCTCTAATTGTTTATACAAAATATTGTGTACTGAAAATAGTTTTGATTCAAACAAACATTAAAAAAGCGAGACAAATCAGAGGACATTATATGCGGTAAATTAATTACGTTCTGGACGCACGGGTGCGCCCTGGCCCCTGGGGACAATCGCGCCCCGCCGCACGGGTGCGGCCTGGCCCCAGAGGCTTTAAAAAGTATTGGGTTCTCAGAATTTGTCAACCATTTAATTGAAGAAGACCACACATTCAATAAAATAGTTCAGGAGTTAATATTATTCATAAAAAGGGAATAGGTAATTGACTAGATAATTAAGAGGCATTAGAGATAAGAAAAGCCATTAAGGCGGTACATTCACTGCAAATGCATATTTCAGCATTTTTTTACGAAAATGTTGGTTTTTATTATTCATTTATATCAGAATGTATATGATTGCAATTTTTTTAGGGCGATAACTTAGATAGAACCTTTGTTTTTATATAAAAGTAATAAACTGAACATTATTTACAATAATTAAAAAAAATATAGGCATTAATCCACAGGCCGCGGCAAAAAAAAGTTTTTAATGTTCCCGGGCAAAGTGTGATTTGTTTAAAATTTGTATGTAAGCATAATGTTTTTTCATACATATAAAGTTTACGTAATTATCTAGAATCCGTACGTAGGAAATTAAGAAATATTCAATAATAAAAAGCTTAAATAATTACGATTTTTGGTCATTTTCAAATGTTGTTTATTTATATAAAAAGATTATTTTAAACGATATACTGTATCTATATTCGCACTTTGAGTCTTCATTAACTATTAAAAAGCTAATTTTTTTATAAAAAACACGTTAATTAATATTTAAAAATAAAAATTCTATTGTATGAAATGTGTCAAAAAATTACGCAGTTTGGAGATCACAATTCGCGCGCCAGCCGGGAGAGGCGGACGCACTCACGTAGTCCAATAATTTTTTCATAAAAAAAAATCACTTTAAAACGTGATTTTATGCCAAATTTGACTTTAGTTCAAAATAATATCATTATATATTCGAAAGCAATCTATTCATCGCAGATAATAATGTTTTTTTTAACTAGTTTTGTATTAAATTGCATTTCTACTCATAACCTAATATTGAACGCACGTCACTTTTGGTGACTTGCTACTACTCGCTATGTTGACTATATTCGTGTTGATGTCAAGTAAGATATTAATTTACGAGATAATTTTTAAAATATAGATAAATGGTCTTTAATTTTATTTTTAATTCAATACATATATTTTTGTAGTAGTTTTTTGTTTATTTTAGATAAAAATTATTTAAATTCAATTATTTTCACAGGTGTTTTGACATTTCAGTCGGAAGTCAAAATAATATCTAAATCTGCTTATTCGACAGAAGTTTTAAATTAAAAAACAGTGATATAAGAAAAATTGTTGTTTACTTTTTTTTTACAACACCTAAATTATTGGAGAAATATAAATACGCTTTTTTAAATTCTGGACTTAAAACATTTAAAATTCTAATTATAGTACGCGAGCATGACTTGCGTTCTCATATATTTTAAACGTCGGTACTCCATATGGTTGTCTCGTTTCCTCGCAACGTTTCTATCTCACAAGGACATGTAAAAATACGCTCTTGCAAGGTTTATCTGATATGACGTTTGTTCATGTCTCGATCTCATATTGAAGTAGCATGATCTATCCGACGCATATCGCCACTTTGACAGCTTGAAAAATGTATGTACTGCCCTAATATGAATCATAAAATCATTAATAATCAAGTAAATTTATCTTTTAGTCCACTTTTAACTATGTTCCCTCTTAATAGTAATATTCCCTGCGAAATCCCATCCCTACCCCCACTATCGGCACTCCGTCCTTTCACACTAGTATATAAGCACATAATTTATGTATGTTTAGGTAGTTAAAATTCTTCCTGAAGAAGCTACGGTCGTAGCGAAACCCGGTTGGATTTGAAAATAAATATAAGTGGTGTTTATTTATGGTTTTTGTGTTAAATTTGTAGAACTCCATATTTATTTTTAGCGAAATTTAAAATAAATTAAATTTTAATAAATATTATTACCCGCATAATATTTATTAAAATTTTATTTATTTTAAATTTCGCTGAAAATAAGTGGTGTTAAACAAATCTGTTTTTATTTATTTAATTAATGTTTTTGCTTAACTGTTACTCTAACTACTGATAAAATTAACTTTCCCATATAATTTTGAGGGTATAATAAAAAAAAATTAAAGACATAAATAGTTTTTTTTCATGTATTATTTGTAAAATTACATTTTTTATTGTGGTGCAGGCCTGCCTCTGCCGAAACCTCCTCTCTGCAAAGAAAGAAATTATATATGAATACAAAATCGCTCAAGATGACTTAAATATTGTTTATAATAATTTGACTTAATATCATCGGTCGGACCTGACCCGGATATTTATAAAAAATATGAATTTATGCGATATCCTTTGTAAAATAATGCAAAAAAAAAACTGGCCCAGGACAGTCGATCTTATGAAATCATTTTTCACCGCTCGTGACAAATCATAATTGTCAATCTTTTGTACATTCCATGGAGAAGAAATTATAATTTATAAATAACTATCTCTTATACTGTCATTTATACATATTACATCAATTATTCAAATAAATTTTTATACTTCCATCGAGATCAGTGATCGATATTAGAAAAAAAAATAATGCTAATCTGGCAGCAGTATGTGAAGGACTTGCTCGCAAACCAATCCAGTGTAAGAGGTTAATCATTTGATTCCATTAGCTTTATAATATTGTTTATTGCACATCATAAAAAGGGCATATTTCTTCATTTGTACTTTATCCCTTTAAATGCTGTGAGTGCATTTATGTGCCAAACCATATGCGTGATTACACATACTTTTCAACCTTGCAGAGACACATTAAACATGATTTTCAATGTCATACATTTGAAGTAAATCTGTTGTTTGTGGATGATAGTTCCTAGCATTTTAAAGAAGATTAAACCTTATAGTGTTGTACTGAAACCTGCCATTAAAGTGTGCAGTAATAAATTTTTTAAAACTTTTGGTATTTAAAGGGCTATTGTTAAATTTTTTCATTCTATCATCATTAGATCGTACATATTATACACAATATTTTTAACTTAAATTTTCTTAGGCCTATAATGCACTAGCGGCTAGCCGTGGTGCGGCCTCCCGTTGCGCTAAGCCGCACTTGGATTTTTCCATGAAACCGTATATCAACGCACTGAATCTCGGCCAGCCGTCAGGTGCTCCGGTCGTCTTGGGACTGCGGCTAGTCGCATCGTTTGAATGATACGACGCCCTGCATTGGGCGCAGTTAGCCGCAATCGCTGCTCGCTTCCTGCCCCACTTAGTCATGTGTTTAAATATTGTATTGATAACTTCATACGATTTTACTGATATCCTAGTGTATCTAAAGAACTTATCTTCAAATTTCTTTAGTTCTGAAATAAAAATATTAAACTCTCTGTCGTCATGTCATGTCTCCAGTAGAGGGTGTATCCAAAATTTATGTTTATTTTTCCCATATCTCTAGAAGCACTGACGATTGCGGCGGACCGCAACAGAACCGTGACGATACGGTTAGCCGGAATACGGCGTGCTGTTGCGGCTAATCGTACATACTGCGGCTTACCGTTCTAGGCCTTATAGAAAGCCTACAGTACATCTTGCCATTTCATTATATTGACAGTATGTTGAAGCTTCAAAAATTCATTTTTCATTTAACTCTCTTAAATTATCCGGTTACTCTATATCTTTTGACGATGTCATAAAAAAAAAATTTCAATGAAGGCTCTACCTGTTACTAATTTTTTCGAGGCTGTAAAAATACTTTTATAGCTGACTCAATAATATTTTAACTGAATTCAGGGGTAACAAAAAGTTTATGTAAGAAATATGGTGTCCCCTTGGTATCCCCCTCATATCCCCCCTTGGTAAAGTAATAAAAAATAAGCTTACGAATTCAAGGTCAGCGGTACCGGCTCCAACATCAGCCTTCTTATCTGATGACTGTGCGAGTGGAGCGCGTCTGTAGTCAGCGCGATCTTCCCTGGGACGACCTCCGGCTCCCTCGGGCCTTGAGCCTCCACCAACCGTGCGGGCACGGCTCAATTCTGAGCGCACCTGGCGCTTGAGTGTTGCAGGAACGATTTCAGGAGGCAGGTGGAGGTATGTGCGCAGGTATTCAATGCCCTCATTAGTCAGATACCTGGAAAATAATACATACATACAAAAATATTTTTTGGCGCAACAGTATTTTGGCAAGAAATGTAAATATCATATGGTAAGCAATCAATGAACGTCCTATACCATTTTTTCTTGTATGTCCTAATGTCAATAGTTATGAAGATTGCTAAATTTCACTTTAGACTGAATCAGTCTGAAGATGGCTGTGATAGGCTGAAACCGGTAATCTAAAAAAACCCAACAAATAGCGAAAAAAGTTGTGTTTAAATTAAATTGCTAAAAAAATTATGCTAAACCTAAAGAAATTTTTTGACACATAGTATTGGCTGTGGCTTTATGTGAAGGGGCAGAATGCCAAAAGGGCGTTAGTGATTATTTCGAACGTTACAGGAGAGCAAAAGAAAATTCTGTTAATCTGATTTTGTTATAGACGTACCACTGTAACTTGGCATACGAGGGAGGGCGTCCCTATCGCGTAACAGAAGTTGTCAGGGTGTAAATTTATTATACAATACATAATGTACAGAATGTCCGGTGACCAGTGTCGTATTAAATACAGAAATTTGGCCGGGCAGCACTAAAGAAACCATGCAATAATGGCGGCCGTTCTATATGTCAAACTGTCAGACGGTAATATCGGTCCATTATTCGCTTTTTCAGCTTCGCAAAACTTTAATACTTCATTGACAATTGTTCTTGCACCATCCCGGACTGTTTTGGACATAATAATTCAGTGTATATTGGTAATCAAGATGTCACAGCTCCCGACCAAATACAAAATTGAACTAAATGACAGGGCGAGGGGTTACCGCCAGGTGCAGGCTGGGCGGGTTTTAGTTCAAAATTCGCCGCACGCCAAGTTACGTTGGGCAAGCAATAAAGTTCCATTATTATTAAATGGTTTCCATATTTATGTATCCAAAACACATATGGAAAACTTTTAATAATAAAATAAATATTTACAAAACTTGATTGATCTCTTGTAAAGTTCGAAATAATCACTAACGCCCTTTTGGCTTTCTACACTCAATATATTTTTTCATACTATAAAATGGTCAATCAGCTATTAGGATTTGGTTTTTGCAATACAAAAAAACCCATTCATTTGAACCTCTACAATTGAAAATTGACATACATTGATATTCGGCCATATTCTGAAAATAGCAATATTGCTATTTCCAGAATACAGGCGATTAGGGTTTTATTAACAGTTTTTTTATGATACAAAATTGACAATGCATACAACTTTGCAGTACAACATTGCCCAAGCGCTCACTCGTGTAAGGCCGAAGCTACCTCACATTGTTAATTTTCAAATAGATCAATACTATCATCCGCCATAGGTCAGTAATTATAAAAAAGGGTTGATATATCTCGGTGCACATGAATATTTTATCGTAATAATGAAATATTTCCCCAGAATATGCAAAAATTAGTGAATATTCGTATTCGCCAAATATCATCACGAATATTAAAAACAAACTACTTATAACTGAACGCAACGCAAATTACGGTTTGGCTGTGCACCGTGTATCCGACCACACCTCTATTATTGGGATTCCCCTTACGTTGAATGAATGGATTTGTCGAGTTCTCAAATTCTCTTTTCTATGGAACTCAAGCTGTCAATTGTTACTTGTTTCTTGTTTAAAAGCATAACATGAGTTCTTTCATCTAGTTTTTTTGGGTTTTTAAAAAGTTTAGGTGCTCATTACATGTAGTTTTTGTATTGTTCGTTCCATTTTATTTCCCTTGTGTGTAAAAGTGTTAACTCTTACAAAATAATTTCAAATTAAATTTAATAACATGACCCCTTGTATGCGTGAAAAAAGTAATATTTGGAAATATTTCGATAAGAAATCTGGTATATTATTTTCGACCACTGGGAATGTACAAACGGATAAAAGAAATCGCCTAACGCCTGAGAAGTTACAAATGCTGTGCTTTTTGGACAAAAATTTGCCGGTGGTAAATTTTAATTATTAAATCTCTTAGTAAAAAAAGAACAGTGGTGTATTATTTATTACCTTGTTGAATTATTTGTATTCGGATTCGCCGAATAGTAGGTTTGATATTCATATTCGTGAAAGTAGTATTCGTTTTTGTATGTCCGGTGTTAATAATGTTAAAAATATTACTATATACAAAAATATATATAATAATATATATTTTTGTATAACACTAGCAAAAATATATGTATTTTATTGGTGAAATTGGTGCATTTTTTTACTAATTTCCTGATGATAAATAACAAACAACTAGGTAATCATATTTTTTTTTTAAATAATGCAAATAAATTTCCAATATAACACTTACAAATTCATCAATAAATACATTTTAATGACACACTTGAATCGCAGAACTCGAATCAGCGACAACAGAGAAAGGGCATTGAATATTTTTCACTAACCAGTAAAAGTGTCTCCAGGCGAACTGTTCCTTCACATATCCCCTGGATTTTAAGGATTGCATGGCCTTAATAACATGGAGATTCGGAATCTGTTCCAGTTCGGGGTGTTTAGGAGCATGAAAGTCTTTTTTGGCCACCATAACACCTTCTTTAAAAAGGTATTCGTAGATGGTAACCCGGCTCTGCTTAGGCATCAACATCCTGAAAACAAGACGTATACTTTATTATAAAAATAAAATATTTATACTTTGGAATTGAACTCGCGACCTAAACAAGACAAGTTGACGGATAGCACGAAAATTGCACGTCAATTTTCTGTGATGAGCAGGAGCACTAAATGAAAACTAATAAGCCAAAAATGTGTAAAAGTATTGCAAGATGTATGCGCTTTATGAATTATATCGAATATTCGCCAGATTACACCGGAATAAAACGGATAAATTAAAAACAGACATACTTGATGTTTTTTGGTTAACTCGGAAAACCGGAAAGAGTAAGAAAAGGTATACCTTTTTCTATGGTTTCTAATGTCAATTACGTTGCCATATGAAATATCGATGAATGAGAAACATAGATAAGATAATATACGACCTACCCTATACCCATAGATAACATAATAATACCTATACCTACTCGTGTCCATGTGTGAACCATTATATTATGATCTACCTATACCTACTCGTAGCGCAGTGGGTATGACACTGGCTTCCCACACCGAGGGTTCCGGGTTCGATTCCCAGTGAGGTCACAATTTTAATCTGTAATTTACTCAAGCCTGGGTGTTTTGTGATGTATTTCGCTTCTCTAATTAGGCCTCCTGGCCTGTTGAAGTTTTAAAAAATATCACGCTCACGCACTGAATCTTCATCACAATTTGCTGAGACAGAATGGGTTTCTTGACTAAAATACGACTTTTTTGTTACCCTTATTGACTATAAAATTTATCTCTGCTGTCGTTTAATTAATCTAGCCGTTTCTTTCTTATGAAAACCGCTTATAACCATTTTCCTATAATTTATTTTATCCAACAAAAACTTCTCTCATAGATGTAAACTTTCTTAGGTTTTAGACACGAACAAAATTCAAATGAAGTGCATTTACAAGCGGAAACGTCAAAAAGTTTCTCAGATGACTAAAAAACATTTCAGTTTATTTTCAAAACTATCATTTCGTTTGTTTTTGGGGTATCTTTTCAAATTGAGATACTTTTCCAAACTGAATTTCACTAATTAAATAACTCGTTCCTTAGTTGCAACTGGAATCGAAGTTTTGGTCCAAATATTGTTGATCTCTTCGGAAACAATCGCATATATATCAGATTTGGATGGATCTTTTCAAATTTACGTGAATTTCAGGTAGTTTTTGACAAATAAAATAAATTAAATGACGTCCCTTATAGTTGGTAGCTGCTGATTGTCAAGTTCTTTGTATGGTCCGAATATAGCATAAGTAGTCTGACTACGCCTCGAACTTCTTATTTAAAAATCACAAAATCCGCTTTTACTACTGTAACAATCGCCATGGTACTTTTATGGCATAAAAATTATTTTGGCTCCGAAGAAAACACTCGCGAGTCAAGTCAAGAAAGTCCTCAAAACAAGTTCAAACTTGAGGGTATTTGCAGGTTGAAACCTAACAAATTCGAAGTTGTTGGTAACGTGTTGTTGCATGCAAATCGAAACATCATGTATGATTTACACCTAAATAGAATAAAAAGTAAATATTTTTTTGTATTTAGTTCAGAAGCCAAAATTGAGGATAGCGAAATATCTCCATAAAAATGACAATTTTTTAAAACTTTGTAGATCGGTAGAACCCTAAAGATATAATTTTATTATATTTTTATTATTTTGGTAATCTACGCTCAATTACGTAAGTTTTGAGAGGTCTTGTGTTAAGATAAGCCAAAAAAAAATTATCGGGACAGCCTAATGTATATGGCTCTGCGGTAATACTCTTCAGCAGATTGAGCAGGTTGGTTATTGGCCCTATGTATTTGTCTTGACACTATTCTGGGACATTTAATTTCTACATCTAGCTGCTCAGCTACTTCTTTAGCCTCTTCAAAAAGCTGTCGGTAAATTACGTCCGCATTTTCTCTTTTATTTTGTAGAACATTTATAGTATCATTAATAGCGCAGCTTTTTTTAAATCAATCGAGTTCGACTGCAGTATTCTGATTAAAGATACAGTAGTACCTGAAAAATAAAAAAAGTTAGTAAGTGACTGAATGTGAGTATGAGTATTTTAATTAGTGGTCCACCTAGATCCTGGACCCAGCCCAGGGGGAGTTCATGACCCCCATGACCCCCCCCCTCTGGATCCGCGCTTGGTCATGTCATGTTTATTATAGAAAACGAAATGCAACCAGATATCAATGTAGTGTCTGCAATTTTCACTCATTTAACAGAGTTGAAAAATAACTTTAACGCCTACTTCGAAGAAGAAATGAAAAAGTTTGGATTTGTAATACATTTCAAGACAACATACGAACAGAAATGTCAATGAAAACAAGTGAAGAACTTATCGATTTATCGGAAAATACATCGCTAAAAAATTCTTTTAATCGCAAGCAATTAGCAAAATTCTGGCTTTTAGTTGCTGATATCTGCTTTTCTGACGAAGCCATGGAATTCCTCCTCCCCTTCACTACCACATACTTACGTGAAGTGGGATTTTCTGCCATGGTTTCTAATAAGACTAAATACAGAAATAAATTGGACGTATCGAATTTACTGCGATTAAAAGTGACTAAAATTGAAGTCGACGCTATTATAACAAGAAATAGGCAACAAATGTATCCTTCCCATTAAAATATCGCATATTAATATTTTTCGTAATGAAAAATTTCGATTATATTTGGACGTTTTTATTTTTTCTTAATTGAACAATCTTTCGCATAGTTACAAAATGTATTGGGAAAATGTAAGGCAGGAGGTGGGTCCCGAAAATTGAAAAAAAAATTGGAGGGTCGCGGTACTGTCAACTTTGGGAACCACTGTTCTAGACTATACAAGATGTAGAAATTTGTTTGGTTTACGTACACACAATTTCACTCATTCCTCGAAATAAAATCCAATGAATATTGTTCAAATGTCTACTTGAAACATTAAGTTTGTATTTGGCCCCACAGGAATAGGAACATGAAAAATAATATTTTTTTCTATGGGTTTTGTTTCGCCAGACCAGAAATATGGCGGCGTTAAATCTCACCGGCGGTATTAAATTGGCCAGTATGTTATTAATTTGCTTATATACAGTAATCTTCCCGAAAAATTAGCATAATTTAGTATACGGTTGAATATGGATATTTGTTTCAATCATTAAAAACGAATGCGTTACTAATGTTATGTTATATAATAATAAGTCTTGACATGAATTGTTATATCAGCTGTCAGAAACAAATAACTGTGCAACTTTTTAATATTTAAATATTATGCAGTCTATGAATGTATATTATTGCTTGCAATATTATTGTATTGTTTTTAATAAATGAATACTTCATTTTAGAGAATCATGTCGGTAGCTTCAGTCTTTTGTATATACAAACTCCAAAATACAGCACGGAGTGTGAAAAGAAGTTGAATCAGGCTGCCTGGAAAAGAGGAACTGGAGGTCGCAGCAGTTTCAATGGAATTGTTGCAACAGTTTTTGGATGCTCGGGATTTGTCGGTCGTTATGTCTGCAGTCGCCTTGGTAGAACAGGCACTCAGGTAGTGAAGAAAATAGTGTTTTTTTATTTACATATTTGAAAAATAAAATATTAAGTGTATGCCTAAATAACTTCTATGAATCTTGACTATTGCCAAATAAAAAAATCTTAGACATCTATATCATGCCATTGCACAGACTTCATATATTCCGTTAAATACATAAAATAATCTCTCCACTGAAAACCGATCTCCTGCATGACAGGCGGAGATTTTAACTATTGCACTATTGACTGACACAAAAGGTGAAAATATATATTTTCCTCTAGAATATTTTTAATTTCAAAAACATTTTGGAGGTGATTTTATATTGACCGTAATGGTGGAAATAAAACAAAAGTCAAAAATAGAGTATTAAAAACTATTGCAAAATTGTATGATGAATAATATTATTTCAGTTAATTTTGCCGCACCGTTGTGATCATTATGACATGATGAGGATGAAGGTGGTTGGAGACCTGGGCCAAATACTATTCCAAGAGTTCGACCTCCGTAGCCAGGATCGCATTGAGGAAGCTGTCAAGTACTCCAATGTAGTGATCAATCTTATTGGAAAAGACTATGAAACCAGGAACTTTTCTTTTGAGGATGTACATGTGACAGGAGCCAGGAACATTGCCAGGTAGGATATATAATAATTTGTCATTATTTATGTATATAATATACATTTATGTATATAATATATAATTAAGCCAATGTGCCGTTTAATACATCAGATGAATGAATCAATCTGTCAATTTTTCATATAAATAATAGAGATATACTAAAAAAAACATTGCCGTGCATCTGGCAAGTCTGCCTAGTAATTATTTAAAATATTTTTTATAAATCAAGTCAGTGAAATTTTTTTTAAAACAGTTTCATTTGTTTATCTCAGAATGTACTAAAACGGTACATAGGCTTAATTATATATACAGCGACGATATAGTAGATTAATATTGGATATTATTATTATCATCTGAATATAGTGAGTAGAACCTCGTTAATTCGAAATTCAAGAGACCCAAAAAACATTTCAAATTATGTGGAATATATAATTCGATATTCAAGAAACAAAAAACATCTCAATGCGATTGCAAAATCGTAAGACTTGTAAAAAATCCATTGATTTTATTAAAAACTTTGGCTATAGTTAGGATTGTCAACGAAACACCAATTTCGTTAATTTAAGCCCTATAAACATCCAAAAGACTTCCAACCTACTTTCCCATGTAAATACCTTTGTCTCTGTGAGGCATCTGTAATGTATCTTAAAATGTTTTTGTTTAGGGCGTGCAAAAATGCCGGAGTAGATAGACTGATACATCTGTCATACCTGAACACGGCTCAGTATCCTGAGTCTCCAATATTTAAGAATGGCAGCCGATACAAGTCCACCAAATGGTTAGGAGAACAGGCAGTTCGAGAGGAATTTCCTGAGGCTACCATTATCAAAGCATCTGATATTTACGGAAGCGAGGATCGTTTCCTAAAGTAAGTATATTTGTAAAAATTCCAATGTGAATAATTCCAATGTGAATAATTCCAATGTGAATAAATGTTTGCATCTTTAAATAAAGCAAGGGTTCGATTCAACCTGAAAGCAAGACTTCTAAATTAATTTTTCACAAATAAAAACTATTTGACTATTTTCATTGTTGTGAAATTATTTTTTCTGTCTATTTCTCTATGATTTTTCATCACTTTGATCTCATATTTAAAGCTAGACATTTATTTCAAATGCATATTTCGGAATTTTTTTTGAAAATGTGGGTTTCTATTAGAGATGAAACGGATATTTGGTAACTATCCGGCGGATATTGTATAGTACTTCAATTGCGAAAATTTCACAAAATTATCGCCAGTAAATTGATAAAAGAAGACACTTGTAGGCAAATAAAAATCACACAATCATAGAAAAATTGTATATTATTTATTTAATCAACAAATTAGTTAGTATTCAAAATTAACCAATGGCAAATTAAAATAGATGAACACTGGGTTCTCTGCATTTTGAGGGGATAAGCGATAATTTGTAAACAAGACCGGCTTCAGAAAATAGTCTTTCGCTCTATGCGCTGCTACAAGGAGCTGAAAACTAAATTCTGGCAAACTTTTTAAAATTTGGATACTGTTTTAAATTAGCTGATCACCAAATATAATGGTGGCGACCGTGATCGATTCAAACTCTCTTCAAATAATAGTAAATTTTGCTTGCAATTGCATTCTTTTCTTGATCCTGACACTGACTATTATTTTCATTTGCCACTTCGTCGAAACAATCCCGAAATGTATTGTAATGAGTGACAGTTGATCACTTGATCAGTGACAGTCTCGTCACTTCTGTTTCTCTTAGCAGGCTTAAGAGATGGCGATAAACTTCCACTGTTGCTGCTTTCTGCTAGAACAATTTTTGCCACTAGATAATGCAGTAGATCATTATTCAAACTTAGCAGTCAACAAAATTTAATACTGATCTTCAGAACGCTATTTTGAGTATTAAGTTTTAATTAGAATGGCTCAGCTTCGCTGAACAAAACTTATCTTAAAATTGTACTCGTCGAGTAAGATAACGAAAAATGTATAAATTTATTAATATTGAACATTTTTTAATTATTTTAGTACAGATTTATCATCACAATGTCAGCTTTCCACTCGTAAGAAAACGTATTCTACGTACACAACTGATTATTTCTAAGACACTAAAAACAAATTTTTTAGCTGTGGGCTGTTGAATATTGCTTATATTTTCTTGAAGCCTCTGGGGCCAGGCCGCACCCGTGCGCCCTAGCGCGACTGTCCCCAGGGGCCAGGGTGCACCGGTGCGTCCAGAACGTAATTAATTATTTCTCGACGGCCGCGTATCGAATTTGAAAAATGTGACTTTTTCCCAGTAGAGAAAACCCGTGGTGACCTGTCGTTCCATTTTCAACTCAAAAACATCACAGATTATATTTTAAATCAACAATCAAAACAGAAGTTTTTCTGCCGTCAAAATCGTATAGAATTGTTATAGATGGCGCCCTGATCGCGTGTTGTGCAATCGAAATTCAAATATTCCGTCGTCAAGGTCACGCGCAATGTGCGCGGGAAATACGATTTATTTTTTCATATTATACACAAATATATAAGATATGTTTTGCGATATTTGTCAGTTTTTGTTGGTTTATGATTCAATTGAATACTAATAGTGATTTATTAACAAAAATACACGCAATTTTGTTGCGTTTATTTGAAATATGTGTGTGTGAAAGTGTATCATATTTATGTGTTATGAGTGCGATGTCCCGTTGTGTGCCGTGCCGTGCAACAAAATATACCATACAGAAGATTATTATTATTAATAGTAGTGTTGTCTCTAATAAACAAATAAAAAATAATTATTATTTTTCGGAAAATGTTGCGCTGGCAACATTATCGAAATTCAGAAAAAAATTTTTTTTTTACTTAAATGATAAAAAAATCATTGCATTTCGACACTTACGATAAAATAATATGAATGTTTGCGTTTTTTTTTAATATACGCATGTTTTCATGGTTTTTTCGTAAAAATAAAAATCGAAAATAAAAACAGAAAATCTCTGGCGTTGACCTATATTTTGAGTGAAATTTTTAGGGTCCTCAACAAGTTAATACATAATTGTAAATAATGTTCAGTTTATTACTCTTATACAAGAACAAAGGTTCTATCTAAGTTATCATCTTAAAAAGATCGTAGTCTAGCATATACAAATACAGTCAAACTCGGTTATAACAAGCGCGACGGGACTGACTAAATTTGCTCCTTATAGCCGGGACTCCTTTTATCCGGGATAGGTAAATTTCACTTTCTAAATTTTATTGATTGTGTGATGTTATTTTCAGGAGCAGCCAAATAAACATCCTTATTTTTCCGAGCGATGAAACTGTAGAAGACGATAACTTTTTACAGACTTCAGATTTTTGGCGCCGCTTTCTTTTTCTCGAATAATTTCGACTTTTTTGTGAACCGAGAGACTTTCGTTTGTTAGTGGACATGTTTCCTATAAAACAATTCGCGTTTAAGTGATTGCGTTGATTAGGCTTTTAAATGCTGATACAGTAAACTGCATAAAATAAACTGTCATCTCAAACATTTTGGAAATCCCCAATAATCGGAGTTATATGATCAATATTCTCGACCTTCACGTCGGTATTTCTTTGATAAGAACTATTGTTTGCCTGCACATGTGGCATTCTCGGACACACAAGTTTGTGTACATCATAAAATGAACCCTAATTAAGTGCGAGCCGCTTTAAAAGCAAAGTTCATTGTTATGAGTAGGTACGTATTTGTTTTTTTCTGTAACCCGAGCAAATATGTATGCAGAGTTTCTAAAATTTGCTCTGTATATCCGGGAATCGCGCTCCTTATAACCGAGAATGATTGTATGGGAATATGCGCAAATCAAAATCATTTCACAGTTTTTCTCATTATAGCCGAGATCTCCTTATACCCGAGCTCGTTATAACCGAGTTCGACTGTATATATGTATGACGTGAATGAATAATAAAAACCAACATTTGCGAAAAAAACGCCGAAAAATGCATTTGCAGTAAACGTCCAGCCTTAGCGCCTTCTGTCCAGTATACATAATCTCAATATGTAGGTAGATGATATAAATATATACATTGATATATACAGGGTGTCCTGTATCTCGACATCAAGCCGAAATCGGGTGATAGGCCAAGTCATAATAGTTATCAGAAAAATATTTAAAAAAATCTTTGTCATTTGTTTTATAAATTATAAGCATTTAAAAAAAATCAAAAAAATCTACACCCTGTGACGGTCTCTTCACTCTTGTTGCTACAAATCTTTATTTTTCTCCATTTCTATTACTATTATGTAATCCTGAATAATGCTTCTGTAAACTTTTGTCCAAAATTCAAAGCCAACTGCTCCATTTTGGAAAAAATGTCACTTTTTGACCAAACCAAGTATTCAAAATCAATACTTTGCCCAGTTTTAACTGACTGTACTGGAAAAAAAAATTACTACACGAGATTGGCAAGTAACTTCAAAAGTTGGTGATTTAATAAGGAATTCAAAATGATATAACACTTATGCTAGATTATTTCTTAAATTGTGGACAAAATATTTTTTTTTGTAATGAAACCCAGTTTTGAATATTTTTTTCTTATTTATTTAAAAAGAATTCTAGCATACCCAAGCCTTTCTTTAAGGCCGTAACTTCAAGATTCTAGTAAGAGTAAGACGGAAGAATCATTTCACGAAGTGTGAGCGAGACAAATTTGATTGCTGAGATTACCTACATTTAAATTAAATGTTCAAATTGCCTTCCTTCAACCGCAATGCAAGCCTGACATCTTAAAAAAGATTGGGTTATCAGATGGGCGAATCTTCCATTATTAACAAATTCTGCTGCTTCTGTTAATCTTTGCCGTAGCTCAGCTAAATTTTCAATTGGCTTTTCGTAAACTCTTTCTTTTACCGTTCCCCAGTAAAAAAATCAATTTAAGATTTAAAACAGATTTAAGTCGGGCGAATGAGCTGGCCACGAGATTGTACCAGACCGCCCTATCCATCTACCGGCGTATTCCTCATCGAGATATTCTCTAACTGAGCGGGTGTAGTGCGCTGGGCATCCGTCTTGCTGGAACCACATGTCGCTGTAAATATTTAGAGGCACATCTTCGAATAGGTTTGGTAAATTATTTTGTAAAAAATCCAAATAGACTTCACCATTCAAGACTTCTGGCAGCTCAAAAGGACCAATTATTTTCACATTTAAAATTCCGGTCCACATGTTTATTTTAAGGGGGTATTCTAGTCTAGAGGCACGAATTTCGGGCGTTTTTTAGAGCTTTGTAAAAAAGAAACAAATAATATTTTTGCTATACATTTTTTTGTGACTCGTTAATTTATATTTTAAGAATACATCAAAAATAAAAAAATAATAAAAAATTCGAAACTCAAAAATATATTGGCTGGTAAAGTGGGGGGTCCAAAAAAAAAGGGATGTCCTGGCAGACATGGTTCCAACCCTTGTGGTCATCTGAAACAAAAAATTCTAACGGATTCTTAATTAGTAAAGATGTCGCTATCGCCCCTACCTCGGAGAAATATTTTTTTTTTTTTTAAAAAATGGCGGCCGTTTGAAAAAAAAACACATTTTTTCGCGTTTTTTTTAACAGTTAAAATTTTTTTTTAATAGTAAGAATAAAATTTTTGACTTTATTCTGGTAGGGATTATAGAGGAATGTATTGAAAGGTTTACACAAAAATGTATATAAATCGGTTTAGTAGAACTTGAGATATCGTGTCCGCTAGCTTGAAAAATGTCATTTCTAGAAAAACGCATTTAAAGTTTTGAGTAAAGTTTCAGTACAGTATACTTACACATTTTTTTAATTGGTGATTCCTGCTTCATACAATGGACCTTTCTCCACTTCAAAATGTTCATTCTCTGAAATTCTTTCTTTTATTAAATTAGACGAGCAGCATTTAAAGCATCCGAAGCTCGGATTTCAGAGCGTTCGATCTGAACTTCGTCCCGTTTCCCAGCGAACGCATGGGCTTCTGGACCAATCGTGATTCCCTTAACTTTTAGTATCTTTAGAATGGGTATAAAACCTTCATTGAAAATACTAACAGGGAGAAAAATAGCAATTTCAATGGTCCGCGTTCCTGCATTATGTGTTTCAGAGCAAAAGTCCATATTAAAGAATTCAACGATTTTTATATTTTGACATATAACGAAAATGTTATATTTTGCTTACATGTAGAACACAGAATTAATAATGACAGAGATGTAAAATTAGATAAAAATTCTAAAATGCAATAGCCGTAATTTTTTTCTATTATAACTTCTTCGTCACCCGATCTTTTCAATTTTGCTGCGGACGCACTAGTGAAACTTTTTTCTTCTTCTACAGTATGTTGAATACCTCTAAATTGTCTTTTCGTCTTTCTATATGCACGCTTAGCACCATATGTATTTTGAACTGTTTTATCCATTTTACACAAAAACTAATATTCACTCAAAATATTCGCAGAGAACGCATGTCAACGATGTTTAAAGATTGACTCGATACTAACCTGAACTAAATAGTAGAACGAAAATATTTCAAAAAAATACGTTAATATGACCTTCAGTTAAATATACATTATTTAGGTATAGTACATATTTAAGAAAGGTTTTTCATTGTAATTTTTCATGGTAATCCATCCGCAGGTAGACGGCAACGTCGCTCCCTCTATTGTTCGATTTGGTCCGGATACTTGCCGCGCCATCGAAATAGCTGTATCTCAGTAAATAATTGGAATTTTGAAAAATTCTTTTGAGGACATAATTCTGAATGTCTAAACTTACGAAATATACAAAAAAAAATTTTTTTTGATTTTTTAAAATTTCTGGACTAGAATACCCCCTTAAGCCGATACTGTGATCTATCTTGTCTTATCAAATTTGAATTTTCTACATGCCATTCATGTAGGTTATGCAGGTTTATGTAACCATCTTTTTTAAGTGTTGACTCATCCGACCATAAAATTTTCTCAAAGAATTGCCGATCTTCCCGGTTTTTTTGTAACATCGTTCGGCAAAAATTAACTCGGTGTTGATAATCCCGGGGTTGCTAAGTTTGTACTCGCTGTACGTGGTATGGGTGGAACTCATTTTTTTGCAAGATTCGGTGGGCTATAATTTTCGACACTCCTGTTCTTCATTCTATTGCATGTACTGAAATACTCGGGTCTTCTTCGACAGCTTCTAGTACGATGTCCCCGTAAGGGAGGGAAGATCTTCCTTCACCAGGTTATGCTTGGTTTGGGAGGCGACCCTCTGAAAAGAGTAAACGGCGCACATTTGTAAAAACTCAATGATCCGGATGATGAGCAGCATTTGGGTACCTCTCACGGTAAAGTCTAGCTGCAGTACTGGCATTACATCTTCATTCCCCATAAATGAGGTGCATGTTGGCATATTCTTGTGCGGTGTACATAGACATGGTGGCACTTCAGCACACGATCATCGATAGTCCAGGGGAAAGCAAAGGTCGTCTTAAAGAGAAACTAAATAGTCAAAATTCAAATCACAAGCAATCAGGTCCAATAAACGAGGCAAAAAGTACGAAATCAACACACACGAATACGAAAAGATACGCAGTAAACGAAGGATCGTAACATACTGATCTGTATTTTGTGTGCAATAGCGAATAACTGGTATCACTATCTGTCTCGCTCACACTTCGTGAAATGACTCCTCCGTCTTACTCAAACTAGACTAGAATCTTGATTTTACAGCCTTAAAGAAAGGCTTGGGTACATTAGAATTCTTTTTAAGTAAATAAGAAAAAAATATTCAAAACTGGGTTTCATTACAAAAAAAAATAATATTTTGTCCACAATTTAAGAAATAATCTAGCAAGTGTTAAACCATTTTGAAATCCTTATTAAATGTGCCAACTTTTGAAGTTACTTGTCAACCTCGTGTAGTACATTTTTTTTCCAGTACAGTCAGTTAAAACTGGGCAAAGTATTGACTTTGAATACTTGGTTTGGTCAAAAAGTGACATTTTCTTCCAAGCTGGAGTAGTTGGCTTTGAATTTTGGTCAAAAGTTTATTATTCAGGATTACATAATAGTAATAAAAATGGAGAAAAATAAAGATTTGTAGCAACAGGAGTGAAAAGAGCGTCACAGGGTAGATTTTTTGATTTTTTTAAAATGCTTATAATTTTTAAAACAAATGACTTGGATTTTTTAAAATATTTTTCTGATAACTATTATGACTTGGCCTATCACCCGATTTCGGCTTGACATCGAGATATGGGACATCCTGTATGTATTTTTCATCAAAACCCGGTAGCCTAGTTTAAGTCATATTTTTTAAGACCCGGCGGGTAATATATGCGACATTTCCCCTCAATTATTTTACCCCTTCCTTTACCCCTGATATATTTTCAATGCAAATCTGAACCGTTCAACTGATCGGACTAAAATTTTGGAAAATTATTCTTTAGAACCTGGTGGTTATCATTGGTGATATTTCTCCCCTATTCTTATACCCTTTCCTCTCCCCCTGATATATTTTCAATGCAAAATCTGTACCGTTTGACCGATCGGACTCAAAATTTGGAAACTTATTTTTTAGGACTCGGCGGGAAACATAGGCAACATTTCCCCCCTATCCTCACCCCTTCCCCACCCCCTGAAATATTTTCGATGCAAATCTGTACCGTTTGACCGATCAGACTCAAAATTTGGAAACTTATTATTTAGAACTCGGCGGGTAACATAGGCAACATTTCCCCCCTATTCTCATACCCCTTCCCCCCCTGACATATTTTCGATGCAAATCTGTCCGTTTGACCGATCGGACTCAAAAGTTGGAAACTTATTCTTTAAGACTCGGTGAGTACCATTGGCAACATTTCCCCCTATTCTCATACCCCTTCCCCTCCCACTGACATATTTTCGATGCAAATCTGTACCGTTTGACCGATCGGACTCAAAATTTGGAAACTTATTCTTTAAAAGTCGGCGGGGAACATAGGCGATATTTCCCACCTATTTTACCCCTTCCCCTCCCCCTGACATTTTTTCGATGCAAATCTGTACCGTTTGACCGATTGGACTCAAAATTTGGAAATATATTCTTTTGGTCTCGGCGGGTAACGTATGCGACAATTACCCCCTATTCCTTTACCCTCCCCCCTCCCCCTGATATATTTTCGATGCAAATCTATACCGTTCGAATCTAACTTTTGTTTACCCTCACAAATTTATTTTAAACTTAATCCTTAACCTGTGTAACGCCGGGTATGAATAGCTAATTTATTATGAAATCTACATTTATTTCTTCAAGTACAAATATTATATATTACATTTATAAGTTTAGTATATAGTATTTTTAACACATTACTAAAGGGTTTTAGTATATTAATAAACCATAATTTATTTATAAATGGGTATTTTATATGAAAGAACCGAAAAAGATTCCTTTGTGTAGTTTATAACATATATATCCTAATTAGTGTTATATAATTTAACGTAAATAAAAAATTATCCTGGGGAAGAGATAGGTCCCACCCTTACCCGAAACTATTATGAGAGTGGGTACTCCCGTTTCAGTTCCACTCGATAAGAAGCTTCCGTGCCACTTTTGTTTTATTTAAGATTTTTATGAAATTTATGCAAGCAGATTGTGATTTTAGATTTTACATAGATTTTACAAATTCAATGATTCTAGAATTACTACTTTCTGTTCCCATTGGTTTTAAACATAATTCTTAAAGTAAAAGTAATAAGATAAGATATGTATGTATGTATCATCAAATATCAGTTCACACTTCACTTAATGTCTTATATCGTATTTTTTTGTTTTCTATATAATAATTTACATAATTTCTACTATAATAATACATAATTTCTAATAACTGTGCTGTGTGTTGGTCTTAGTTGGAAAAATGACAGAATCGAATGTTTAAACTGAGTAAAGACTGAAGAAGCTTTCCATAAATTCAAAGATAACTAACTGTAAATATTTCTAATAACTATGTATGCTGTGTGTTGGTCTTAGTTGGAAAAATGGCAGAATAGAAAGTTTAAACTGAGTAAATACTGAAGAAGCCTTCCATAAATTCAAAGATAACTAACTGTAAACATTTCTAATAACTATGTTTGCTGTGTGTCGGTCTTAGTTGGAAAAATGGCAGAATAGAAAGTTTAAACTGAGTAAATACTGAAGAAGCCTTCCGTAAATTCAAAGATATTTCTAATAACTGTGCAGTGTGTGTTGGACATTGTTGGAAAAATGGAAAAATCGAAAGTTTAAACCGATTGAAGAAGCTTTCCATAAGTTCAAAGATTATTCAAAACTGTAAACATTTACGATTACGGCCTTCTAAATGTGACGAAATGGAAAAAATAATTTGATTTTTTCGCAAGTTACAACAGCAAATATATAAATAACAGGTATTTTAATAATAGAAATGTCGCTATCTTTGCGTTAATTAGTGAAATAAATATATATTTTTTAAATGATTTATTAAAATATGCAAAATACATGCATTTTTATAAAATTAATTAATGGATTTTTTCATTCAGTTTCGATTATTAATATTTTTGGTTTTGTTTTCTTGAAATTCATAATTCAAATGTTTTTTTTGGGTCCTTTGAATTTCGAATCAACGAGGTTCAACTGTCTTTTTTAAATTATCTGCGTTTAAGTAAATATCTACTGTGGGAAAATTTTATGTTCTACCTGACTGTTGTATAAGTTTATCATTTCAACCAAAGTTAATATATTATGCTTTTATTAATTTGTTTTATCATGGTTATTTCAAAACAAAAGCAAGATACCTTTATCAAATGCTTGTTAATTGTCAGAGTCACTCATTAGTAACATGTATGTACTGTGATTGCAGATCTCTTACCCACTTCTGGCGTAGATGGCAAACGATGATACCCTTGTGGGACAATGGTGAGACTACTTTCAAGCAGCCAGTGTACGTGGCCGACGTGGCTCATGGGATTGTCAACGCCGCCAAAGATCCCGATACTCGAGGCCAAGTGTATCAGGCTGTTGGGTAAAGCCAAATTTATTTGACATTATTTGTATTTTTTGCCTACAAAATTAATTTAATAACTTTTATTGTTATAATTTTGGCATTACATGTGGTCGTGCTTGAAAAGAGCAAGATTGCTATTTTGGTGATTGTTATTCCAACCTTCCAGCGGGCGCGCTGATTAATTTCGCTTGAGCGGGTGCTTGTCGGAAATTTTACATCATCAAATTTTCTCCGTGTAAATGATGTTTTCTTTATATAAATCCTAAGGAATTGTTGTAAGGTTATGAAAAATGATAAATGACGGTACTTTAAAAAAGATATATTTGCTTTTAAACAAAAAACGAAACAACTCTAAATATGTTAACTTGTTGAGGGCCAAAAAAATTCCAAAGCAACATATAGGCAAGGGCCAGAAATTTTCTTAATTTTTTGTGATTTTTCTTTTTACGAACAACCATGAAAACATGCGTATATTAAAAAAAAAACACACACACATTCATGTTATTTTATCGTAAGTGTCGAAATGCAATGATTTTTTATCAAAAAATTAAAAAAAATCTTTTTTTTTTGAATTCCGATAATGTTGCCAGCCCGACATTTTCCGAAAAATAATAATTAAAATATTTGCCGAAAAATAATAATGAAAACATTTGTCGAAAAATAATAATTAAACCATTTGCTGAAAAATAATAATTAAAACATTTGTCGAAAAATAATAATTAAAATATTTGCCGAAAAATAATAATGAAAACATTTGTCGAAAAATAATAATTAAACCATTTGCTGAAAAATAATAATTAAAATATTTGCCGAAAAATAATATTTACTACATACACTACTATTATTATTTGATATCCTACCTAAAAATTTTCTTCTGTGTGGTATATTTTGTCGCACGGCACGGCACACAATGGAACATCACACTCAAAACACATATAATATGTTTCCTTCTGTTGCTTTCGTGCCGCGCACACAAAACATCTCCGCCGCAGGTTCTTCCTTGTAGCTGTCGGAGGCACCATGCACAGGAAGTGCCTGCCGGTCAGCCTCTCCAGTAGCGTCTTCCTTTTTTGGGAAACCGTTGGGTGTTTGACACCATGTGTACTCATTAGCTGCTCAATGACATTTAGCTGGAAGTCGGCGTAACTGATGTTTCTTTTCGTTTTGCCACGAAATACAGCAAATGCATTGAGCAGTGCGAGATCGACTAAATGGAAAAAGACCTTGCGATACCATTTGACTGTTTTCCGAGAACAGTGGTAATAAGACAGCATCATGTCACTACGGTCGACCGCCCCCATATTTTTATTATAATCTATGATACACACAGGTTTAATCACCGGCAAATTGGTTTTGTAGTCGATCTTGCCAGTATCCTTCATTTCACAAGTGTGAAGTGTAGATAGCATTCTGACGTCTTTCTTATCCTTCCATATTTGAGCCATCAGATTATCTGTGTGGTATGAAATGGTTTCACCCCTTTTTAATTTTGCTTCTAATTTAGGATAACCGTACCTATTTTTTCTCACGGTTCCACAAGCATTTGTCTTGCTCTCGTGAAGCTTTTGGAACAGTGACGGACTGGAATACCAGTTGTCTACATACAAAGTGTGCCCGAAATCTAGGTAAGGAGTAGGAAGAGACATCACAACACTGCCCGATATACCTATGTGCTCAGAAATTGTGAATTCAGAATCTTTGCCGGTGTATATGATTAAGTTAAGTACATATCCGGTTAGACAATCACACAGCACAAAAAATTTAATTCCAAATTTTTTGGCCTTCAATGGTATATACTGACGAAACGATAACCGACCTTTGAAGAGCAGAAGGCGATCATCAACGCAGAGGTTTTGGTAAGGCGTCAAATTTTCTGCGAAGGATTTTTTCATCGCGTACAGCATAGGCCTGATCTTATGGAGTCGGTCGCCCGGCACTTGAAGTTCGTTATCCGAAAAATGTAGCATCCTTAATAAAATTTGAAAACGATTCCTCGGCATAGTTTCCGAGAAAATCGGTGAACTCAGCAATGGGTTAGTCGACCAACGCTCTGCTATTTTATTCCTAGAATTCCGGGCCATCAACAAGCACAGAGCCAAAAACACATACATTTCGTCGCTTGTGGTGTCAAACCATTTTCTCAATCTATATGACAGTGGTATATTATTTGTGGAAAACTTATATTGGCGGTTTGTTTCAGTCACAATAATATCGACCACAGCTTTATTGAGGTACAATTTAAAAAAATCTATTTCCCGTGCGTCTTCTGAAATATCTGATTTAAAACCAGAAGTGTTCGTAAATTGATGTATATTTGGTAGGAAACTATCCGTCTTCCATTGGAATACTGGCCTAGCCTCTGCACTTGCAGACGGATGGTTTTCACCAACAGTATCATCAAGGTCTTCTTCAAATTCATCATTCCCAAAAAAGGTGTCATCCACTTCAACGTTTTCATCGCCTTCAATATTCTCCTCATATTCATCGTCAGATTCGGCCGTTTCAATGAGAAAATCACTGATGTCCCCCGTAACAAAAAGAATCTCCCTATTCGGCCATTTTGTAAAAGTTAAAAAAATAATATAATGTTAAAAAAACGAAAAAATAAACATCCTGCAGAACGAAAAAATTAATTAGCACAAATACCCAAAAAATAATGTAAAACACTACGCCACTGTTTCACTTTAAATTTTGAAGCATATGATCCACTTTTAACACACATTTCTCAAATAAACGCAACATAAATAATGTATTTTTGATAATAAATCACTGTTGTATCAAATCACAAACCAATAAAAATCAAGTAAATATTATTGTATATATTATCCGCGCGTAGATCCGTGTTCCAACTGTGAATGCTGGGCGCGAACTGAAGAAATAAAAAACCCTTCCTATCGACATGGCAACGGAATCACGTGATTTTTGCGTGTACCACACACGTGTACGTCTTTCGCGCGCTGGGCGCATGACCTTGACGACGGAATAGATTGACACGGCGACAGACACGTGATTTTTGCATGTACCACGCATGTGCCTTTCGCGTACTAAGGACGTGACGACGACTGAATATTATTTCATTATTTAATTTTCGATCGTACAACATGAGTTTAGGGCGACATCTATAACTTTTCTATACGAACTTTTCTATATTTTTGACGACAGAAAAACTTCTACTTTGAGTGTTGATTTAAGCTATAATCGGCCATGTTTTTGAATTGATAATGGAACGATAGGTCACAACAGGATTTCTCTATTGGGAAAAAATTACGTTTTTCAAATTTGATACGCGGCCGTCGATAAATAATTTACTTTGTGCCTGTCGCATATATGCGACGCGGCCCCTGGGGACAGTCGCGCTCCGTCGCATATATGCGACGCGGCCCCAGGCTCATTAATATTGTACCATCCCGATCTCTAGAATATTGATGATCAACTCAAGCTGATCGATACACATATTTGTGTATCTGAAAACGTCGTCAATCATAGACATATCGATAATTTGGAAGAACGCTAGTTAGTTAGTTTAGTTTAATTTTCAATACCAAGAGATTTTTTAGTCAAGCCAGTAGGTATTTTGACTATGTTTATCCCCTTGGTTTTTCCAGGAACACGGTATGTTGTCTTTTTCTATTGAGTAGATTTATTTTTTCCAATGAAAAATTCTTCCCTCGTTTCCTCCTCTCCTTCAGATTCATCTGAAACGTTTTCTTGTTCGGTAGCACTTTCTTCAACTTGTTGCTCGATTTCTTCTTCCGAAAACTCGCTGTCACTCCAGGAAAAGTAAGTCTCATCATCTTGTAGTCTCATCATCTCCATAATGGAACACGTTTAAAACAAAATAAAATACATTTAGCTATAAAAGAATCAATATAAATAAGAAATAAATAGAAAAAAGTAGTTTATTTAATTTATTTACACTTTAAGGCGCGTGTCGTAAAATTAATGCTCAACTAAAATTTTCAAATATCAATGAATAACAAAAATTCTAAGCACACCCGTTACACCTGTAGTTAAGAGAGGCACTGACCCTCGAATAGCTCGGAGCTCGATGCTTGTGACTAAGTGGTAAAACTGGGGGAAGTGATAAGGCGCATTTGTCGTAAATTTTACGACAGTGCGCCCGCTGGAAGGTTAATAGATTAGAATAATAATAAAAAATAAACGATATGTCGAATTACTTTGATGTTGTCAGTTTCTATTTGAGGAAGATAGGGATAAAGAAGTAAACCAATATGAATGCGACACGATCATGTCAGGTTTAACCATAATTTTACACCAGGTCACCGTGGATTAAGAAATTAATATGTACATGTGGAACAAACTTTTAATTTAGTGTTAGTACTTATTTTATGTAATTTTAATATAAACTCGAGATTTGCGAGGCGTCATTTGAAAGATTTCTGTAATCCGTTTGATGCTCTGCCATGATCGCCGATCTCAGTTTTTGCAGCTTTACTGCTTTAATAAGGAGAAAGAGCTTTAAGATATTTTTGATGTTTATAGCGTTAACTTTGTACTAACTATCCATTACTTATTCTAGCAAACAAATTAATTTTTGAACGTGGCTACAGTTATGGTACGGGACAAGTGGATACCGAATTGGGGAATATATTATCAAGTAACGGGCTATTTATAAAATTTATCTGGTTACTAATTATATTGGCTTTAGTGTTCAGGCATTTCTTGATTTCTAATATTTCTATCTTATTAATCTTAGAGTAAAGGAATATTTAAGATGTTTCAATAACATTAACTTTTCTGAATTCACGATGCATTTTTTGGAAACAGGTCACCACACATTTGGAAAAGAAAATGATATCGAGATTCCCCTTGTAAATAATAGAGGCCTTAGATTGGATAACTTAGAAATATTAGAAATCATGAAATGCCTCAACACTAAAGCCAATGTAATTATAAACCAGATAAATTTTATGAATAGCGCATTACTGGATATATTCCCCATTTCGGTGTCCATTTGTCAATTAACTCCACCATAACTGTAGGCACGCCCCTGTTCAAAAATTGATTTGTTTACTAAAATAACTAATGGATAGTTAGTAGGTGTCATTCTTGACGAAGATATAGTAGACGTAAAGTTACTCCAAGTGGTTAATACAAAGTTTTTAATTAATTAAAATTAATAAGTTTTTTATATAAAATTATATATATTAAAAAAATATAAATAATAAATATATTAATAAATTTATCTGATTTAATCAATTTTTAAAATTTTTTTGATCAGCTCTGATTTAAGTAAATTATAAATTTATATAAATAAAACTAACTTAGTTAAATACCACTTATATTTATTTTCAAATCCAACCAGGTTTCGCTACGACCGTAGCTTCTTCAGGGAGAATTTTAACTGCCTAAACATACAAAAATTATGCGCTTACATACTAGTGTGAAAAGTGAAAGGACGAGGTGCCAATAGTGGGGGTTGGCGGTGGGATTTCGCAGGGTATATTACTATTAAAAGAGAACATATTTAAAAGTGGACTAAAAAATAAATTTACTTGATTATTAATGATTTTATGATTCATATTAATGGCTTTTCTTATCTCTAATGCCTCTAAATTATCTAGTCTATTACCTATTCTGTTTTTATGAATAATACTAACTCCTGAACTATTATTGAACGTGTGGTCTTCTTCAATTAAATGGTTAACAAATTCTGAGAACCCACTACTTTTTAAACAATGCAAGTGCTCTTTTACTCTAGTTTTTACATTACGCGATGTCTTCCCTATATAAAACGCGGGGCAATCGTTGCATTTCAATGAATATACACTAGAATGGCTAAATTTATCATCCTTATCTTTACAATTGATTAAAAATTTACCTATATTATTATTCGTATAAAACGCGGGTCTGATGTCTGGTGGGAGATTATTGACGCTAGAAGTGGAAAAAGTAGAATTTATAAATAAAATACGAAATAGCAAAAAATTAATAAATAAATAAATAATTAATTCTACCTTTTCCACTTCTAGCGTCAAAAATCTCCCACCAGACATCAGATCCGCGTTTTATATGAATAATAATATAGATAAATTTTTAATCAATTGTAAATATAAGGATCTTAAATTTAGCCATTCTGGTGTATATTCATTGAAATACACCGATTGCCCCGCTTTTAGTCCACTTTTAAATATGTTCCCTCTTAATAGTAATATTCCCTGCGAACTCCCACCCCCTACCCCCACTATTGGCACCCCGTCCTTTCACCTTTCACACTGGTAAATAAACGCATAATTTTGTATGTTTAGGTAGTTAAGATTCTCCCTGAAGAAGCTACGGTTGTAGCGAAACCCGATTGGATTTGAAAATAAATATAAGTGGTGTTTAACTAAGTTAGTTTTATTTATATAAATTATAATGTATCACCACCAAGTGTTTGCTTCCTTAGAAAATTTAAATTATAAATCTTTATCAGAGAGGATTGATTTGACATCTTTGCATTTATTGATGGTGCAAAATTAAGGGATGTCACCAATAAACAAGTTTAACTAATTTGATATTTCTTTTGTGGTAGGAATTTTTCAGATTTTTAAGTTCCAGATTATATTATAATCCAAAATCCATTTAAGAATTTAAATTTCTACTAACATTATTAGGTAATCTTATAAATTGTAATTATTTTCCTCAGCCCTAAACGCTACCAGATGAGCGAATTGGTGGACTGGATGTACCGTGTGATGCGAAAGGATGAACGATGGGGATACAGACGCTACAATATGTGTTATGATCCCTTCTTTCAACTGAAGGTTACTCTGAATGAAAAGTTCTCTCCCAGCTACCCCCTGGGTTGTCTTCATTGGGAGAGCATAGAGAAGGTAAATATATGTTGATTTCAAACACTTATTTTCATCAACTTGATTAAATTAATTTTAAAAACTTAATTAAGTATACAAACTGCAAGCAATCATAAATTTGCACCTTATTAAAATTGACCATAAGTATTTTTAAGCACTACAATTAAATTTTTGACAGTTTTCTCTTTGTTATATATAGAAAAACAATATAAACTGACTGAATAATACCTGTAACTGAAGTTTGCTTATACATTACATTGTAATTTTTATTTTTATGAGATTATTTTATTTTCCATTCAAATCTAAAAGAGTAAACTGCTAAGTATTTGAGAAAAAAAAATTTTGATGTAATTATGTATGGAGAAGTTAAATTGAAATTTACAAAAAATTCAGAATTTTTCTGAATGAAGAATGTTAATAGGTATGCAATATCGCTTGAAACTTTGTCACAGTAGAGCATGTATGTATACAAATACACTAGTTCTTGTATCATTAAAAAAAACAAGTAGTTATGATTTTAGACATTTAAAATTCCCGTAAATATTTAGTAAATACAGTAAAACTTCGATTTTACGTTCCTCGTTTTTACGTTTTCCCGCTATTTACACCGAAAATTCGAAGTCCCATTTCATCTCCATACATTCCCATATAAATATTTCCCGCAATTTATGCGGATGAATTTTTTCACTTCCCCGGTTTTACACCGAATTATAGAAAATTCAATATGTCAACTCCAAATTCATTGAAATTTATGGGCGAAATTATGAATTTTACTTTTTCTTTCCAAAAACTCAATACGCCAACATTACATGAATTTTCAACGCGGCAGTTACGATATTTTGTGTGTGGGCTCCGGCTCGAGCGCGTACAAATTACGTTAGTAATGAAGTAACGTAAAAAGGGACACACTAATTAGTGTATGTAAATGTTTTTAACGCTTGAATAATGCTCTTTTTTACTAATTATACTCATTTTACCATCAGCAATTCGAGCGCGCGAAAATCGTAACGACGCTTCTATGTTCCGCGAACGGCGCAGTGGCGGTTTTCACTCGCGTTTTGGCGCGATCTAAATGACAGCCGCCGCGATGTATTAACTTATGAATCGTTTTTTAAAGTATTTCGTTAGTTTGCATTGTTAAATTCGCATTTCATTTTGTTTTACGCACTTTCTTGAATTTTTTTTTCTTAAATCATTATAAAATGCATCATGATTTTAAAATGAAATTTAGCGGCCGAGTTTAGAGCATCCGCCATTTTTTTAACAGAATACGAAATTGAAGATACCTATGGGCGCTATAAAAAAATAATCGGCCTCTAAAATTTAGCGATTTACCTAGAGAATAAGAGCCCAAATGTTGACCTGAATCAAGGAGAGGATTGGAGGCAAACTGATGTACATGAACTAATACAAAAATACATTTACAACGCCGTTGAAACGGTTATTTTTTTTAGCAATAGCAAATAAAAAAATAGTAACTAGGTAAAAAGTAATCTAAAAGATAATGTACATTTTTGAAAATAAATATAATATGAATTTATTTTAGGCATTAATTGTTTTTACTTCCATCGAAAGCTTATTTTTGTATACAATTTTCATTTCCTCACTTTTACATTTTCCTCAGTTCTACACCGATTTTTTTTGTTCCCTGGAGAAGTGTAAAAACGAAGTTTTACTGTATCACACTGTAGATGTGCGCCTGCTAGCAGACGCACATCTACAGTGTGACGTCATTTTCCAACACTACGTTCGCTCTCACTAATCCTCTCATAGCTTATCCTTTTTTTTTTTTTTGAATAAGAAAAAACAGATTTTCCAATTCATTGGTGGTTGTTTTTGTACATTTTGGCAAAACACACAATTTTCTAGTATTTGGATTGAGCATTTAAAAAAAATATTTGCAAAATCTTATAGTGAACCATATGGGAGCGCGCTATGGACTGAGCGAGCATTGTACTATTACGTCACTAGTAGCGAGCTCCAGCCTGTGGAATTCTTATTTTTAAAATTCCATATCTCGGAAACTACTTGATGTATCGAAATAATTTTTTGCGCACATATATTTTTATTTTCAATAGAGAATACGGAGAGCTAAAAATCAAAATCAGTGATTTTTCTTTTCGCTGACAAATATTTTTACACTTGAGGAATTTTCATTATGTGAATCTATTTTTTGTAGGAAAATACTACGGATGTTGTTGTACCTGGCATTCCAACATTGGAAGATCTTGGAGTGGTTCTCACTGAGATGGAGCATCAGGTCCCGTGGGAACTTGAGTCACTGAAGGCTTATGCTTATTACAACGAAGAATTGGGAGAATTTGACAAACCTAGACCACCGACCACTGTTCCTATATAACAAACTTTAAAAGAGAACCAGTTTATTATTAAAGCAAATAAACTTTTTTGTATTAATTAAAATCGGAAAGTACTTTACACTCAAAATCTTTGAAGGTTTCAGATCACTTCAGTTCAGACGCTTTGGTAGTTTATTTATTTGTTATTTTATCTTATAACAATTTTGAAATGTTATAAAAATGTACTAATGTAAATAAATGAAAATGTACACTATGTTTATTTTGTTATCATTTGTCATTCACCATTATCTATCGATAAAACTTATTTATTGTCCATTATTAAAAGTGTTATATTAAAAAAAATATTTGAAACATTCTAATACATATACAGTAGAACCTCATTAATTCGAGGGATTCAAACAAACATTTCTAATTATGCGGAATCCAGTTAATTCGAAATTTGATATACAAGAAAAAGGGATGGGATTGTGAAATTTGACAAAAATCATAAAACTCGTGAAAAAAAATGTTAATTTTGTTAAATTTATCCACGTAATTAAAGAAATCATTTTGAAAACTCAATATTTTTTATTATGTTAATGCAAAGATTGCGACATTTCTACTGCTAAAGTATATACATATTGACATATTTGCTGTTCTCACTTGCGAAAAAAATTACCTTTTTTTATTTCGTCACATCTGGATGGCCATAATCAAAAATGTATAGTTATATTTGAATAAATTCATAAATGAAAGACTGCTAGTTGCTAGAAATACAATTTTCAATAAACTTGTAAAATAATAAGATAAGTCAGTAAGAACATATTACAAAGAAAATGAAATATTTTGACAATACAAACACAGTTACAGTCGAACTCGGTTATAACGAATGCGACGGGACCAACTAAATTTGCTCCTTATAGCAGGGACTCCTTATATTCGGGATTCACTTTTTTCACAATTTTTTTTGATTGTGTGATGTTATTTTCAAGAGCAGCTAAATAAACATCCTTATCTTTCCAGAGCGATGAAACTGTAGAAGACGATTGTGAAAACTTTTTATAGACTTTTTGACGCCGATAATTTCGACTTTTTCGCGAACCTAGAGACACTTTCGTTTGTTAGTGAACATGTTTCCGATAGAACAATTCGCGTTTAACTGATTAGGCTTTTAAATGCTAATTCAGTAAACTGCATTAAATAAACTGTCACCATAAACATTTTGTAAACCCCCAATAATCGGAGTTATATGACCAGTATATATACGAACGAAGGGATGTGTCCCCAATTGGACGTAGTTATGCAGAAAGCATCCAACCCACAAAATGCGGTTTGGACAGCTCAATACGATATATTTATGTGCTGAAAACGTTCAAGCTCAAAGTAATACAGTTTTGTTGTAAATGCAATACTTTTTACCTACCGTTAACTATTGCTTGCCTGCGCATGTGGGATTTTCGGACACAAGTTTGTATACATCATAAAATGAACCCTAATTAAGTGCGAGCCGCTTTAAAAGCAAAGTGAAAAAGTTCATTGTTGCGAGTACATATTTGTCTTTTTTTCTGTAACCCAAGCAAATATGTTTGCAGAGTTTCTAAAATTTGCTCCGTATATCCGGGAATCGTGCTCCTTATAGCCGAGAACGATTGTATGGGAATATACGCAAATCAAAATGAATTTACAGTTTTTCTCATTATAGCCGGGATCTCCTAATATCCGAGCTCGTTATAACCGAGTTCGACTGTATTAGAAAAAATCAAACCAAACATTTTTAAATATAAAAACAATTTTAAACGTAGATACGAGAAATTAGCGCCCGATTACATTAATTATATTTATGCATATCAAGGCAGCCAATTGAAGAAAGCATGCATAGGAAAAAAAAATCGCAGTGCGATCGCAAAATTTGCCAAAAATCGTGAAAAAAGCCATATACTTTTGTATATTTCAGGAAATCATTTAGAAAACACAAATATTTATCAAGCCGATATAAAGATCCCAATATTTCTGTTATTAAAGAACCCGATATTGACATTTTCGTTCTCACTTGCAAAAAAATCTAAATATTTTTTCAATTTCATGAAATATAAAAAAAATTCAAATTATGCGAATTAAAATGTATTGATTTTATGGCGCCGGGAGGTAAAAAATATTTTGAATTACAAATTACCAGGGTTTGAATTATGAGGTTATTCTACTATGAAATTCACATTTTGGTACATGTGGGTTTTTAACCCTTGGTATGCCAGAACGCAGATCCTCGCTACCTCCGTAAACTGTCGGAACGCAGATCCGCATTTCTACGCCCGCGTGCGTTTTTTTCTGTTTATCTTATCTATTATAATATTACAGAATAATATTCAAAATCCCTTAGGCATGTATTCTTACTGAACGAATGAAGGTTCTTAACTAATCAGAACGGTGTAAAAAGTTAAAATTCATTCTTAGAATGAATTGAAATAACCCATTTTTTCTATGATCGGTGCGAAAGGTGACGCGTTTTTTATTATTTATTGAAGCAATAGCTGATAAAGGTGTCCAAGTTGTTGTTTATTTTATATTTTTATTATTTTGCATTTTCGATAATCGGCGTAAAACGTGTCCAAGTGTTCAAGTGAAGCTGCAAGAATTATGTCAAATGGTTTTATGGGTCTACTATGAATCTAACGAGAAATTTGAATTGTTTTAACTGTAACTTAGAATTAGGCTGGAATTACAACACACTGATGATGACTAGCCGCTAACGAGGTGCGGGTGCCCGAGTGTGACATGTCAAACAGCACGCGGCTCAGTTTTTTAAAAAATTTTAATTCTACGCTTCAACAGGCTAAAAGGACCAATTACAGAAGCGAAACATATCACACAACATCCGGGCTTGAGTAAATCACAAAGATTAATTGTGACCTCACCGAGAATCAAACTCGGTGTGGGCAGCCAGTGTCATGCTCACTGGGCTACAAGAGCCGCCAATTTATATGCAAGGTTCGTTAAATTATTATTATGGCCTGTAATTTTCCACGGGTTTTACGGCTAGTTTATAAAATAGGTACAATAGATAATTATACCAACACAGACATTTATGTGGGCAATTACATATTTACATGAAAATACATTTATTAAATCTAATAGAATTTCGTTAATTCTATATCCTTAAGAAATTTTTCATGTACCCAAGATATACATTTTACACAAAAGTCATTTTATTAATAAGAAAACCTCAGTCCCTAACCAATAATAAATCTAAGCCCATTGTGCCACTATAATTTGAAAATTTAGAGGATTGATTAGTAAAGAGGACTAAGAAACACACAATCACAATTTACAATGCATAATTTATTTCCAGGTGTATGCTTACATCAGCGGCCACCTTGTTCAAAGTGATGTTAAAAACCATTTTGCTGACAAGTTACTTACACTTACAGTGAAAATCACTTTAACATACTCAGGGCCCGTTGCATCAATTTGATTTATAGTAATTTTTCTGACTTAAGTATTTTCTACCAATTAAACAACCCCCTTTCATAAAAATCTACAGTCTTTATGAAAGATTACTGTAATTCAAGTTGATGCAACAGGCACTAAGAGATTTATGGAAGGACAAACAAAGAAAACAAATTATATATTGTATTTGTATTGAGTATATTTCTACAAAACGTGAAGATTATTTTTAGTATATTTTATATTACATCAAGTTAACACTAGTTTTGACAATGTACATTATTAATTTTATTGTATATTAAAGGTGAAAAAATTATATAAAAAAGTACAGGATTTTATGCTACATTTACGTATATAATTTCTAAAATTATTTTAATTCAATTATTGAATTTTGATTAATTCAGATATAAAAAACAAGAAATATATTTTCATCATAAGTTTTACAAACAAAAAAGTATATGAAAAAATAAAAATATTTTTTTAACAATGTTATGTCAGTTACATATTGAAAGTTTTTAACCAGCTGAAAAAGAAAAAAGCTAAAAAAATAGAGAACCAGTTGAAAAAAGTGATTTAGGGCTGGATGTATCAACTTGGATTATAGTAAACTTTTGTTAATTAAAACCATAAATTTTTTCATTTTACTTCAATCAAACAGCCCATTTTCATAAAAATCTATGGTTTCTACAAAAGATTAATGTTGTCCAAGTTTATACAACCGGCCCTTAAAGAACAGAAAGCATGTTGACAAAATAGACCAGAGGTGTAAATTCTCAGATTTTAAATAACTAACTAAAATCTGAGAATATATTTATTAATTAAAATTTAGTTTTATTACAAGTAAAAATTCATTTTCTTTTAACAAATGGCTTTTACAATTACATAAAAGAAGATATCATTCTTAAAACTAATGTATTCGTATGACTAGAATGCAAAAATCTTATAAACATTGTCTAGATTGTGTTAGAAAAACTAATATGTCCAATGATCACCCAATATCACTTGTGACAGAGTATATATTAATTATTCAGATTATAATTTATCAGAAGATAAAAGTTTGTTGCATGGCATTGAATTTCAACATCTATATGTTTTGCCAACATCTATATACTATTTGCATATTAGTTATCAGGAGACACTTGTGTTCTTCCCAAGATAAAAGATTCCTTTCATTACTCGCATAATCATTTTGTGATTTGTGACGATTGTTAAACTAATGGGGAGGGGGTTTGTTTGTTACGTGGTGTGATATGAGCGTGATCGCGCGGATTACTCTGGGACGATGACAATGCTTATGGTGGTGGACATCTCCAGAGTAATTTAGAACTACTAAAAAATCTCCAATATGCCAAAATAACAAGAATTATTTGATTTTTTTGCATTTGCATATACATTTTAAGAAAATATTCTTAGGATCTTTTTTTGTACCTTTAGAGCGTAAGTAATTTTTTCATATTTCGTGTAGGAAAGGTTATTTACTATTTAGAAAATTAAAAAAATGCAATGTGTCAACAAATGACAGTAGTTTTAAAATTAGAATCTGTGTGCCACAGAGAGGGTAGGTGTTCCTGTAGCTGCTTATTTTTTTGATGAAATATTATTATAAAATGTATATTTTCGGAAACTTTTACTATAATTTTAAGTAATATTATACATCACACTCCATTAAAAGGAATACTGGATAGAGATGAAGGTTCAGTCTCAACACAGAATACCTCAAATTTCAAATTTGTAATGTAGATGTCCAGTCTTAATCCACAGGCCGCGGCCAAAAAAATTGTTTTCAGTGTCTTAGAAATCACACTTAATTACGGAATACTTTTATGTATGCAGAAAATCTTTTCTTTTACGAGTATAAAGCTAGCATTACGATGATAAAAGTATACTAAAATAATTAAGAAATGTTTGATATTAAGGGGTTAGGTGTGTAGTGACCACATACAGCGAGAATGACATTAAAAATGTTGGAGCAGATTGGAGGGGAAATGATGCTCCACCTATCATTAATGTCGGACATTGCCCCATCTGTTTATCATTTTTATGGCAGTCTTCAAAATCATTTGGAAGGAAAAATATTAATTTTGTAGACGAGTTCAGAACAGTCCAGGAGTATTTTTCATCAAGGAAAGTGAATTTTCGAAGAGGGACCTTGCAGATATAGAAAATGAAGGAAAGTATATTTTAAATTGAAAAACAAATTTAAATTTGAATTAAATTCAAATTTAAGATTTTAATTAAATTTGTATAAATTAAAAAAAAAGATCATCTTAATTGTGAAAAATAAAAAAAGTATAAAAAACTGCATTATTTATGGAAAGACCCAATATTTATGTAATTTAGTACATATTAAGTAATGTTTAAATTATTTTATAAAGCCTCGTCAATGTATATTACGCCAGTAACATAAAGAATTATTTTCATGGGAACAAATTAATCATCTTCCCTTTATTTTTTATAGGAAAAATTAATTCTGTACAAGTCCAAGGTTCTGGAATGGATTAAAGATGTGTACTGAGGTACCACTGTAAATGCCTATTGTTTGAAAAAAATCTTATCATAAGGACTATGCAGTATGCATATGAAAAGTATTTTCATAAATAATCAGTGATAAATATAGATCCACTTTATGGTTATTATTGTTTAGGCATTATGCAATTGCTGATTTGGCAAATCTTCCTGCAACTGAAGTATGTGCTCCACTGGAACAGGTTTCCCATCAGGACCAATTCTGCAAGGCTGGACAATTCCGGCTCTATTCAATTGATCCATTAAATTCACTAACTTCATGGCCTCATATTCTTTCTGTGGAATATAATAATAAAAATATATATGTATGTGGTTATTCTAATTACTGAATTATTTTCCTTTATAGAAATTCAACGGACTTACCAGTTATATCAATAAAGTAAAACTTAAAAATAATAAGTAAAAAGTATTTCAAATCATTAAAATAATTACATGACATTGACATGAATTAACAGCATGACAAGGTTTATTGACAAAAATAAGCAGTACAGCAAACAAGCAAAGAGCATTCAACCAGCATTTATTTTGTCTGACCTGTTCTTGTGTGCATCCAGCCATTGGATCAGCATGCGGCGGTTCATAACAGCCCGTCACTGGATTGACCGTGTGTCTCATGGCGCGGTACTCCTCTGTGTCACTGTCATCACTGTCGGATGAATAAAGACATTCTCCCATGGATTGTTTGTTTGGTCCCAAAAGACCGCGAGTAGCAAAAAGTCCCGCTGCGTTACCGTATCCCGTATATTTGACCATTCTGGAAACTAAAAACATCTCTTGTTGCATCTTCCAGAATTATTCCATCTTATAATAAACTCTTATCAAGTAAAGAAAATATGATTCTTATTCTACTATTATTAGTATTAATCATACTAAGCCAAGCACTTATTCTATGAAAAAGGACAAAACAGGACAAAGATTGAACACCAAATACATTCGGCATTGAAAAACCGTTTATAAGAATATTATATACTTTATAAATTTTTTTAAAAACACTTGGTAACTATTTGAAACAACGAGATAAGGCTGAAACTCCTCAGGTATATAAAATGATAGAATAAATACATTAAGGCGGTACATACATTTTTCAAGCTGTCAAAGTGGCGATATGTGTCGGATAGATCATGCTACTTCAATACGAGATTGAGACATGAACAAACGTCATTTCAGATAAACCTTGCAAGAGCGTATTTTTTACATAACCTTGTGAGATAGAAAGGTTGCGAGGAAACGAGACAACCATATGGAGAACTGACGTTTAAAATATATGGGAACGCAAGTCATGCTCGCATAATATTATTAGAATTTTAAATGTTTTAAGTCTAGAATATAAAAAAGCGTATGTATATTTCTCCAATAATTTAGGTGTTGTAAAAAAAAGTAAACAACAATTTTTCTTATATCACTGTTTTTTAATTTAAAACTTTTGTCGAATAAGCAGATTTAGATATTATTTTGACTTCCGACTGAAATGTCAAAACACCTGTGAAAATAATTGAATTTAAATAATTTTTATTTAAAATAAACAAAAAACTACTACAACAATATGTATTGAATTAAAAATAAAATTAAAAACCATTTATCTATATTTTAAAAATTATCTCGTAAATTAATATCTTACTTGACTTTCAAATAACAATGACATCAACACGAATATAGTGAACGTAGCGAGTCAGCGAGCAAGTCAGCAAAAGTGACATGCGTTCAATATTAGGTTATGAGTAGAAATGCAATTTAATACAAAAGTATTTAAAAAAACATTATTATCTGCGATGAATAGATTGCTTTCGAATATATAATATGATATTATTTTGAACTAAAGTCAAATTTGGCATAAAAACACGTTTTAAAGTGATTTTTTTATGAAAAAATGATTGGACTACATGAATGCGCCCGTCTCTCCCGGCTGGCGCGCGGATTGTGATCTACAAACTGCGTAATTTTTTGACACATTTCATACTACAGAATTTTTATTTTTAAATAATAATTAACGTGTTTTTTATAAAAAAAATTAGCTTTTTAATAGTGAATGAAGTATCAAAGTGCGAATATAGATACAATATATCGTTTCAAATCATCTTTTTATATGAATAAACAACATTTGAAAATGACCAAAAATCGTAAATATTTAAGCATGTTTGAAAAATGATATCTTTTTTAATATTGAATATTTCTTAATTTCCTACTTACAGATTCTAGATAATTAAGTAAACTTTATATGTATGAAAAAACATATTATGCTTACATACAAATTTTAAACGAATCACACTTTGCCCGGGAACATTAAAAAAGTTTTTTTTTGCCGCGGCCTGTGGATTAATGCCTATATTTTTCTTAATTATTGTAAATAATGTTCAGTTTATTACTTTTAAATAAGAACAAAGGTTCTATCTAAGGTATTGCCCTAAAAAAATTGCAATCTATCATATACATTCTGATATAAATGAATAATAAAAACCCACATTTTCGTAAAAAACGCCGAAATATGCATTTGCAGTGAATGTACCGCCTTAAAAAATTTTTTCCAAAATACAGGTACCTGGGTTTAGTACTAAATGATCAATTTGTTAGTAACTTACCATTTTCTTTACACAAGATGAACAGAAATTGAGCAGCAAGATCTCGCACGTGAGTGACTGGAGTGGTCAACAATCGGCAAAGTTGATTCCTGACAGTGTTTCCTTCTTCAGGTCTGGTGTGAACATCCTTCAATGGAGGAAGTATCACAGCCCGTAAGTATTTGCGAAGATATACGTTACTACTGGCTGCTTTATACATCACACTTAATATTGGAGAGAGATTCTCATATTGTACAGTCACATTCTGAAAATTATGAACTAGTATTTTTAAAAAGGAAGTTATATTATTATATATATTTTTATGCTTATTTTCATTTATTGGTTTTCTTACAGCCATATAATAAATTTTGAAAAAAACAATAATTGATGTACAGAGTCTTGGGCCAATTACAAGAAAACACATATATACAATAATATTATACCAGGATCGATAAAAAAATTAAAAAAACTACATGTCAAATAGTGAGTTTGTGTGAGTGTGTGTATTTGTGTGTTTTTATGTGTCCGTGTGAGTATGCGTTTTTATGTGTTCGTGTGTGTGTACACATGTGTGGAAAGAAAAATGTCATCGTGCGAGTTTATACGTAAGAGATTTTGTAAACTGCTCATAACTTAAATTTAAAATATCGAGATCTGCAAAGGCAGTGTCATAGGTATCTAGAATTCTGTTAATAATACAGTTTTTACCGTAGTTTGTTCTCCAATGATTTAAGTGGAAAAGGCGTGGTGCTCTTGTTCGTTTCTGCGGGACATTAAAGTGTATCGAATTTAAATTTTTAGGAGAATCTATGCGATTATTGAGTATTTTGTAAAGGTATTTCATATCGCTTATCGTTCGCCTGATATATTATTCGCCTATATATTATTATGTTGTGGCTACCGGTCAAGAAAAATAAAATGATAATTCATTCCTGAAATAAATTTTTCATATAGCTTAATTTTTTAAAACAATAGATTGAAAAAATTCGAGGTCTAAATTGTTAAACTGTTATCCTTAATTTGAGCCAGGTGAAACTAACAGTATAGATTTATCAAAATCTAACTGAAAACATGTTGAACAGGCAGAAAAAATTGTGGGGTACCGTGTTCCGGATCCCCACTTTTCCACTTTTGTACAATGTCATAAAGGATGAAAATGGCTGATGTGAACAGAAAGCCGCGGTCAGTTTTATGGTATTTATTTATTCCCGGCAGAATTACAGTGTGTGCTTTGTCGCTCGACCTTGGTAGATAACGGCGGTCATTGGTGTGCTAGCTGATAGGATGCATCTGGGGTCGTCAACTCTGTTCCTGGTCGCGTGCATAGTGGGTGCAGGAAGCGGTCAAGGTGAAGATCGTGCTGTGAGCTGGAGATGGTGCTGATGACTCATGTAGGTGGCGTATCGTGGTGAGGTTGAGGATGATGGTGGTATCGCCGGAAGCAGATGGTGTTTGCTGCTGGAGGTTGCAAAGACAGTGGAGCGATGAGGCTGACAATGATCGATGGATTGGAGGGCGGAGGCATAGCGATTGTGTTTGATGTCATATCTACTGCAGCTTGGAGATTGATCGTATGGCGTAGGGAGAAACAAGCTACGTAGCTAGGTGATGCTACGAGTAGCGGTCGTTGGGCAGCATGATCTCTTGGTTGAGGCGAGGGAAAAGAACTAACTTGGTACTTTGCTACTATGTCTTTTATATCCAGATTTTGGTGTGAGACTTGTACAAAAACCTGTGTGAGAAAGAGGCCGTCAGCATATTCTTTTGTCTGCGGTGAGATTGTGCCATCCGCAAAATTCGCGTATAAACTGTCGCGTTAACATTTTGTATTTCTGATGACTGGGTGTATCTTGCTTCATCCCCATATTTAAACCTCGCTCCGTTTGCTTCTTCAGCATTCTTCATATACGTGTTGCTGGTGATTAATAGCAGCCGATGGTATTTTTCCGGTGCGAACTGTCATCATCAACGGTGGTTATGGAACGTGGGGAAACGGATCGTTGACCCCACAAATTTAACTGTAAGAATTATATAAAGAGTTCTATAAACTTCCTTTAGATTTATTTATGTTTAAACTTTTGCTTGCCATATTCAATACGGGGGACATCCGTAGGCCATCCATTTTTCTGTATAATAAAGTAAATAAAAATAAACACCATACAATAAAACCCCATTAATTCGAACCCCGATAATTCGATATTCGCCAGAATTCGAAATTTTCTGGAAAAATTCTCAAAATGTGAATTTCATAGCAGATTAACCCCGATAATTCGAAAACCCCTTTAATTCGAAATATTTTTTAGTCTCTTGCGCCATAAATTAATACATTTTAGTTCGCATGATTCAAATTTTTTTTAAATTCGACGAAATTGAAAAAAATATTACAATTTTTTTCGCAAGTGAGAACAACAAATATGTCAATATCGAGTACTTTAGTAATAGAAATATCGCGATCTTTGTATTAGCATAATAAATATTGCGTTATCGAAATGATTTCTCGAAATGTGAAAAAAATGACATTTTTCACAAAATTAATGACTTTTATCATGATTCTTGGTGAATTTCGTAATCTGTTCATGGTACCTTATGGAATGTCCTTTTTCTATATATATTGTGTAGTGAGCCCTAAAAATGGGGAATCTTGTGTATACTTTCTTCAGTTGGCTGTCTTGATATGTGCAGATAGTTCATTTTGCAGGTTTGCGCTAATCCTCGTACATAAAGACATTTTAAATTGTTTTTTAAATTTGTCTTTATTTTCATTTTTTTTCTAAAACTGTGTTTGTGTTACTAAAATGTTGAATTTTCTTTGTAAGATGTTATTTGTGACTTATCTTATTATTTTACGTATTTGCTGACAATTGTATTTCAAGTAACTGTGCATTGTTGGTTTGAGCCAAAAAACAGGCAGAATCAAAAGTTTAACTCATATGAAGATTCAGATTCATACGGCCATTCAGACGTGATGGAAATGGAAAAAAAGATTTTTTCTCAAGTGAGAACAGCAAATATGTCAATACGTACTTTAGCAATAGAAATGTCACGATTTTTGCATTAACATAATAAATATTGCATTCTCAAAATGATTTCTTTAGATAAAAACAAAATTAACGGTTTTTTCAAGAGTTTTACGATTTTTGGCAAATTTCACAATCGCATTGCGATTTTTTTGTACCTAAAATTTCGAATCAACGGGGTTCCACACAATTCAAATTTTTTTTCAGGCACCTTGAATTACGAATTAATGAGGTTCTACTGTATAATGAAAAAGTGATAAAACTTACAAAAGAATCATAGTGTCCGAATTTATGATGAAGTTTTTTGTATTAAAATCAAATCAATTTTTTTTCTCAAAATTACAACAGAGTTGTCACGTTTACCTTTTTTGCTGTTTGTGTTTTTTTTTATATGTTATGCTTATTTCATATTCTACTAGCTGGGGGAAACAAAGGTTCGATTCGAACGGTATAGACTTGCATCGGAAATATATCAGGGGGTGGGGAAGGGGTAAAAGGGAGGGAGGAAATGTCACCTTTGTTACCCGCCGAGTCCTAAAGAATAAGTTTTCAAATTTTGAGTCCGATCGGTCGAACGGTACAGATTTGCATCGAAAATAAATCAGGGTGAGGGGAAGGGGTAAAAGAATAGGTGTAAAATGTCACCTATTTTACCCGCCGGGTCCTAAAGCATAAGCATGCACAATTTGAATCGAATTGGATAAACGGTGTAGATTTGTATAGAGAACAGACAGACATACAGACAAACAGAACGGCAGACAGACATTGAAAACTATAGATGTAGTATAGTTTTCCCGAGAGTGTTATATTTCAAAATATGTACATATGTTACAAAAAAAAGAAACAATAAAGTCGGTCCAATTTCGCTAAAATAAAGATAAAATTTTTTATCTTCAAATATTGGGAAAATTTCTTATATTCAATTCAATTAAATTTTTTATATTCAAATATATTCTACTGGGAAAACGCAATCAAAGATTGACGTTTTTGCTTAAACAACTTTAATCTGTCATAAGAAAAAAGAGAAACGTTTTAGGTCGATTCGGAAAGTAGTGTTAATTAGTACAATTATTGAATTAATATATTTATGAATAAAATTATCAATTTTTTAAAAAGTTGGGCGCTAAAATAAACATTTAAAAAAAGTTCATAGTTGTTTCACTTTTTGACAAAAAATGAAATCACAAAATATAATCACAGTCGAAGTAATAGCAAATGTTGCAGTTTTATATTAAATTCACCTGAAAACTACGTGATACATTTAGATTTCCTGCAGTTTTGGACTAATGAAATTAACTATTGAAAAAATATTTCTTATTATTTCTATTTTATTAATTTAAATTTACCAAAAAATTACTTGTTAATATTATAAAGATGTTATGGTTCTTTATTTTATCCGTAATTATTATGAAATTGAAAGATTGGAATGCAGAATCTTGATCAAAAACAATTGAATGTTTCAATTAAAAAACAATAATTGTCAATAATTATTTAATAATATTATAAAAAAATTACACTTGAAGTCGTAATCAAAACAAAACAGAAACTTATTCCAAAAATTTAAATAGACAGAAGTCGCAATCAAAACAAAAACTTAAATCTCTCAAAAATTTAAATTGAGTATTATAATAATTAAAATTAAATATAGTTAATTTTAATTATTATAATACCTTTAACGTTATTATGAAAAAATATGAACTTTAGACTTATATCTTTATAATCAGTTATTATTAGATCTCATTATTATTGGTAATAAATTAACAAAAACACTTAAAATATAGAATTACAAAACCCTGCATAAAAAGAAGGGATCAAGCTCTTTTAAGTTTTTTTTTTTTTTCTTTTTTCACTCAAATCTTGTCTTTCAAAATAGGCTGCTTGTAGTGATATTTTTGATATTGGTTTCATTTTCTTTATTTTTTTTATAAAAAAAAGAGGTACGATTTTCTTTCGTTATTTTTAATAATGCGGTCGGAAGTCGAATGGAGTATCATTCTTAATAATTATACCGCATGGAGTAACATTCTTAATAATAATAATCAAATTTCTAATACAAATAATATTAATAATAATAAACCAGAAATCACGATGAAAACACCGAAGCAATTAGAAAATCCAACCTTCTCAACATTGTATAATGACGATAATAAAGTAAATATACGGATTACTAGAAGCCGAGCAAAGCACATTAACGGCGTCGCTGGAGAAACCCACTCCTCCACAAACACCTGACGCAGAATTTTTCAAACTTTCACTTGACGGTGAGCTCCGGACCCAAACGGTTGTACGCTTTTTGGAGAAGCAGCTCATCGACAAGGCGCCCTGAAGATGAACAGTGAGATCTGTTCGAAACGTCGGCAGACGACTGGTCCTGACGACCAGAATTTGACGCGGGTTACCTCAAAACAGTTAGAACTAACACATATTGTACCCGTGAAAGCCTTCGATTTAACACACATATATATATATATATATATATATATATATTAGGGATGGGCGTTGAATGGACGGACTAGTTGAAATCAACCGTTAACGTTGCATCGACGCGTCGATCGTTTACGTTTATCGCATGGACTAGTTGAATTCGTAGACGGTGGACAGCGGACGCCGTGGTCGGTGGACGATTTGAGATTAACGCAATGCAAAGCAACGAGCGAAAGCAAGACAAAACGTCTCCGTTTATTTCTCTCTCATCTCTCGCTGTCGACTTGTAGATGCCATAGACGTCATAGACGGCTCGACGGGTAATTTCATTTCAACTCTAAAGTACATTACCATAGAGTGCAGATCTGTGTACACGAACTATGACTAGAGATTTGAAGTTTGAATACATGCGTAGGGCGAGATAGGCTTAATAAGCTATTTTTTTACTTGATTTTTTGTGAAGTCACGTGCGACGATTCGGTGAATTCCTAATTTTACGCTGTATAAAATAAAACAATTCTGTTTAATTATTCTATTTTTTATTGAACTATTATTAATTAACAGGCCGGCTAGATATTTTTCTAAAATCAATATATTGTGTTATTTCTTTACTTTTCAACTTTAGCATATAAATGATAAACAAACTTGTAGGGAATAAAATTTTCTATACCTAACTATGGTCCTTATTCAGGAGTCTAACATTAATTATAATACATATATGTAATATAATCTTGAATTTAGGTTTAATTAATTTTTATTTAAAATTCCCTATTTTCAACTTTATAGATAAAAAAATAAATCTATTATAATTTTGTTTACACCACTTTTTATTGTTTTTTTTTTACATGTTTCGGGACCAATGTTCCTTTTCTTAGATTGAGCCTTAAACTAAAGTTGACAAATAATACAAATATATTTATTTATTAATAATGTCACCACAAAGTGAAAGCCTGACATTGAAAGATGTATTCTTCAATAAATTTCTATATAACATCTCAAATGTAAAGTATTTTTTAATTATGTATTTATTTATAAATTTATAGATAATAAATAAATGTAAAGTATTTTTTACCGCACCTCATAACTGGTGCCTTTATTACGCAGAATCATTGTTTCCTTCCATTTTATTTACTCACATTTTAATGCTTATACCCAATACTTTGACTGCTTATTTATGTAGTTTATATTTATATTTTAATGCTAACACCTGATGTTGCTGTGTATACCTGCTTCTTTCTTTGTTATATATAGAAAGAAGTATATAAAACAATATGTAAAAGCCTATAATGTGCGTAAACAAATAAATAATAAAATATTTATTTTTACATATAAGCACAAGTAGCGGTTTTACTTTCCCCGAAAGTATATTCCTTCGAACTTCTTTAAATTTTAAAAATTAACATCATAAAAATAGCCAACGGTTGAGCCGTCGAGAAGCGTCGCGTTGAACCGTAGACAGTTGACCATCGTCCCGATGTTTAGATAGAACGTCCGCGTAACGAAGTTGACGCGTCAACTAGTTGACGAATTCAACTAGTTGATCGTCTCGTCGATGGATGGACGTGGACGGTCTCGTTTCGTCGACGGTAAATACGTCGACGACCCATCCCTAATATATATATATACACGTATTGATAGATAGACACTATAAAATGCATATAAAATTTCAATTGAAAGCGCAATCAATTACTTGCGTTTGAGACATTTTCAACTGAAGAAATTTGATGAGATGGTGAACGGCCTCCATGTTTCTCCCCTCAAATTGATGATTTTTGTATGTCGACATGTCTTCTGTTATGATTGGTGCTAATTGTGAATAACATGAAACTGGGACACTGAAAACAAAATAGAAGCAAAAAAAAGTATTAAAAGAACTGTCAAGTGTTATAATTTGAATATACATACTTGTAAATCACATTATAAAAATAAAACCTCGTTAAAAAGTTGACAACATTATTGTAGAGTTCCTGCTCTTTCTCTCCAGATGATGATTTACATAATAATAAGTTGTTGCATATAGATACCAAACGAAGTATATATGCCTCTTCTTGTTCATTTAATTCTGTATCTACTTTGCATTGCAGGACTAAATTGAAAAGAATTTTCAGTATTTCAATGACCAAATCCAACTGCGAATCCTGAAAATAAAAACATTTTTCTATTAAGGTTTATCTTATAAGCCAGTATCAACTGTAATATCTAAATCTTTAAACAATCTGCGACTACTTGAAGACATACATACATTAATGAAATATTGATGGTCCCCTTCAACCAAGACACCTGATATCGCCGTTGCTTCACACAGAGTAATTTCTTTAATAATCTCATCCAGACATTCAATAAGGTAAGCCAAACCATGCAGCTCATTTTTAATCATATCTCTCTTTTCGGGTCTCAGGGCGGTGATTATAAACAAAAGTTTCATGTCATAAAACTTAATTTCATGTGGGATATCCATATCCTTGTATGTTCTGAGCCGGCTTATTACACCCTCCACCAAGCAGTTTGAAGAGCAGAGGACTTGAGTGGCCGGACTGTTGTAGACAAGGTTACATAAACATTTCAATGCTTCTATCTTTACACAATCCGGAGAACTTTCATTTGAAAGTAGTTCTTCATCTGCAAGCGTTAGTTGGTAAAGACCAGATAATTCCAACAGAACATTAATCCACTTTTCACAAACTAAATCATCAAGATTTGTCTTATCTCGACTGAAAAAAGTTATTAAAAGTTATATTATTTATAGATTTGGCGTTAACACTGTATAGATTATTCATGATGATCATTAAAATGGATAGAAAACATAAACTGTGTTATTTCTACAGTTTCAGTTTAATTATGTTTTATTACTTGACTTTCTCATTTCTCATTGACTACATACAAATATAGATTTTCAGAAATTAGTAGATTTGTGCGAAACAAAATGATTTATACAAACTTTTACAATAATATTAGTACTTAATTAATATAATATTCATCAAAAACTTATATTTTCGACAAAACTCCAGATTGCAACCACTGGTTTGCGTGATGATATAAATATCGATTCAATATCAAATAAACATGTCTTTTTAAGAATAACCAGATATCATCAGAACCAAATCTTGATGAATGAACTGAGCAGTCTTTGGTGATCGAGTGTCGGAAAATAAATGAGTACGCTGGTAAAAACAACCTCTAATTTTTAACTCTTGGTAAACTGCAAAACTGATTGCTTGCATATTTTCTATTTTTTTCTTTCATATATTTTAATACGCGTTACTCCTGCTTGTTATATTTTGTGTATCAATATGTAACATCGTCGCTGTATATATACAATAAAGCCAATGTGTCATTTAGTACATTCTGAGATAAACAAATCAATTTGTCAATTTTTCATATAAATAATGGAGAAAACAAAACTAAAAAAAACATCGTCGTTTACCTGCCTATTAATTAATTATTTAAAATAGTTTTTATAAATCTAGTCTGTGCAATTATTTTTTAAAACAGTTTCATTTGTTTGTTCAGAATGTACTAAAATGGCACATAGGATTAATTATATATACAGCGACGACATGTTGTATGAAATAAGCTGTAAAACGGCCATATTAATTTAATTTTCACATATATTTTAATTATTTTCACTTTGCTTGTTACTTATATCTGTTACAAATTTATATTCTAGATTATTATTTCACGTGATTATTTTAACATATTTTATTATACCTATCATATTTTATAGATTATTACTCTTTACTGTGAGTATTTTATTCATCTTATTTTATTAATTCCATCGAATTTTATAGATATTTTGTCCTCCTTGTTACATTTTTGTGCTTTTATTTTATTTATCTTTTTACCAAATTATGTTTTTTCTTGTTCCTTCTTTGCATTCCTTTAAATTCTATTTTTTTACTTTTATTTCGGCTTGCCACTTCTCTTGTAAATCCATATGAAGTACGCTGTTTTGATAAGAAATGTAAAGCTACCATTTGCATTTATTTGCATTTTTTCTCTTGCATCTCGTATGATACTTTTAAATTTTTTATTATTAATTTAGACTGTACGTACTTTCTTTCAAATAAATGTTAAATATATTTATATGGATGTGGTAAATGGTTAGATGATGGTGGTAAAATGATAAAAAAATCTACCTATCTCAGAATAGGTATTTCTATATATCCAGCGAGGTAGGCTGTGGCCAAGAGGCTTGCTACATTTTATCCAATATTTATATGTATTATGTGTGTTGTATCAAGCAATTAAAGGCCTTTTGTCCAATAAATCCCGATTTGTCAGTACTAAAATGAATTAAGTAATTACACGGGCATAAATAAATATCTCTCGTCTATTTTTGAGTGTTGGTGTAGTAATCACCGAACAAGACAGACTGTCGTAAATATACATCTTGTTTATTTTTGAGTAACTTGAGTTTTGAGGGGTAACAATCACCAAAATAACAATTTTGTTATTTTCAGTATATAGCCAAATAGAGTTTATGTTTTCCATTAATTTTTATGATAATTACAAGTTAATTAATCAAATCAATTGTTTTACTTTTATAATTTTCGTATTCATACATTTAATACGTTTATTCAATAAGAAATTGTTGTTTAGTATATCATAACACACATCCTATAGTGCAGTAAAACAATCCTTTATTGTAGAGTTTTGTCTTAGAAATTTATCTTTCAAAAACCTACTTTTGTCCTTTATTATTTGTTTCCCATTTAAAGTACAGAAATTTAGTTTTAAAACCTGACTAGATTTTAGGTCCGTGATTCGATGTACTGAACTAAAAAACTTGGTACAATACCAATGACAGCACTGTGTGGTAAAAAAATTTAACGCTATAAAATAGAAACAGCGCTTCATCAGAGTATAATGATTTTTGTACACACAGATTGCACGGAGATTTGATTACATTTTGATACTTCTCATTCTAATTTCAAAACTTTTATTTTACCATTAGAAAAGTAAGTTGGTAGCTAAAGTCAGTACTACAGAACATTTTATTTTTCCAAAAAAATATGATCACTGGTAGATATAAACACAAACTGTCTATTTTAAACATTTGTATTTTCTATTCCTATATATATCTTATTTCTTTGTATTGTTCGTTACATTTGTTATTACTTTCGTGTTTTTTATAATTTCATAATGTTTAAAGGTTTTTACAAATTGATTCTATATCATCTAATATATTTTTACCTTAATATTCTGATATTACTCAAGCACAAATGATGGATAGATGAAGCAGAAGGATTCTGCAAATGTTCAAAAAGGGCTGACCACAGCTGAACTCGCAAGTCTTTATGTTCTAATTCCGGAAAGACAAATTTATTGGAGTTCTGAAATGAAGTTCATAAAATAAAAATATGTTGAATTACGGCGAGAAAAGCCATATAAATGAATAAGTGAATGAAAAGTGAAAAAATAAATGAAAAAGAATAATACCAATTGAATGAAACGATTTAAAATAGCAGAAACAGATTGAAGATCTTTTTCGCGTATGCCTGTAATCACGAGCTCATCCATATTATAAATATTTATGATTTTTGTTTCACAAAAAATATTTTTACTCCGCAACCACGAACTATAATAACGTATGAATACTATGGAATAGATATGAATACAAGTAATGACAAGTGACAGGCGTGAGAGTATATCGAGTATATCTCTTATCTATGGACGTGAGCGTAGTCACAAGTGTTGCCTTAACGTAGAACTATCTATTTTCTATGGATAAACCAAACATTAGAAAAAACAAAAGCATAGAAAATATTTTTTTTGAGGTACCTAAACAGTGTACACAATATACCTACTAGGGATGGGTCGTCGACGAAACGAGACCGTCCACGTCCGTCCATCGACGAGGCGATCAACTAGTTGAATTCGTCAACTAGTTGACGCGTCAACTTCATTACGCGGACGTCGCGGACGTTCTATCTAAACATCGGGACGATGGTCAACTGTCTACGGTTCAACGCGACGCTACTCGACGGCTCAACCGTTGGTCATTTTTATTACGTTAATTTTTAAAATTTAAAGAAGTTCGAAGGAATATAGTTTCGGGGAAAGTAAAACCGCTACTTGTGCTTATATGTAAAAATAAATATTTTATTATTTATTTGTTTACGCACATTAAAGGCTTTTACATATTGTATTACATACTTCTTTCTATATATAATAAATAAAGAAGTAGGTATACACAACAATATCAGGTGTAAGCAGTAAAATATAAATATAAACTACATATATAAGCAATGAAAGTATCGGGTATAAGCATTAAAATATGAGTATAAAAATTAAAAATATAAAGTACAAAGCAGTAATGTGTGTATAAAAAATATATTAGGTACATATCCTTACATGTGTACAGGGTTATTTGGAAAACATTAATTACCTCGCAGGACTATATTCCTGCCTTGATTATGAGTCGAAAGCTATCATGACCTAATATCAATAGTTATGGAGATATACGACATCAAAGTTTGAATTTTTTCAATATGTCTGACTTATTTTTTGTAAAACGTTGGACTATCACTACACTAACTCAAATCGATTAGAAAAATTCATTCGTTTCAATACAAGTTAAATAAAATGATAAAAACCTTTACATTTATTTATTATCTATAAATTTATAAATAAATACATAATTTAAAAATACTTTACATTTGAGATGTTATCTGGAAATTTATTGAAGAATACATCTTTCAAAGTCAGGCTTTTACTTTGTGGTGACATTATTATAAAATAAATATATCTGTATTATTTGTCAACTTTAGTTTAAGGCTCAATATGAGAAATGGAACATTGTCCCGAAACATATAAAAAACCAATAAAAAGTGGTGTAAACAAAATTATAATAGATTTATTTTTTATCTATAAAGTTGAAAATAGGGAATTTTTAATAAAAATTAATTAAACCTAAATTCAAGATTATATTACATATATAATAATTAATGCTGGACTCCTGAATAAGGACCATAGTTATAAAGAAAATTTTATTCCCTACAAGTTTGTTTATCATTTATATGCTAAAGTTGAAAAGTAACGAAATAACACAATAATTAAATTTTACCATCCCTTTTCAGGTAGATATAAGAAGTCGAGATCGATCGAATAAAATATTGATTTAAAAAAATATCTAGCCGGCCTGTTAATTATAAAAAATAAAATAATTAAACAGAATTGTTTTATTTTATACGGCATAAAATTGGGAATTCACCGAAACGTCGCACGTGCACAACGCAAAAAATCAAGTAAAAAATAATAGATAATAGCTTATTAAGCCTATCTCTCCCTACGCATGCATTCAAATTTCAAATCTCTGTCATAGTTCGTGTACACAAATCTGCACTTTATGATCGTATACTTACTTTAGAGTTGAAATGAAACTACCCGTCGGCATCTACAAGTCGACAGCGAGAGATGAGAGAGAAATAAACGGAGACGTTTTGTCTTGCTCTCGCTCGTTGCTTTGCATTACGTTGAATCTCGAATCGTCCACCGTCCACGGCGTCCGCCATCCACCGTCTACGAATTCAACTAGTCCATGCGATGAACGTAAACCGTCGACGCGTCGATGTAACGTCAACGGTTGATTTCAACTAGTCCGTCCATTCAACGCCCATCCCCAATACCTACAGACATCTACTCCAGAACAGTTCGCGCTTTGTAGCGGGTAGCGGGGATAGAGCTTAAATAAAATATTTGTAATTTGTAATTAATTAAAAAAAACACTTCACTTGTAAAAGATGGCCTCAGGCAAACTCCATTAATTTACATAATGAAATGTAAAAAAAATAATTTGAGGGTCTTTAATGCCAAGAGTTCAATAATGTGGAATATTTATTTTGAATTAATATTTAAGAACTTGTTTGGTAGATTTTATTATGATTATCGCCATTTTCAAAAAAGATAAACATCTTCATATAAGTTTGGGTCTGATTAAAGCTGTTTTGGGACAAAGTGACAAGATGTTCGAAGATGCGTCACAAAAATTAAAGTCACATTATATACCTACTAGGTTGAGTGTAAAATACTTCAAATTTGGGAGCGCATCAAGTGTTTGCGCAAATTTCTGTGTAATTTCACAGCATGTAGTATTTCGAATATAATAAAATGCAATATTATCAAGGATTATTCTAGTTTGGATCCATATACACAATCCTCAAAAAGACGGATGAATTTAGTGTTTCTTATTTTTTTATAAATGGGAAAGCCTTATATTCAATTTGTTGTGCAAACTATTAATTATTTATATATAATTCTATAAAAATTACTGTACACATTATTAATTAACACTTCAAAATTATTTTCGCATCTAACGTTACCGAGGGTTGCAAAAAACAATATGCAAACAGGTTTGGGAAAGATATTAAATATAAATATTGTATATATTATCTAAACAATTTTGCATTGCATGCGTAAGCATTTCAACTGACTGTGATATAATTATTACCATGCCAAGATTGCCAAGTTCTATTAGGAGAAATATTTTTCAATGCCCCTTTGTAGTTAAAAAATGCATTCTGCAGGAATGCTACATTGAATATTCATAAATCGCTGTAGTAGCTTGTATTTTGTGAATTGTATACACCGAAAATATAAAAACTAGGTGAAAGCAAGTCGCCGATTCCTCCCTATCTCCTTTCCATTATTGTTTTTGTCAATTGCTTCAGCAGATCTTACTAATGCTCCAGTTGGTGATATATCTGGGCACGATGCAGCCCGCCCTTGTTCTTTGACAGCCGAATCCAGAATTGTTAAGACTATTTGTAATTTTTCGGGTGTCAACCCCCCCCCCCCCCCGAAAACTCGAATTTTCCGACCCAAGGATTACGAAACACAAAGAATTTTTACAAAATCTCATAACTAAGAATTTTTTAGTTTGTAGTTATCATAAACACTAGATACAAAAACAGATAGGTTGGAAAACCTTGGGAACACGAAGCAGATCTTAAAACTATAAAAAAGTCACTATTAACAATATCGCTTAAAACTAGATATCCTTACAAGCTAGAAAAACACCAAGTCGTTTTCCGACCCAGGGGGTCAATTCCAAAAGTCAGATTTCAAAAATATTCACTAACAAAAAAGACTTGTCCACTAGCCACTACCTAATAGGTAAAACCTATGGTAGATACAAGTCCACAAATAAATAAATAAATAAAGTCACTTACGAAATATAATTTTTAATTTTAATTAAAAAAAATATATTTCGTCACTACAAGCAGGCGGCCGTGGTGCCCGCGAAACGGTGACTGCTTAGCGAATGATAGTGGCCGCTGCGCGACCATTGGCATTTGTATTCGGCTCTTGCCGAATGCTGGCTGCTAGATCTAGCGGGCGGCTTTGAATTTAATTTGGATACAAGTTATGCAGATTTTTATTTTAATATTCTTTTGATTTTTTGCTTCTAAAACACACAAAAATACATTCAAAATCAGTATCAATTGTCAATAAAAATCAGTATCAATCAAAATCAATTATCAATTTGAAATTCTTAGTCAGATAATCATTTATTCTTTCTGCATTCGGTCTTTGCTTAATATTTATTCTCTCATTCTCCTCTTCAATCATGTGTACCATTCTATAATTAGAATGGGCGACAATGTGTACAATGCGTGAATTTTATGTAAACAGTAGCTGTCCTTACCCGGCGTTGCACGGGTTAAGGAGAAAGTTTAAAATAAATTTGTGAGGGTAAACAAAGGTTTGATTCGAATGGCATTGATTTGCATAGAAAATATATAAGCGGAGGGGAAGGGTTAAAAGAATAGGGGGGAAATGTCGCATATGTTACCCGCCGAGTTCTAACGAATAAGTTTCCAAATTTTGAAGTCCGATCGGCCGAAAGATACAAATTTACCTAGAAAATATATCAGGGAAGGGAAAAGGTTAAAAGAATAGGGCGGAAATATCGCATATATTACCCGCCGAGTCCTCAAGAATAAGTTTACAAATTTCGAGTCCGATCGGTCAAATGGTCGATTTGCATCGAAAATATAGCAGCGGAGGGGAAGGGTTGAAATAATAGGAGGGAAATGTCGAATATCTTGCCTGCCGGGTCCTAAAGAATAATTTTCCAAATTTTGAGTCCGATCGACCGAAAGGTACAGATTAACCTAGAAAATATATCAGGGAAGGGAAGGGTTAAAAAAAATAGGGAAAAATGTCACCTATATTTCCCACCGAGTCCTTAAGAATAAATTTCCAAATTTTGAGTCCGATCGGTCAAACGGTACAGATTTGCATCGAAAATATGTCATGGCGAGGGGAAGGGGTAAGAAAATAGGCGGGAAATGTTGCCTATGTTACCCGCCGAGTCCTAAAGAATAAGTTTCCAAATTTTGGGTACGATCGGTTAAACAGTACAGATTTGCATCGAAAATATGTCAGGGGGAGGGGAAGGAGTATGAGAATAGGGAGGAAATGTTGCCTATGTTACCCGCCGAGTCCTAAAGAATAAGTATGCAAAATTTGAATCGAATCGGACAAACGGTGTGGATTTGTATAGAGAACAGACAGACATTGCGCTTTATAGGTATAGATAGGTATATTTGTAAAAAAAATTTAAACAAAATATTAGTAGCGTTGATGGGCCGGTTTTGGCCACTGCCCTGGTTTTGGCCACTTGTATATTTAAAGGTGTAGGTATAAATAAGACAATGAAAATATATTTGTTATTTTATTTATGCCGATCAATTCTTTAAACTGTATTTTGTTTTGATAAACAACACCTGTACCGCCATTTTCTTTATTTGAATATCGATTGAAGTTCTTGGTGACATTCGTTAAAAATTATTAAAGTCTTAGCAAAAACAATAAGGGCCCGTGGATGAGTGATGTGAAAATAACTTTTTAATCACTTATGTTTGTGTTCGTGAATCAATTTAGCTTATTGAATGAATATCCTATGAACATTGTTTTATGGTTATTTCATAATGGCCACAACACCTGGCGCGGCAATCTTACTTTTGTTCTTGTTTTGGCCATGGACATGGCCACAACTGGCTCACATGGTGCGGTAGTTTTGGCTACCTTTCTTGAAGAACATAATTAATTAGGTATTTACCATTATATCCCAATTATAATAATTTCGTTGTCTGTCTATCCGTCCGTCCATCGGCGTAACTTCGTGTAACCTCCGTAATATTTTTAAAGTAAAATTTTTTTTTAGAAAAATATTTTTTTTCCGAAAATCTTTTTCGAATTTTTTTTCGGAAATGTTTTTTTCTAAAAATTTTCTTTGTCGATTTGAATTTTGATTTTTTTTTTCCGTAAAATTGTTAAAAAAAATAATTTTTTAAAATTTTTTTTTCGATTTTTTAAAAATAAAATAAATACATATTTATTCCTTAGGAAGTATGGATACCTTTTAAAGATGATAATTCAGTTCAGCAGTCTGTTAAGAAGAGTACACAATCATCGAATGAGTTGAATTCTTCTAATGCACTTTCTCAAAAAGTAGATATCCTCAATGAGACTCAGTTGTCTTTTGATGCATCAACCATTGATTTAAATTTAACTACTATAGTGGATCCAATAAGTAATGTTCTGCACAAAGTATCAGTTCTAGAAGACCCATTCCAAATATAAATTCTTTCGCACTTAAATGAAATATCTACTTCAGCAGCTTCAACAAATGATGTTAAGAATGAATTGTCCACTCAAGCAAAATCATCTGACAATTTATGCAACGTAACTATATTTCTGTTGACTCTTCTTAACAAATTATTATTATTACAACCGTCAAGGCCGTATATTTAGTTAAATCAGTGTAGTCTGGCCAAAGAAAAAAGTAGTAATACTATGCGTGAAATAGAGTAGGTATATTCCTTCTGGCTAATGGCAGTTAAAAAAGCAGAAATGGAAGACAAGGAAGAGAAAAACAATTTAGAAAATATAGAATGATGAAAAAAGCTGGCAGTTTGAACAAAAAAAAGAAAGAAAAACTCTTCTGGTTTGTGTCTTCTGGGTAATTATACCGTCTTTTTACGACGTTTCTGGCCGACATTTCGGATCCCATTGCAGAAAATTCTTTCTTATCTTTTCAAATTGATCTGTCTGGGTATAGTACGGCATTATAAGTTACCTCATTCTTTAGCTACAGGTACGACAAGATCATAATTATAATAAAACTCATAATTTTCCTATAGTTACCTACTTACCTATCTTGTTTTATTTTTATTACAAATATTAAGAAACCTTATAAAAACTGAAGTGGCCAGAACTGGCACAACGACCTGGCCAAAACTAGATAAAAATGGCCAGAACTGGCACATTTGAACACATTTCAAGTTTGATGTTTCTATTTTAAATTATATTAAATTTCATTTATTCAAAAGAGTAATTAATGTGCTATATGGGAAATTTAAAAAAATCGATTCTGACTACATATTTTTGAGTTCGTAGTGATGCACAGTTGGCAAAAAATATCTAAAAGTGGCCCCCTCAACCCTATATCTCGTAATATTAATTCCACAAATATTATTATCACATTACTCAGGTGTCCGCAATCAAAGCCGATTGTTTGCTGCTAGGCCCGGCGGGCGGCAATATGCCATATGAATTTAAAAAATAATATTATTTTGATAAATTGCTTCTAAAATACACAAACATGCTTTCGAAATCAGTTATCAATTGTCAAATTGACACTTTTCCAGACAATCATTCTCAAAAGTGCCGCTTTTTCTTCCAATTTTAATTCCCTTAATTTTTTTTCATATTTCTTTTTAAAATAACACAATTAAATTTTAAAATGGATATTTCTACACTAAATATAGAGAAAAATGTATCAAATGAAAATTAATTACTTTTCATTGTAAAACAATAATGGAAAGTCACACAAAGATATACAAAAATATGACCTTGTAACTCACCAGGGGACATTTTAATAATTCCGACATTATACCTACATATGAAGATTTCGCAATTTTTGCATTTCATTTCAAATTCGTTTGCGTATAATGTAAATGCACGAATATAAAATATAACGTCAACGTTGTTTGTTCAGCACAAATATTTACGCGTCTTAACATAGAAATGAATATGACAGTTTATCAATATTACATCCCAATATAATTGCCAGGAGAAAAAATAAAATTGATTTAAGAAAATAAGTAGAGTAGACCACTTTTCATTTAAGGAAGATAATCGAATTAGTATATATGCAGGTCGTGCGTACGAGGCACATTGTTTCGTTGTGTTGGTGTTTATATCCGTAGACACCAGCGCAACGAAACAATGTGCGGCTCACACATACTAATTAGATTGTCTTTCTTAAATGGAAAGAGGTCTACCAGGCAGTAAATATTACACATGGAGCTCTAGAAACAGATATCGGCTAGCTTCGTCTTCGTACCTACTTGACGTTTTGTCGCTGACTTGTTGTACCTAAAAGTTCCTTAGGGTGCGATTGCGTCCACTTTAAATATATTTTAGTGTTGTATACATAAATTGTACTATATATGGTATCTAATATAAAAAGAGAGAAACCATTTCACTGTCAGTTACGCAAAATTGTTTACAATCTTATTAAATATTTTGAAAAAGAAGTTTACTTAAAAGAAGAAAATAAAAATATACTTATCTATATAAATAAAAATGTAAATGTTCGTTTGTTCAAAATTCAAATCTCCGAAAGTTCTTCACCAATTACTTTGAAATTTTGCATTCGAATATGCGTTGCATTCGAATACGCGCATGTTTTTGTATACCACCTATTATTATAAAGATGTTACACCTGTGACAGGTAGAAACATGTTTTTTTGAAAAACTTCATCATGTGTTGGACGTAAAAGCAACACACGTTATATTAAATATTTTACGATTCCATTTCAATGTTTCCGGTTAACGATCCATTTACGATTTCCAAATTTCCCAGAAAGGTTGTAAAAACTCTAACTAAAACAAACATGATCGAGACTGCGGAAAAAAAGTTTTCGTACACGCAATCAAATGTGAGAATGAATATAGAAGAAATGAACGCGATTTAGATGATTACTCAGATAGACTTTTAACTAGTGACAAGTACGGTCGACAGTGACAGTGATGTCGACCTTTTTGAGAGCACTTTAGTGAAATGGACAGAATTGAAAATTTAGATAATCAAAATACAACGTTTATTTGCATATTTCTTTATAATGTGTCATTTTATTGAAAATAACAATAATATTTTTTAAATTTTTTATTTTGACCTTCACCAATAAAGTATTATTATACAGCCAATATAAAATATACAGGGAAAACATTAATAATCTCGCAGGACTATATTTCTTCCTTGATTATGAGTCGAAAATGTTCAGTATACAGGGTGTAACAGAGCTACTCCACAATACTGTACAAGTGGATTCTATTATTTTGATTATGCCTTGATTATAAGTATATGCCTTGATTATAAGTCGAAAATGTTCAAACAACCATGACTATATAATATCAATATTTATGGAGTTATGCAATATCAAAGTTTGAATTTTTTTCAATATTAATATCAATCTGACTTATTCATCCCATAAAATATTATTCTGCGACGAATATTACTATAAATATTCCTATAAGGATCTACTGGTTCGCATCCAAAATTATGATAATTTATGTCTGAATCGAAATATAATACAATTATATTTCTGTCAATGCGGTCTACGCACAGATGAACGACTAACGAATAAAGATGAACTATTTCCGACCCATAATGGAAACCTGGCTCCGACACCTAATTACAAAACCCTTACTACAAATAATAATTGCAACTAAAACTCGATTAATATAATCAAACCTATACGAAATAAGTCGTTTATATGGCACATGAATCATTTAGTGGAGGGGCCCGTTGTGTTCGTGGTAACTACAAGTTCTTTTTTAGAAGCAGTGTTCAATTCGACTGCATAATACTTATCACGTCATACACGACCCCAACAAACTATACATTTATGTTACGATTAAATACGTTCACCAAATAGAATTCGTCTAAAATAAATAAAGCGTCTCCGTTTTGGGGACGACCCAGTAAAATTGTTCAAACAACGTATAGGAAAAAGACATATATTTAATAATACTGAAATTAACAATTAATTATAAACACTTTATATTTTAATATTCTTACCTTGAATGGCTTCGTCTGCAATGTGCATATAATTCCATGGGAAAAGAATACATATTTTACTAACTACGAAACACAATATTTGAAGTGAAACTGAAGGTCTCGGGAATAGTCTGTTCGAAAGGAATTGACAGCTCGTGATTTTACATACGAAATAATAGATTTTTTAAAATGCTAAATTTTAACATACACCCCCAGCACATTTGCTGGGGGGGGGGGGGGTGGGGGGGAAGTTGACCACCGGGGCCCGCTCTGTTCCTTTTTTTGGAACTTACTGTATCTCGAGGTCTTGTCTCTGCTTTACGAGATAATCCTGTGACGCTATAATTGAGGTGACCGTACTTCTCTTGTACCTACGGCTTGATGATGATTGATGACGATAGTCTCCAATCCTGCGATGCCTTTCTTTAAGGTCATGTTTGATGTAACTGTACATCTTTTGTACGATTTGATGATGACATTAGCCTTCTTGCGGGCATTGTCAGGATGTTTCAAATTATTGTGCAATCTCATTGTGCCTTTCAGAACGGCGTCCCACGATTCTGCAACTCGTAACATTTACAGTAGTCAAATTTGAAAGTGTTGGTAACATATTTATATTATCCTAACTATTCCATATGAGTGTATGAATATTGTACTGTATCTGGATCTGTCTTTCTCACAAACGCTTCAATAAAAGTTAGCATTTATTATCCGAGTTTTCAGCATGGGAAATCCTTCCATAGACAGAAAAGACCCGACGTTGATTTACGTTGTTTCGAGCAGGATGAGACGTAAAGGTCGAGTTCTCTCTGTCCTTTACTCGTCACTCTGAAGCTACTTGTTAAGCCGAATATGACGAGGCATTCAAGTCATAAAAAGAGTGCAATACATAACGCGTCAATAATTAATAACATGCTACTAAGTACTTCATTAATTGTTAGTATAGATAGTATGAAATTTTCACGTATCAAAATATATTCGTTCGAAAGACATTCTCGTACAATTTGGGCTAATATCACCCAAACAATCATGATACTATTTTGTTACACATTACTCCGATTTTCAAATTCCCCCAGAATAAATATATTTCGATAGTAAAACAATTAAATGTGATAATAAAATTAATAGAATATTCTTATCTGGTTAGCGTCGCGATTATATACCTTTTAATACTTTTACTCTATTGCGGTCCTGATTATAATGCCTCCATTGTATTGCAATCAACTTTACGAAGTAAAGGTCAAATCATTAAAAATATCATAATTTCAAGCCATCATTCAAAAATTCCAACAAATTCTAAACATTTCCTCTTGAGTACTGAAAACAAGTTACAACTTGTTCGATTTCTCTGTACTTCTACTCCTAAATATGTACAAGTAAAGGAAGACTATGAAATGTATATTTGTGTAGAGTTTGATGATCAAACCAAATGTTTCAAATTACAGGATTCTTCATTTTCTGAGGTACTTGAATTAAATTCAAACCACTTAGGCCCGGTTGTTTCAAGTTCGATCAAAGTAAGCGGTCGATAAAAGCATAGATTTTTACGAAAACGGATCGTCTGATTGGTGGAGAACGTAAAATTTCAGTTTAAACTCTACGCTTACTTTGATCGAATTTGAAACAACCGGGCCTTAGAAGCAGATTCGAGGATGTATTTTCATTTCTTTCAGTGTGTCCATATTATAATTCTCAGCTTCGATAAAAGATGTTTTCATTCTGGGTATTTATTTCTGGAATAAACTAGCAAGCTTAGGTTGTCTTGGTCTGTGGTTCCACGGTTCTTAAAAAAAGAAATATTTTTTAGGATGCCATTTGGCTGCTCAATCCCCTGTCGAAAATATTTGTCGTATTTTACCAGCATTACATTCTGTAAGTAGTTGCGATACAAATAGTAGATTAAGCACAAAAAAATTGTTTAAATGCTGCATCGTTGGATTTCATACAAAAAGCTCTAGCATCTTTGGGAAATTTATATCTAAGTATTGAACAATTGAAAGAGTTAGAAACTGTTTGCACCTATCTATTTTGCATACTCAAGTACCTCTGGCCCCTGGACTATATCATTAAATTAGTTTTTCCTCATTAAATAATTTTTTTAACAACAATTTATGATTTTTAATCAATAATTTATGTTTTAATTTTATTTGACAACCTATTATTACATTTAATTATTAAAAAAACCCAACTAATGACATTAATATAATAATTGGGCATGACTTCCACTGCATACTCAAAGGTATTGAAAACAAATGTTTATGTAGCACTGTGGATTATGTGAAACTCACAAATACCTTGGTCTATTCATAGATGAACACTTCAAATAGGATCAGCAGATACATAACATTTGTACGAGCCTTAGGGCAGTGTCTATCAGATTTTACACGATGCAATACATTATCCCAAAGCCTGTTTTAAGAGTGATATATTTTTCTTTGGTAGAATCAATATTAAGATATGGTATAAGATTTTGGGCATAGCCGAAGCTGGTCGATTATCTCTTTCTAAAGCTCTGTGTGTGATATTTATTGCCAGGTACTGTATATCGACGTTGCCTTACAATTAATTTAATTTCAAGTGACTCGAAAATTAAATAACGTCCATAATATTTCTGAACATTAAATTATATCTAAATGTATTTTAAAATGACCTGTAGGTACACCTCGTTTCTCAAAAAAAACATACGATTTGTTTTTTTAAGCTAGCAGTGGAAAAACATCGCATTAATCATTGTGTTTTAAACGCAATCATAATATAGATGACTTGTGATTGTTACCCTGGTTTTAATATTCTTGAAGTACGCAGTAGACATATAAATGCGGGTGTATCTTTGATATTACTACAGAGTTTAATGCAACTGGAGACAGTTCAAACAACCCGAGTTTTGAATCGTTTGAAAATTCAGGGCTCAAACCTGGAAGTTTCGGGAACCTTGTTTACGGAAAGTTTTCAAAATTAATAAAGCGTGATATAATATTGACAGGAGTATATAGCCGACATGGTTCGAGCTTATTCATAAAAAGAGAATGACTTGCGGAAAGTTAGTCAAATATACATATATAGATTAGTTAGTTAAAAGTTAGTCCGATGTACACATATATATATATAATATATATATTATATATAATATATATATATACTAGCTGTGCCCGCGCGGCTTCGCACGCGTAGATTTTTGGTACACTGTTTGGATCGTTATAGAACTTTCGCGAACCTTCTAGAAAATTCTTCTTCTAGAACTTTCAATAAATTTATTTAATGTACAGGAATCTTCTAGACACGCCGACACATTCCGCCACTTAGTTTAGAACCGTATAGAACTTTCGGAAAGTTTCTAGAACCTTCTCCTTCCAGAACTTTCTAGAGCTGGTTTTTCCGGAACCTTCTAGACTCACTGACACAGTCGGCGCGCCTATTTTGAAACAATCTGAAGCATTTGCGGTCTTTCCATAACAAAACAACAACGAGTGGGTGATGAAAATGTGCTAGAAAGCACATTTTCATCACCCACTCCCACCCACGTATAGCCACCCCCACCAAACTCGCATATTTTCGATGTGACACCAAGGGCTGTCCACCACCATAACCATCGGTGGGTGGTTGTGGAGAAAACTTGTTAAAATGTTAAAAATAAAAAACTCACCTCATCCTTAGTTCATCATGTGCTTACGGAAGGACATAAAATAGATTTTAATAATGCCTCAACCCTCGCAAATATTAATAATGAAACATGCAGAATATACAGGGAAGCAATAGAAATACATAAATAAAAATAACATGAATTGCCGCGACGACGCGATCCGAATTCCTTATACTTGGAAATCCATTCTTAACGACTTTAAAATTTTTTCAAAATCAACCCCTGATAATCCGATTCCAAGTACAGACGCATTAAATGAACATATTAATATAACTAACAATAACGGAATATCCGACAACAATAGAAGAATTACCAGGTCGCAAAGTAAATTCAGCAATTAGCTTCGCATTAGGCTTCACTTGGATCTCGACTTCTGGAGTGAACGGGTGTGCTTGCCACCAATTCAAAACAGAACTCGAAATACAAAGCGAAAATCCCTCTGGAAATGCTATCTGTCCGAGACGTTGGGTACATAAAACAGTCTTTTTCAAGGGTTATCCTAGAAAATAATCCTTCATATATATACAGGGTTATTTGTAAAACATTAATAACCTCGCAGGACTATATTCCTGCCTTGATTATGAGTCGAAAATGTTCAAGCTATTATGACCTAATATCAATAGTTATGCAGATATGCGACATCAAAGTTTGCATTTTTTTTCAATATTTTTGACTTATTTTTTGTAAAACGTTGGACTATCATTACAGTAACTCATATAAATTACGAAAAATTCATTCGTTTCAATACAAATTCCAATTGGAATGTTTTCCATTTGGAATTCGAAGGTTTTTATCTTTTTATGTGACTTGTATTAAAGGGAATGAATTTTTCATATTCGATATAAGTTACTATAATGATAGTCCAACGTTTTACAAAAAATAAGTCAGAAATATTGAAAAAAAATGCAAACTTTGATGTCGCATATTTCCTGAACTATTGATATTAGGTCATAATAGCTTGAACATTTTCGACTCGTAATTAAGGCAGAAATATAGTCCTGCGAGGTTATTAATGTTTTACAAATAATCCTTTATATATATATATATATAAAGAAACCAGTGTTTCCCTACCCTTCAAGATTTCTTCTCAACCAGCCACTACCACTCACCGGTGGTTATGGTGGTAGCAGGCGCGTGCAGTGGGAACAAGATGCATGACTTTTATTTAACCGCATATTTGGGAAAAAATTTTGAAATTAAATATGTACCTGGTAGAATATTATGAAATATTAAAATCTGATTGAAATGTTAACTTTTGTGATAAGAATTATTTCGGTTTCTTTTCAAAATATATCCTTAGGAAAAAGTCATGCTTCTTGTTCCCACTGCACGACTCTGGGTGGTAGATAGCCCTTGATGTCACATGGAAGGCCGCAAATGTTTCAGATTGTTTCAGAATGGGCCCGCCGACTGTGTCGGTGAGTCTAGAAGGTTCCGGAAAAATCCGCTATAGAAAGTTCTGGAAGGAGAATGTTCTAGAAAATTTCAGAAAGTTTTATAAGGTTCCAAACTAAGTTGCGGAGTATGTCGGTGAGTCAACAACGTTCCAGAACGTCTGGTATAGAAGTTTTTTTAGAAAGTTCTGGAAGAGGAATATTCTAGAAGATTCCCGAAAGTTCTATAAGGTTCCAAACTAAGTTGCGGAGAGTGTCGGTGAGTCAACAACGTTCCAGAACGTCCGGTATATCTCTAGAAAGTTCTTAAAGAGGAATATTTATTAACATTTTCAGGTTAGTAAAATAAAAACAATGAAGTAAATAAAAATTGTGAAATATAAATAATAAAATGTAAAATATAAAATAGAGATTGGAGACAATTATAACGACAACCTAACCAGCAACAACAAATGAATAACAATATAATAAACAAATGCATTTAAGCGTTTAAAATTTAATTAATAATGCGAAAAAGGTAAAAAAGTAGATGGTAAAATGTAGACGATTTTAGTATAATTGGAAGTAGATAATGTACTTGTATGATTTAGGCCCGGTTGTTTCAAATTCGATCAAAGTAAGCGTAGAGTTTAAACTGAAATTTTACGTTCTCCACCAATCAGACGATCCGTTTTCGTAAAAATCTATGCTTTTATCGACCGCTTACTTTGATCGAACTTGAAACAACCGGGCCTTAGATGACGAAACTCAATCATTTCGCAGCCACTTTGTGTCTGCGAGAAGTCTGTTCACGAATTTTATTTTCACTAGTAACAGGATTTGTTCGGATCATTGCTATTTCGGGTGGGCTAATGGAGATTGTTAAAATATTATATGTATACCTACACGAGTCTCTGACACTTATAGACAAGAAAAAAAGTATTATTATTTAGAATACTTTATTGCATAACTTTATGCAAAAAAACAATAAATAATAATAATAAGTTATTGCTTAAACGACTAAAGTGATTTTGAGTTGCTGCGAATTTAAGTTTAAGTGTATTTAAGGTATCTCTTGATCGTATTGATCGATATTTCTTTCTAACATATATTTGTTTTTTTTTATTTTTAAAATTTGCATAATTGAGATTAATATAATGCGACAATTTTTTCACAAGCTGCCAAAATTGCTAAAAGCTTAAAATTTCCGATTTTGTTTCACCTTACTATACACTACACACCCACCCAACCGTTTCACCGGGGAATGTTGCGATCTTTCGGCTGTAAACCGGTCCGTCACCTTTTGCGGATCCCGCTAATTTATATACAAGAGATAATATTTAATTGAATAAATATGCTTTGCTCACGTGAAGATTTTCTGAGAGGTACGTACATAATCTGAGGTCACTCGGATTCGGTTATAAAACGTGAAGCTATGTGAAGCTATGCCCACCAGTGCGGACCGGCGAATGTTTACTTCCGCAGTTCGAATCACTTCACCTGAGCAGCCAGCGCGGCGCGGTGTCGTTTCGGCAGCTCGGTGTCAAGTTTTGTTAAATGTCATTGTGCTAATAATAATATAGTCAGTTTTATTGCGCGTTTGATGTGATGACACAACATTTTCCTACAGTGAGTGGTGTATTAAACCATGAAGAAGGAATGTTTGTTTTTTTCTTTGTTTATAATCACAGCGACGCCGTCAAATATTATCATCAGGAAATGTTGCGATCATGGTGAGTCCTTGAACAGACAGTCTCTGTGTTCCAATGAAACAGATGGCAACTCGACCGACTGGATACCCGCGGATCCGTTCATCATCAATTCTTCCAAATCGACGATCAAAATATCGAGGGAAATAGTTTTGGAGACAATTAAACAAATTTATAAGGGCAAAATAGACGTCGGATTTCCAAAATGTGATCCGAGGTGGAGGGACAGCGCTATCGCGTGGAAGGACCCAGAATTTGAAGATCAATTTTATTTGATTTACGACAGTGATAAAAAAGTACGGCTCAATTTGAAGCGTGATTCGGTTTACCACAGTAATGTAACGCTGTCTTTCAGAAGTGCGTTTTCGCCAGAATCTTACTGCGTGGACAAGGGCCCCAGCGACTCGTACATCGCGATGTTGTGTCCTTGCGAGGAGATCACCTGCATCAGGAAGTGTTGCTTCCAGGACATGGTGTTTGATGAAGTGGAAAAGAAATGTACGCACATAGAATCTCTGAACATGACCGACGGTGAATTCGATGCCTACAGAGATTGGCGACCGAATTTTGAGGTAATTTACTGTATTTATTGTATTTTTGATCAAATTATTGATTAATTTATAAATTAAAAACAATTAGTTTAACAACAAGAGCAAAGACATTTCTGAGAATTATTTACAAAATTTATAATACAGAGTGTGAAAAATAATAGGAATTATAAAAAAATCACCTTTTAGATATTAAATAATAATTTATTATTATTTTTTTTTATTAAATTTATTTGGTAAATGTAAAAACTTAAGAGTGTATTCAATATAATATAATTAATATATTAATATATTGATATTTAATGATTATCTACTTTTACCTGGCTAATATTAACGTTTCTACAGAGCTCAAAGCGTCAACCTGTTTCGCATACGACCAATTTACAATTGGATCAGCAAGATCTCCAATTCTTTTTCTTCTTCTAATTGCGAATCACGTTCAAATGCTCCTCCGGTGTTCCCATATTTTGCTTAGATCTTCTTGGACGTTCACTCCTTTTTTCAGCAATGATGGATCTAGTACTTATAAATTTGTTTACCGATTTACGAATTGCTTTCTTGGTGAACCCTGTTTTATACTTTCTCTTAATAAAGTTCTTCGTGTCTTTGAACTTTACCTTGACGTTACTACAAAAACCTGTTTCTGCACAATCCTCGTAATTCTTGTTGATCTGAAAGAACAGTGAAAATAAATTGAACATTTAAAAATATGGGAATTTGAATTGCATACCACTGTGCCAGCGCTCTTGGCGAGTTCTCATAAAAACGGCGACATATAAATTATCCAATGCTTGACAGACTTAATAATGCTTGTATTAGGACCAATGCTATTCATAATTTACTTGAATGCGATTTTTCAGGTAAAAATCTCTGGAAAACTTTATTCTTATGCCGATGATACTGCTATTGTGATAACTGGTGAATCGTGGGAAAAGACAATTAGAAACGCAAATCAAGACGTAAATACTATAAAAAATGGTTTTACTGTAATTTCTTATCCCTAAATGCTGAAAAAACAGTATAAATACCTTTCACATTAAACCTACCTTAATATTCCAAACAATATAGTTTTAAAAATACATAGTCTAACTGCCATAGTGAAAACTGTTGTTCTATAACCTGTGAAAAATTAAATATGTCGAATTCTGTTAAGTACTTGGGTATCCTTATAGACCAACAATTGAAATGGAAGAATCATATAAACATGATTGTAAATAGAGAGCGAAAAATGATATGTATAGATTTATTTAAGATTACGCAACATTTTATCTATTGAATCAAAATATGTAAACTGACCGCAAAGAACAAACCCATGGCAGCACCTTCAGATACTAGGCATGGACCTGGTTGAAGAAAAGAAATACAAGTTGACAAGGCCGTGGCAATCTTTGGTGCTCTAAAATCTACAATTTGGAAAAATAAAGTTATGGCCATCAGGAGCAAGATGAGAATCTTTAAAGCATGCGTAAGACCAATATGACCAATGACATACGGCGTTGAAGCAAGAACAGACATAATCAGGACTTAACAAACATTGAGGACATCCAAGATGAAGTCCTCAATGTTTGTTTGTAGCAAGACTAAACGAACACTGCAGCAAGACAAAAAAAACACTGAGGATGATAATAGGCAAGACTCTGAGGGGTCACGTGTGGAATAAGAGACATTGTACGATGGAGTAGACAGCGAAGGAGTGTTGGACTGCACCAGACTCTTTTATATCGCACTACATAATTAGCATCAAGAAACCCACCCTCGCGGAAGACGGAAGGTTGGACAGCACCAGACTCTCTTATATCGCACTACATAATGAGCATCAAGAAACTCACCCTCGCGGAAGACGGAAGGTTGGACAGCACCAGACTCTCTTATATCGAACTACATAATTAGCATCAAGAAACTCACCCTCGCGGAAGACGGAAGGTTGGACAGCACCAGACTCTCTCATATCGCACTACACAATCAGCATCAAGAAACCCGCCTCGCGGAAGACGGAAGGTTGGATAGCACCAGACTATCTTACATCGCAATACACAATCAGCATCAGGAAACCCTCGCAAAGAGAACAGGTCTATTAAAAGGAGGCAGAATAAGAATATTTCTTACACATAGGTCTATTAAAAGGAAGAAGAAGAATGATTTACATTAAATAGAGATGTCGCATTATTGTCAGTTTTGCATATAAAATGTGTAACGCGTTGTAATTAATTTTTAAAATCATTTCTATTTAATTACCTTTGTCATAATGTATGTGTTTTAATAAATAATAGTCGCAAGCGAATCTATATACCTATAAAACTCAATGTCTGTCTGTCTATCTGTTCTCTATACAAATCCACACCATTTATCTGATTCGATTCATATTTTGCATACTTATGCTTTAGAACCCGGCGGGTAACATAGGCAACATTTCCCCCTATTCTCTTACTCCTTCCCCTCTCTCTGACATATTTTCGATGCAAATCTGTACCGTTTGACCGGTCGGACTCAAAATTTGGAAACTTATTCTTGAGGTCTCGGCGGGTAACATGTGCGACATATCCCCCCTATTCTTTTAACTCTTCCCCTCCCTATTTTTGATGCAAATCTGTACCGTTTGACCGGTCAGACTCAAAGTTTGGAAACTTATTCTTAAGGTCTCGGCGGGTAACATGTGTGACATTTCCTCCTATTCTTCTACGCCTTCTCCTCCCCTGATATATTTTTGATGCAAATCTGTACCGTTTGTCTGGTCGGACACAAAATTTGGAAACTTATTCGTTAGGACCCGGCGGTTAACATTGGTGAAATTTCCCCCCTATTCTTTTACCCTTTCCCCTCCCCCTGCTATATTTTCGATGCAAATCTTTACCGTTCGAATCGAACCTTTGTTTACCCTCACAAATTTATTTTAAACTTAATCCTTAACCCGTGCAACGCCGAGTATGAACAGCTAGTATTTTATAATTTTGAAATTACATTGTACCAGTACGGGCATTATCCATGGCTTTACCCAACCGAGTTTCTCCAGGGTATGCTTGGCTACAATAGTTTAGAGACTAGAAGGAATGTGTATTTGATTACACATTTTTATCGATTGTTGCGCGGTATGATCGATAATCCTGAAATTATGCAGAGCATTGGTTTGTATGTTCCTGATAATTACACTAGACATCGTCAGCATAGATTGTTTCACATTCCAATATACAGGACCAACCTGCCGATGGTTATGCCTGTTGGAAGAGCCACAGCTATGCTGAACAAAATCGCTTTGGGTATTGATATATTCCATGTGTCTGAGGGGGTTTTCCGAAGCGGGATTCTCTTTTGACCAGATTTTATGTTATTTTTAATTTATTAAATATTTTCATTTTTGATATATACTTCCTAATATGTATGCCTTAAACATTTTGTTTGTCATGTACATATTATCATGAAATAAATTGAATTGCATTGAATTAAATTGAATTGTAAGTTTATGTATCGAGGCTGATTTTCTTTTTTCATTTTGAGAATACATACCTACATTTTTGCGTCTGTTTATCCTCAAGAGCCGTTTTGTGACAACAGTTTTATATTGGAAACGTAATAACATATTTCTGAAACCGTGCATGGCACAGACTAATCATCTAGTAGGAATGTATCCTTTTATTTTAGTCTTTTCAAATGGTCCTTTAAATTTTCCATCAATTACATGACATCATTTTGTTATGATTACTTCGCATGATGAGCTTTTTGATGAGTCAGTTGATCGTGAGTTCATTATTACACAAAAAATATTGTTCCACAACGGCAACGTTACGTTTGCATGTTCAAAAATTTGATCATCACAAAAAACTAACCCATAAAAACCAAGTTTTTATTATACTCCCTTTCTCATTTAATCAGGTTTCTTGCCTACTGTACGCTTCGGAGTCATTACTCATTTGTAATGATTCCAATTTGAAAAAACCATTAAAATTTCGAAGAATCCAAAATTATACTATAATTATTAAATTTCTTAAAAGAAAATTTGTAACACCATTTTTAATGTCGCCACGACTCTGCCTGCAAAGTTTCAGCTCGATTGGACCACAGGAAAAGGGTTAAAAATCGATCCAAAGTTTTTCCGGCAGACAGCAAACCGCAGACGCTACGAGTTAAAAGAAAGGGAGTCAGACTTAAAATAAAGGACGCACGTGGAAGTTAATGCTGCCAATTGATTGAGGATAGATCAAAGAAGAATGGTCACTGTCCATACAAAATTTACCCAGGCCCGACACGAAAGCGACCTATCTCAGTTTTTTTTTTATATTAAGTGTAATAAAAATATGTAATTTTTATATTCAATATCAATGTTTTTTTCTCCAAGCGTAGTATAAAAAAGTTATTTTTCTCCCATTTCTACTAGCATGTCCATCGAGTTTAGGCTCATTAGAAACGTCCGATGGTTCTACCCTTTTAGAGTATGTAAATATAATCTATATACTCTTATTCTTTCAATTAGAGCGAAAATAATGATTTTAGGGTCCGCTGGCCAGGCGCGCCCTGCTTGCAGGCCGACCCTGCGACCCATTATTACATTTAATATAACAAAAAACTGAGATAGCTCTCTTTCGTGTCACAGATGACCATTCTTCTTTCATTTTATTTTTATTTCAATTTTTTTTATGACAATACTGGTACAAAATACATAAAAAACAATACATTATTATTTAAAACTCAGTATACCAGTGTCTTCAGTCTGCTCTAGAAGTATGCATATTTATATTAGGTCCTTACATATGAAATTGGCGTTTAGTATGGGAGGAACATAAAGCCGTTTTTTTTTTTATTATAATATATTTATTTAATCAAAGTATGTACCATTGCTATCTATGCAATTTTGCCATCTCATAGGTAGTTCATCGATCCCTTTACTAAAAAAACCATTCGGACGGGAATCAATAAAATCTTTGAAGGCGGTTTGGACTGCCCCATCGGAGTTGAATTTTTTCCTTTGCAAGAAGTTATCCAAATTTCGAAAAAAATGGTAATCTGTTGGGGCAAGGTCCGGAGAGTACGGTGGATGTCTTAGACATTCCAATTGAAGCTCCTCTAATTTGGTAGCCGTCTGTTGTGCAGTGTGTGGTCTAGCGTTATCATGAAGCAGCAGTGGCCTAGAGCGATTAACCAGCCTCGGTTGTTTAGCAGCTAGCTTTTCCATCATGGTTTGCAGTTGCTGACAATAGACATCTGCCGTAATCGTCTGGCCAGATTTAAGAAAGCTGTAGTGAACGACACCAGCACTAGTCCACCAAACGCTCACAAGTAACTTTTTTGGAGTCAATTTTCGCTTGGGGCATGGTTTGGCTGGTTCGGCAGGGTTCAGCCATTGCGATGAGCGCTTCCGATTATCGTACAGGATCCACTTTTCATCACAGGTAATGATTCGATTTAAAATCCCTTCATTATTGTGCCGGTTGAGTAATGCAACGCAGCAGTCAACGCGCGTTTGTTGATTTGCTTCACTCAATTCGTGAGGTACCCACCTTTCAAGCTTTTTCACCTTACTAATTTGCTTCAAGTGGATTAAAACAGTTTTATCACTAACACTGCAGCCTGCAGCTAACTCGGATGTGGTTTGCGATGGATCCGCTTCCACAATATCCTTCAATTCTTCATTATCAACTTTGGTCTCCGGCCGTCCACGGGGCTTGTTCTGCAGGTCGAAATTTCCAGAACGAAAACGTTGGAACCAAAAACGCACTGTGTTTTCTTTTGCGGCACCGTCGCCATACACATCATTAATCCTTCGAGCCGTTTCTGCAGCACTGGTGCCACTGTGGAACTCGTACTCGTAAATAACGCGATATTTCAAGTTTTTCATTTTGTAAACTGAGTGACGCAAAGAAAAAAACAATTGAGGAAAAAACAAATGAATTATAATTTTCAAAACACAAATACATGAGTAAATAGCTGTATAAATTTGGATTTGGAATTCCTAACCAAAGAGAAGATATTTGAGATCAAAATTGCCAGTACGGCAAAACGCCAATTTCATATGTAAGGACCTAATATTTAGTGTGATCATGTATGAATCATTTAAGAAAAATAAATAATTGATATAATGAGTTCTATGGGTTCAGGTTATATATTGTCAAGAAAATGGATGTTGTGTAGGAGTGACTTTTTGAATGATGTAGAGTATTTACAAGAACATCAGCATCAACTTTAAGTGCCGTATATAAATAAATATTGTATATACGACACATTGTCGTGATGGGAGAAAAATAACCAACTTTCTTAGAATGCTGACATATTTTAAAGGACACCGGGTTAGTTCAATTTTTTGACGTAAGTCTCGCACGTATTAAATTAGTTTTATTATCATTGTTTGCGGCATACATGGTTTATATGTTTCATTGATAAATTATTTTGAATTTCAATATGGCGGAGTTATGTGCGGTCCCTCAAAGGTTTCAAAGGTCGAACGCGCGCATCAGATAATCACGTAGCCAGGGTTTGAGTGAAATGAAAAGGTTAATTATTTTCTTGTTAAACAATATAATGTCTATGAGGTAGCTTATCGAAAAAACTTTTTTTTGTGCAAATACAATAGGTATGTTTGACAATTTTTTCCTAAAAAAAATTGAAGTTAGAATTTCATAATGAAAAAATAATGGTGAATTTCAATTAAAAAACCTTAGTAAGATTGATGCAAAATTTAAACAAAATAGGCTTACAGTTTTTATCATATCATCTCCAAAAGTCTGAAAAAGGGAGCATCGAGAAAAATGCAATTTATATAAAAATTCACGCACCACGCTAGCTTCAAATTGCTAATTTTTAGAATTTTTTAATGAGTGTTGACTTAAATTATTCTTGGAACTTCAAACTGTAAAAACTCCTTAAGTATGACGTTAACAATATGAGAAGAGCTTATGTCAGACACAAAAGATTTAAAACAATTTTAACAGTAATTCACATAAAGCTTTCGAGTTTACGGTTACTTTTTAGGTAGATTTCGTTGGAAATATTATCTATTACAAAGGATCACATATACTACTAATAAGAAGCCTGCCTCTACCATATGGCTTCTTCAGTATTCTAAGAAACGTGGCGATGTATGTATGTCAGTGTATTATAATTATATTATGTATTATAAAGACCACAAGCGATTAAGTGAGGCACACGGTACTGAGGAATAAAATACTCACGTGGTTTATTAACTGGATTTATTGAAGCGAGTTTACAGGTTTCGATGGAAAGTTTACTTATCTAAAGTGCGCTGTCTGTACCACGGTCGAGGAGAGAATTGCGAAGCGGGAGAAGAGCTTGAATTCGGAACGCGCTAGTATTCTTGTCCACGATGTACCGACGGAGTTCCGTACATCTAAGAACAAGACTGTTCATCTTCAGTGCGTAATTCTCAATTTAACTCTAGTTCTATTCAATCTCCCTCAGTGTCGTTGACCCAGTAAACTCATTAAGCTGTCAAAATGATTGACAAACGAAACGACGGATGATTCCATTGCTCACTGCTTCAGGCTTTTGTCCGTAATGGTTTTGATGAACGAAAAGCAATTAGAGATCGCGTGTAATGAATTGTACATAAATATCCCTACCTGGCAGCATTTGTATAGTAGGCGCTCCGGTATTTTAAATCCCTAATATGTCTACACCATGTCAATTTATATGAAATAGTCCATCACCGACGCACCATCACTCTCACTCGAGTTCTTTTAATTAATCAAATAACACTCAACAATGATTTATGTTAGTCCGATTTTGATACAAAGCTTTCTGGCTGACCTGAAAGTAACAACATGTTTAGAATTTGATTCTTATGAAAATATTAAAAAATAATTAGATTGATAAAGTAGAATAGAAGTAGAATAGAATATTTCATAATTGGCATTCATCAAATGTTAATTAATATTGTTGTAATAAATTGTTGTAAATAATTGTAATAAATAATAATGTTGACTGTATTCGAGACTTAGGGGTATTATTCGACTCGAAACTTACTTTTACTAATCATATTAATGCGATAACTTGTAAGTCTCTAAAATTGCTGGGATTTATTTTAAGGACATCACGCCCATTTCAATCAATTGAAAGTATTAAAATGTTATACATGTCTCTTGTCCGGAGCCAATTAGAATATTGCTCATCAGTTTGGTCTCCATATTATAATGGGCATATAGACAGTATTGAGCGTGTCCAACGCAAATTTCTCAAATACATTAACTACAAGTTAAGCATACCAATACAAAACATAGAATACAATTACATATTGAAGAGACTAAATTTACTCACATTATATGATAGAAGAAAAATTTATGATATAGTTCTTCTTTACAAAATTATAAACAATATGTTGGACAGCCCTGACCTTGTGGCATGTATCGATTATAATATCCCTTTCACACATAGAACGCGACAAATTGTCACATTCCATCGCAACAATTGCAATACCAATTATCAATCAAATTCTGTGATACACAGAATATTGGGAACTTGTAATGAATATGGTTGCATGATTGACATTTTCGTCGACAGTCTGGAGAAAGTAAAGTTTACACTTAAATAGGCAATACTGCTTCGTTACTGACTTCAGCTGTTAATATGTAATGGTGGGTAATATATATTTTTCGTACACATTGCCGCTTTGTACTTTATATTTTTAATTTCTGTACTCATGTTTTGGTGCTATTCCTGGTACTTTTAATAATTTGCTACTTGTAATTTATATTGTTTAATGTATGTTCTTTTTAATTTTATGATATATTTTTTTATGTAAAAGCCTATACGCATTGCTGCTCGTTACCTACTCTACATTTTTAATTTTTATACTCATGATTTGGTGCTATTCCTGAAAGTTTTAATGTATGTGCTTTTTGAAATTTATTTTATACTCTTTATGTAAAAGCCTAATGGGCGTAAACAAATAAATAAATAAATAAAAAAATATATTCGTATCAATTGGCGGCAAGATAGGTTCGAACTATTAAATTCTCACTCTCGCTATTTTCTTACTGTCTATTATTCTGAGGATCGTGAACCCGGGTTGTGACTTGTGCCTTGATGTTTTTGTCATTTTCTTGATGATTCTCTTCCGTCCTCTCTTATATTAAATACCACATCATTAAAGACAATAATCTTTCGATGATTTTTTTACATAACCTTAAAGACGTCTTTCTGTATGCTTGTTTGCAGGTTTATATATATTTTCACATATCATTTAATCTTAAGTTTTTAAAAACTATTTACATCATTCATCCCTAACTTATAACGTGAAAGAAAAGATATGGCTAATAATAAATGATATGGCTAGCTTATAAATTAATATTAAATTAAATGTTTAATTATGTATGACACGGAGATTAGGATACTGTTTGTTCATTTATAATTATTTTTAAAAACTAGATTTAATGCATTTTAAGTGAAAATAGGGTTTGGGTAAATTTTCCGACAATCAATTGCCCTACAAACTTTCTGCCTGAAAAAAATATTTGAAGATAGGTATGAATATATTTGCATATTTTTACAAAAGGTGCATTAGATATAAAATCTGTGATATACTATCTTTGTGGAATACATAGAATATATTTTAAACATATTTGCACTCGTAAAGTTAATTTAGTTTAAGTTTATACCTACCTATTTAATTTTAAATAAATGTAGATATTGTACTATGTACCAACTAGGTAATGCTAATTGATGATACACAATTAGAGGATATTCTTTGAGTGAATTTGAGATGCTATCGGTACATGCACAATGATCTTCACTGTTAATATTAGAGACGGGAAAGTTCGTTCACTTGATGATTTCATGAACGACACGATGAACTCTTCGTTCATCGAGTCGTTCATGAAAGTGAACTGTTCATTCCTCATCGTTCATTTGTTCACCAAACGCGTAAAAGTAGACACGCAACACGCTAGCGAGGAAGGGGGGGGGGTTGAACGTAAACGTCAATAATTATTTTATACATGATGAAAATCCAAAGACGCGTCAGTTTTGCTTTATCTTGTATCAAAAATATGCAAATAAATAGGTGAACTATTCAAAAATCGAACAACTCGCTTGTCTTTCCTGCTGGCTGTATGGCAGTTTGAGTCGTTAATTTTTCAAATACTGTGAGATAGCATTGCCCGAAGAGACCCACATTATAGTTTTTTATTTTTATCTCCCAAGTCGAAAATAAAATCCAAGTGGATAGTCATATTTTTCAAATTTTTTTTATTTACAAATTTGTTGAAGCAATCTCATGCGGGTTCTGATTGGTAAGAGATCCCCATATTTAGTTTCCTCAATTTAATTTTTTTACGTCGCAAAAGTCCAACTGAACGGTTTCGCGATAACCATTTTTAACTACTCACTTGGGATTTTTACAGTCAGTATGGAATTTAAGAAAACCACTTTTACAGATATTATGCGGGTCATAAATGCGGAAGTACCCTCATTATTTTTTATTCATTTTTGTTTAGGTAAATGTACAGATACACATGCTTATATAATGGTATGCTAATGAGCATGTCACTAATAAGCATGCCATAAAAACTGTACACACTTGCTCATTATTAGCATGCTTATTAATTTCATGCTCATAAATAAGCATGATCAAAGCTAACAATCAAACATACGTGCTTATTAGTGGCATGTTATTGTCATAGAATAGAGAGGAACTCTAGATCAAAATTGAAACTTTGCAAACTGAAATAGAAAATTCAAGTGAACCAATAAATCATAACAGCTCCCGAGTTTCCATCCGCACATTTTTGATTTTAGTTTTTATAATTTTTATTGTAAGATTTGAATTATTCATGCCTTTTAATAAAGTTTCATAAACATTATTTCTCGCTATATTATTTTTACACAACGTGACCGAGTATTCCATAGACATTCTGATTCCTATAATAAGTCAAGTCGAAAAGTAATGTTTTATCATCTCCACAACGCACCATATTTGTTTCATCTGTCGCGGACTGAGAAGATCGCATTGATAATACTAGCCGCGAAGCCCGCGAATGACATAAGAATGCTCATAACAAGCAAGCCTGTTCACATATGCTCAAAAGATACCCCTTCTCATGGTGAATGACATTAGCACGCTCATAAATCAACCGGCGGTTGATTTTTGAGCATGCCACTAAGTGGCATGCTCATTGCTAGCAATGTGCGTACATACATGCCACTAATAAGCAAGGTTTAAAGAAGGTCGATACTGCGCATGCTCACGTGCCACTAATAAGCATTGTATCAGTAGCTTAAGTACCAAAAATATGCAAATGATTTGTTAAACGGTTCAAAAATCAAACAATTCACTTGAGTTTCATTGCTAGTTGTGTGGATCTTTTTATCAATTTTTCAAATGTTGTGATATTTCCATTATTTATTTTCATTTTAATCTTCCAACTCGAATATGTTGTCTAAGTGGATTGTTAGATTAAACTTTTTATTTGTTTTCAAATTTCATCAATGTTATCATATGGGGTTTCTAATTCTTCAGATCTCCATTTACATAGTTCTTATGATATATTTTTTTGGGGTCTGAAAACTCAATAAAACTAATTACCGGTTAAAATTTTTACAATTAACTAGGCATTTTGATACTTCTAATGTTTATAGAATACTATTTGGTCATTTACATAGAAAATACGCTCTTCTTTTTAACGGAGATTCTTTTATTTTATCGTCGATTTTAATATATAAATATTCAAATAAATCGGTGAATGGTTAGCTGTTTTATAATTTAGTTGGGATTATTGTAGACTGTACGAAAAACAAAATAACAAAATAACGAAAAACATCAATAACATTATGACAGATAAATCATGTGTCCATGTTCCATGTTGCCAGTTGCCATTATGAAGAAATTCATATGTTTTTTTTTAATTTATGGCAACTGAGCTATTGAATGGTGCTTCACTAAAATGAACTTTTCAATTCAGTCGTTCAGTAAAGTGAACTGTTCAAAAAGAACAGTTCGTTCATGAATGACCCATCTCTAGTTAAAATATTCCCTTATTATTCCCCATCTCTAGTTAAAATATTCCCTTTTTATTCTGAATGTTGATATGTATAAGTTTTATTATTTGTTTATTTATTTTAGAGAAAATTAACAGCATATTAACGTATTATCAAATATAAAATAATGGATATTAAAAATATGCCAATTACAAATTTTCCACTGAATATAGTAATTTATTAGAACATAGTTTATTAGAATATGGTAATTTATTAAAACAAATGTGACGTAGTAAAATAATTTTAACAGCGAGTGGAAAGGGTGGAGGGGAATGTGGGACGGGAGTAGAAGGGAAGATAAATTGTACGAATTAGTTTGGGTGCGGTTGTGTAGATATTATTGTTTACGTCTCTTATCGTTGAGTTGAAAATATCAATGTGGTGATAGATTATGTTAAATGAATTTGTGGATCTGTACATAAAGGAGTTTTGTTTTGAGTTGGTCTTACAAAGGGGGAGATCAAAAGGAGGTGAAAATCTGTTATTGTGAGTTGGGATGTGGAATGATATTCGTTGAAGAAGTTCCGGACTATCAACTAGATTGTGTGATATTTTGAATAATATCACCGTGTCAGCTATGTCTCTTCGACAGGTTAGAGTCTGCACGTTAAAACACTTCGCAGAATCTTCATTGCTTAAATGAGATCTAAATGAGCGGAGGTCTAGGTATCTTAGGAATCTGTTTTGGACGCTTTCAATTCTATTTTTGTGTACTGAATAACCTGGATTCCACACCTGAGATGCATATTCAAAATACTACGAACGTATGAGAAATAAACTGTGTTGAGGGTACTGAGATTTCGGAAATGTTTGCATATGCGTATGGTAAAACCAAGCATAGATGATGCGTTGGTGACTATGTAATCGATCTGTTTGTTAAAATTTAGTTTACTGTCAAGTATCACCCCAAGGTCTTTGCTTTCGGATTTGATAGATAATGATAGATTGTTAATTCATTATTCATTAGAGAATACATTTTTATTTCTTGTAAAGCGTACAACGAAGCATTTAGAAAAATTTATTTCCAGGTAGTGGGCATTGCAATACGTGTTCAGACGATGTAGGTCATCTTGCAGCTTTTGACAATCTTCTAGTGAATTTATGGGAATATTTTCATATCATCTGCAAATAGAATAGTTTTTGAGTTTAAAAAGCAGTCACCAATATCATTGTTATATATATGTATAAATGTTAAATACATATATAAATGTTAAATAGCAATGGTCCCAGTAGGCTGCCTTGAGGTATTCCAGATGTTACAACTGTAGTTTAAACCTTGCAATCACTACAATTTGATTACGGTTGGAGATATAAGAAGTAAGCTAACGATAAAGATTGCCGTGAATACCTATCTTTAAAAGCTTGTTTGACAGTGTTGAATGATCAACCTTACCGAACGCTTTACTGTAGTTGGTATAGACAGTGTCCATTTGTATTATGTTATCTAAGTTATCTTGCAGGTATTCTATGAAAGTCAAAATATTTTGATCAAAAGATATTGGTTGTAGATTTACCACTAATGAAACCGTGTTAATTAATTAATATTTAAGGTAGGCTTAAGAGCTAGATACAGTTAGTCATAGATTATTTTTTCAAAAATTTTGTTAAATATGCAAGATAGGCTTATAGTTTTTTTACATCATTTTTTTATCATTCTTGAAGATAGGAGATACATTATATTGTAAAAGGTATTAAATGTTGAAGTAAATAATTAAATAAATATTACGCACCTCCTGTTATTCAGAAATGAAAAAAAATTATTAAAAATATCTTAAATATTTAAAGCAATTTATAGACGTAACTTTGTATATGGCAGCACGAGTTTGATATATTTTTTACTCGTAATAAGAAATTTGTTTTAATTAATATTCTGATACCTGGCGGTACAATATCGAAGGTCCTTACGTATACTGAATTAATCCTTGAATCTACAAAAGTTCGATTTTCGTTTTACTAAGTATGTAAAACTATCTAATTTACTGTATGTTTTCGGACAATGTTAAAAGTTCAATTTTCTTTTCAAAAGAAAATTTAATTTTTTTAACATTATCAACAAATATAAAGTAAATTGGATAGTTTACGACAATAAAATGAAAATCGTTAAAAAATACAGATTCGATATTATACGTAGGGACCGATGATGAATCTTAGCGGCAAATAAGCTAAATGATCATTGCCTAGTTATTCATTTGATATCAAATTTCGTGGTTTGGATCTAATTTGAAACCACTTAACTCATAACTGTAGATAAAACCAGACCGTCATATTATTAATTAAATAAGTGGTAGGCATACTTAGCTAAAATACTAGAACAGTGTAAATCGAATATTCTTAGCTACACCTATAGATACGTAGAGAAATTTAAGTGACGTTTAAATTATTTCATTATTATTGAATAATGACAGTATATTAGTATCTTTTTATTTTAACGGCCAAGGGGCTTTTATAGGAAATAACATGAATATACAATAGGTGTAATAAAATAGTGCGATTATACATTGTAACTTAAATTCGTTAAAATTATATACAATAAACAAAATAAGACAAAATACAGTTAAAAAAAGAATAATTAATTCATTGCAAATTTTAGATGAAAAATATTAAATTATTTTAATTAAAAAAAAAGTTTAAATTACAATATATTGTAATTTAAATATGTTAAAATAAAAATTCATTTAATTTTTTTTTAAAAATAATTTTGTAATGATATAAAAACACGTCAGGTAAGCAATACAAAACATGACTAAATAATTAAAAAAAAAAAACATATAGCAAAATTTAATTAAAAAAATTGAAACATAAAAAAACATTAGCTCAATGCAAGAAATAAAACACATTAGGTAAACAATACGAAAACTTGAGTAAGTATTTAAAAATAAAAAAAGACAACAATATATAATTTATATACAGGGTGTAACAGAGCTAGTCCACAATACTTTACAGGTGAATTCCTGCCTTGATTACGAGTCGAAAATGTTCAAGCAACCATGACCTAATAATATCAATAGTTAAGGAGATATGCGACATCAAAATTTGAATTTTTTTCAATATTTCTGACTTATTTTTTGCAAAATTTATTATTACAGTAACTTATATGAAAAATTCGTGCATCATACATTTTTCTTACTATCGTCTCTCCATTCATACCACCTGTGTGACCTTTTTTTAATTGTATTCACTATGTTAAGATTAGATTTTTTTTCCCTAATTTGTTAATCCTGAGAAACCTCATTTCCACTGCATTTGGTCTACTTTCGTTCCATCTTCCAGGCTTTACTTCCATGCATTATTGTTGGTACTCGAATTATATATCGCTTCCTTCTCGCTTAGTCTTAGTTCCACTTATCAATTATTACGGATTGGTTTTACCTGCAATTATAGGTTGTAATTTTATTGTAATTATTATTTTAAACTGTCTGTCCTTCCGTCCGTCCGTCGTAACCTCGTGTAACGTCCGCAACTTCTTTAAAGTAAAAAAAATCTTTTTTTTTCTTTTCTTATTTTTTCCTTTATTTTTTTAAATTTTTTTATTTTTTTAAAATAAATAGTTATTCCTTAGGAACCGAAATGTAAAAGTACAGTTAGTTTTGACGGGTTACAGCTAGTATTATATAATATTCATCCCCTTGTCCTAGCAGGGTCGGGGGCTAAAGACTCAACAAGGCTTTCATATTCCCCTGTCTTGTGCTGCTTCCACATGTGTTAACTAATAAAGACCCACTCAGTTTTCATAGACTTTTTTTATGAGTTTGCCATTATTTATTTATTTATTAATTAGTAATAAACGCCCTAGTGGGCTTTTACAGTACAACAAAATTAAAAGGATTTTTATATGCCTAACATAAAACACGTTTTACAGTAAATAATTAAAAATAATAATATAAATAGAACATATTTAAGATAAATGAACTGTATAAAATAACATAAAATAAATGAAAAATAGAAATGAAAAATATATTTAAAGGATGATTAGTACACAAGCAAACAGTAAAAATTAGAGACCTTTAAAATAAAGATAATTAAACCGATATACCAGATAAATAAGATAAAATAAACCAAAAAGGTCAATATAAAAGATAAAATCAAAACATATTTAAAAGGGAAATGAACAATAATTAAGAAACTTTAAAATAAATAAATATATATAATTCATGGGGGAAAAAATGTAAAAATTTAGTCCATTAGACTGTAATTAATTCTATCGGTATACTCTAAGTCTAAGTAATTCTTTAATTCGGGTATGCTCCTACAAAGAAAAATGTCTACAAATTCCGATAATTTGTTTCCATGGCGATGCATGCATGTTAACGGTAAATTTAATGCATAGTTATTCCTGTAGGTCCCTATAAAGAGCACTTCATGATGTCACGTTTGTCTCGGTAACGAGACCATCTGAATCAGTTGAGGGCAGTCCAACATACTTTTAATAATTTTAAATACGAAAACTGTCGCTGACATCTCTTCTGTTTGATAATTTCTTCAAATGAAGTACAATCATTAAATTATCATAATTTATACTTTCTATTGGAATACGCATTTTAAAATTTTAGAATTTGTATGGTACCCTTTTTATTTTCCTAGAGTGTATGTAAGGATGTGATAGTAAGGAGACCACAAAGTTGAGTTGACCAATCTACTTCTTACAATGGATGTGTATAGTAAGGAGCGGAGCGAATTAATGTTTTTTGCGGTTTTCAAGGATTTCATTGCTTTGTTGCAATTTCGTTATAATGTTGAATAAAGGACAGTTTTTCGTCGAAATGAGCACCCAAATCCAGAATAATTGAGCCTATACATAGATCTGTATTGTTAATGCAGTATTGATACATGGTTTTATTTTTACTTCTATTAAAGCAGATTTAGGCTATTTTGCAAAGCAATACAGTCGTTTATGTGTGAGATCGCTTTATATATTTTAAGATCATCTGCAAGCAGCAAAACATGAACTCCATAAAAAATGTCAACAATATCATTTATAAAAGGTAAAAATAGTATAGGCCCGAGGTGAGACCCTTGAGGTACACCACTGGATGCCTCAAATGGAAAGGATTTATAATCGCGTATTTTGACAAAGAGATATATAGAAATTAGGTAGCTTTCAATCCATTCCATGGTGTGATTGCTCATTCCCATGGCTTTTAATTTTTTTAATAATATATTATTATTTTAGTATATTTCTTATTTTTTTGATTATTTTTATTTATTTTATTTCAAAATTTGTGTGATACCTTGCTTTGTATCCGTATGCACCGCATCCGTCTGCAAGTGATTATTCATATTCTTATTTATATACTGTTCGTATAAAACTAAGTTTGTAAGCGTTGATTTCCCGCTTACAAATCCATGTTGTAAAGGTGATATAACTTTTTTTATATCTAAAAAAAAAATCTTTAATTATATTGCTACTTTAATTATATTACATTATAATTATTATATTTGTAAAACATTTTATATTTGAAAGTGCCCTTTAAACAATAATTGCAATAAAACACATCAAAATATTTTAAATGATTTCTAGATGTGGTATGACATGAGAATAAACGTTTTATAACTTTGCACTCCAGCTTTAGGGTGGAAGGGATGCAAGTCATGTAAGATCAAGACGTAAGATCGAAATTCAGTTGTCAGCCAGTCGGTTGAAAACCACGCTGCCAAATAACTACGACAAGAATATCTACTAATACACTGATGCATCCTGTGTGTTAAATACTATCGAATCAGTGTATTAAAATGTGCAAAGTTATGAAACGCGAACTCTAATCCTTAAGAAAAAATTGTTCATCAAAAATTCGTTTTAAAGATCATTGGGCGTTATCCGATCCGGTAGGTGAAGTATTTCGGACAAAAACCAAAACAGTTTTAGATTAAAGGTTCAGTCATAAGTAACTAACTAAACTAACTAACCATCACGCCGTTTCCCCGCAGGGGTAGGCAGAGAGGATTGAACGCCACACTCTTCTATCCTGGCACACCACTTTTGCTTCGGCCACATTCATACGTCTTCTTATACAAGTTCTACGGTTGTTGCGGCTTTTAACAGGGCCATCCTCAAATACTTGTAGTACCTGATCGTGCCAGGTCTTTCGCGGACGCCCTCTATTCCTGTTGCCTTCAACACTCGCCTCACATATTTTCTTAACCATCCTTTCCTCGTTCATACGTTCCACATGACCAAACCATCTCGGCACTCCTTTCTTTATTCTATCTACCACACTACAGCCATTCACTTCTAATTTGTTCATTGCTCACTGTATCGACCAAAGATTTTCCACAAAAGCGTCTTTGTGACCGCATTTCCACCGAATTCAGTCTACTTTCATTCCTCTTTTGCCAATTCCAGGCTTCACTTCCATACATCAGGGTTGGAATTAGAACGCCATTATGTACCGCTAGTCTTGCTTCATTTAACAGATTCTTATTGGCCATAATTGTAATTGGTGCACCATTAACTTTATTAAGAATGTTCTTAGGTTTTCACGGCCACTCAGAATCTTCAAGTTTGTGTTTACTGGGGTATTATGCCGTGTTGTTACGACCTTTCGGGCCGACGTTTCGGATCCCATTGCAGGGTCCATCATCAGGGCTGATGTGTTGTCTTGAATGTTGGTGTTGTGGTTAAGTATCGGCTTGCAATACCGTGCCGAAGTCATGATGTGTTTGTATTGTGTTGTATGTATGATTCATCTGTTGTCTGATCACTATCTCTGCGGAGTCTGCGACGAGAATTGACTTTGAAGCGCCGGATACCAGATGTTTTTAATTTGAGACCATCATCTCTATTAATGTTTATCGGATGCTTGTAGATTTCTAGTGCTTCCTTGATAAGACGCGCATGGTGACTCTTAGGCTTTCCAAGGATTTTCGGTTCGAATGCAAAATGATGGCCGGTATCTAGAAAATGCTCAGCCAGTGCTGATTTTTCTGGATGACCGAGTTTGCATGCCCGTTTGTGCTCGTTGACCCTTTTGGAAATGGTACGCGCCGTTTGCCCCACGTATACTTTATCGCAGTCTTGACAATCGAGTCTATACACACCGTCCGTTTCTAAGCGATCTCGATCCTTTGCTGATCTCAACATATCTTTAATTTTGAAGTTGGCACCAAAAACTGTCTTAATGTCTCTTTTCTTGAGAGCTCTGGCAATTCTGTCTGTAACGCTTTGGACAAAAGGCAGAAAGGCGATGCCTTTGCACTCAGGTTCTGTATGTTTTTCAGGGCGAACAGACCTCGTACTTATGACGCGTTGTATCTGTCGCTTCTGGTAACCATTGCCTTCCAGTGCGTCGCTGAGTGTTATCATTTCCTCCTGTAGATATTCATCTTGGCATATCCTTTTGGCCCTCGTGGCCAAAGTGTTGATGAGACCTCTTTTTTGAGCAGGATGATGGTGGGAGTTCGCATGTAGATATAGACTTCGTCAATATGCTAAAAGAAATAAAGTGTGAAAGGGGTGATATACTAGTCAGTTTTGACGTCATATCCCTCTTCACTAATGTGCCTGTGGACGACGCTATAAGTCTGTTGGAAGAAATTTATGATGAAGACATCTGCGCACTGTTTGAGCACTGCCTGACGAGTGGATACTTTTCTTTCCAAGGTGAGCTCTTCCAACAAGTGGAAGGCGTAGCGATGGGTAATCCACTTTCTCCGGTGATTGCTAACTTTTTTATGGAGAAATTCGAAGAAACAGCACTGGACACAGCATCCTTTACTCCGAAGGTCTGGTGGAGATACGTCGATGACGTGTTTGCAATCTGGCCGCATGGTGAAGACAAACTAGGTGATTTTTTGGGACACCTTAATTCACTACATAAGAACCTGAAGTTCACCATGGAGATAGAGAAAGACAACGTGCTGCCTTTTCTTGATGTTGAAATAAAAAAGAAAGCCGATGGGAGTTTCGGACACAGAGTTTATAGGAAGCCTACACATACCAACCGTTATCTACATGCGAACTCCCACCATCATCCTGCTCAAAAAAGAGGTCTCATCAACACTTTGGCCACGAGGGCCAAAAGGATATGCCAAGATGAATATCTACAGGAGGAAATGATAACACTCAGCGACGCACTGGAAGGCAATGGTTACCAGAAGCGACAGATACAACGCGTCATAAGTACGAGGTCTGTTCGCCCTGAAAAACATACAGAACCTGAGTGCAAAGGCATCGCCTTTCTGCCTTTTGTCCAAAGCGTTACAGACAGAATTGCCAGAGCTCTCAAGAAAAGAGACATTAAGACAGTTTTTGGTGCCAACTTCAAAATTAAAGATATGTTGGGATCAGCAAAGGATCGAGATCGCTTAGAAACGGACGGTGTGTATAGACTCGATTGTCAAGACTGCGATAAAGTATACGTGGGGCAAACGGCGCGTACCATTTCCAAAAGGGTCAACGAGCACAAACGGGCATGCAAACTCGGTCATCCAGAAAAATCAGCACTGGCTGAGCATTTTCTGGATACCGGCCATCATTTTGCATTCGAACCGAAAATCCTTGGAAAGCCTAAGAGTCACCATGCGCGTCTTATCAAGGAAGCACTAGAAATCTACAAGCATCCGATAAACATTAATAGAGATGATGGTCTCAAATTAAAAACATCTTGGTATCCGGCGCTTCAAAGTCATTCTCGTCGCAGACTCCGCAGAGATAGTGATCAGACAATAGATGAATCATACATACAACACAATACAAACACATCGTGACTTCGGCACGGTATTGCAAGCCGATACTTAACCACAACACCAACATTCAAGACAACACATCAGCCCTGATGATGGACCCTGCAATGGGATCCGAAACGTCGGCCCGAAAGGTCGTAACAACACGGCATAATACCCCAGTTAACACAAACTTGAAGACTTATTAAATCATTTTGCAAACCCATAGCTAAACAGGCTTTTAATCAATTTTATTATGATAGATACATTTACTTTTAAAGCATTTCCTTAAAAAAATGTGAATAAATATATTATTATAACATCAAAAAAATTATAACCACGAAAAACTATTTTAGTTTTCATCCAATAGAATTATCTTTGGTACACTAATCTCGTGCGCGGCGCGCTGGGCGCTGGGGGGCCGCGCATTTTAGACTAAACGGTTTAATTAATTCGAATTCTTGAGTATGAGGTGTAGTTTTTTTGAATATTTTTATATTAATGACAGTGAAATTTTCTTACTACGCATGTAAAATTTAATTAAAATAATCAATGTTTTAATGGTTTTATGGATACTGCAATATAGGAAGAAAACGTTTAATTTTTGTCCTTTTTAAAACAATATATTTAATAACTTGTCGAAAAATATTAATGTCTGAATAACACCACTTCTTTTTCAAACTGTATAAATCAATTTGTAAATAAAATATTTGGTCTTTATTTGAAAATATACGAGATTAGTGTACCAAAGATAACTCTATTGCATGAAAACTAAAATAGTGTTTCGGGGTTATAATTTTTTTGATATTATAACAATATATTTGTTCATATTTTTTTAAGGAAATGCTTCAAGAGTAAATGGATCTATCATAATAAAATTGATTAAAAGCCTGTTTAGCTATGGGTTTTGCAAAATGATTTAATAAGTTTACGTTAAATTTAGCAAAATCGAGAGCAAATACGAAAATCGTGTACTAGGGCCTCTTAACACTTTTATACACAACGGAAATAAAATGGAATGAAAAAATACGTATTACAAAACAAAAACTTCATGAAATGAGCACCTAAACTTATTAATAACCTAACGAAACTAGATGAAAGAACTCATGTTATGCTGTGAAACAAGTAACAAATGACAACTTGATAATTCAGCAAATGTCTCCACCCTGGGAGAATATAATCAAGATAAAAATCGGGTGATTTTTAGGTGGTAATTAATTATTGTAATTTTTTTATTAGCATTAATAAGATTGGTACATATAAAACAATTATTTTATTGAAAATTTTTGAAAAATATGGCAACGTCATGGCTATTTCCGTGGAGCCTTCATGCATAAATACCTGTAGCTTTTTCCATTTGTGGGGGGTCTTCCTCTTCCTCTATGATCCTCGACGTGGTCCACCACAATCAGCTTCTTCAGACTATCTTCTCTTCTGGGAAAATGTCCAAAAATTGGAAGATTCGTCTCAGACAAGTAGTTAAGATTCTCTCCTGGATTATGAATTCTTGTACGTCTCGAGATCAATTGAATAGAGATCACGATCTACCTACCATAGATTGTACAGCTAATAGTGATAATGCGTTTTTTTTTAAAATTATGATAAAATATTTTTATAAAAAAATATTTTTACATAAGGGCAAGTTCACGGATAGAATTTAAACTCGGAGTTATGTAAGTGGTAAAAATATTAAAAAACGGTTTTGGATTATTAATTTTAACCGAGTCAATTTTCTCTCCTTGCAAAATGATAGGAGAGCAAATTGAATTTCATATTGAGCTTTACCGCCACTCATTTAGGATCAATAAATTTATTTGTTTTATCCTGAAACTCCTCGTGATAATCGAAACTCGTAATACCTAATCGTACGTCGTACGCCTTCAAGAATAAATCGTGCATCCTTATCATTGTTCACCCAAGTGTTAAAAAGGTCCACATGTGTATTTCTATATGCCATAAATGCTCCCGGAATGTCAACCGAATACTAATCTTCAAATACCGAGCGCGAGGAATTGATTCGCGCGGTATTTGAAAAGTTTGGAGGCGAATGTTATCGATCCCGGTACCTCTTGCATGTTGAGCCAGTATGCTGCCAACTTAAACAATCCCCGAATGGACTGCAGTGTCAAATTGTTATTTATGTACATATATAATAATGCTTTTCATATTTGCCAGAAAGATTCAAAATGACTTATTATACCTCACCGGGATTGGTATCATTATATAAATAAATATAATCCTAGTTTATTGCGTAATATAGTAAAAAAATCTTATTTGGAATATATTTTAAAATCTTATTTAAAGACGAAAGAGGGATCAATAAATAAATACAGTATTTAATATTTATTGTAAAAATATAATGGTTAGTCGCTTTTAAACAAATTTAAAAGTTCGAATTTTATTTGTTAAAAAAACTGGTTTCGGAAAATACTATTTCCTTCATCATGGGATTAAAAAACTTATCTTAAAATTAGACATAAAGATGTGGCAAAGTTCACCAATTCAATCGTAAGAACATCCACACATCAAATTTTCAAAAGTTTTATGTATGATCTAAATCAGTTTCATTCATATATCAGAATGGATTATGCTAGACACCTAAAGTCCCTCCCCTGACGTAGTATACATAGATTTTGCAGCTGGTTTTTTTAAGTGGAACATAAATAATATTATTTTTAATGCATTTATACTACTATTCTTCCAAATTATTTAACATATACACCAGCGTACGCCTGAAAATTATTATTTTAAATTGTTTAATTCCCATTTTTAAACCAGTATAAATTTTTAACAATATTTTTGTATGTACGTCCTGAAAACATAAATACTGGATTTTGTCCACTTGTTAAGATAATTAATAATTATCCCTCAGTGGACATTATGTTTTCAGAACATGCCTGCATATAAAAATATTGTTTAAGGGGGGGGTAAGGTTAATTCGTACAAAAAAAGGCATGTTTTTGTGAATTTTTTGTGACGACACAGTTAAAATCTCTTTATTCAAACCAATGGTACATTAAAGTACGACATTTGAAAAATATTGTGTAAAATTTTCAAGACGAAATATTAAAAAATACGGCAATGGCAGCAATTATTCGGACGTATCTCGGAAAAAAGGAGAATTGCGGTGTCCATCATAACTTGGTGCTAGATCATCTGAAATCAAAAAATCAAAATTCATTCGTTAGATAATAGATTTTCCCAGGTAACGCTGGGAGGGTTTTTTGAAATTTCAATTTTTCAATTTTTTGGAACACTTTGAAGGGAAAAATGCGATTTTTTGCGAAAAATATCGACTAATTTGTTATTAAAAAATAAAAATTAATAACAAATTTGAAAAAAAGTCTCCAGCGTTACCTCGTAAATTATGTACAGATATAGTGTTCAAAATTTCAAAAGGATCGGTGCAGTAGTTTTGAAGTTATGATGGACACCGTCTTTGAAAACGTGTGATGTGGGGAAAACGCTTTAAAGTTTTGCACCCTGTAAAATTCAAAATAAAACTCAACATTTATTTTATACTTACACATAATCGTCGATGCCATGTTCACACAGCAAAGAGCTTTCATCATCAGCATCTTTTTGTCCTTGTCTACACAAAACTCTTGCAATACAATAAGCACGTCCGGTAGTCCTCAGGTGAGCGCGTCTCTCAGCTGCCCGAGCAGGTATAGAAAATCAGTCTCAGTATCGCTCAAATGTTCATAATTTCGTCAACTTTGCTCCGATTGACTTGAAATTTTGACACAATATTCTTGCGATGTTATACATTCATTTAAAACATTAAAAATAAAATGCAAAAAAGAAGTTAAAAACCTTACCCCGCCTTTAATATAATTGTGTTTTATTTAGCAATATTTGATTAATAAGATGAAGTTTTTATGACACAAATAAATAATGATTAAAAAAAACTTATACTAAATACCCTACGTTACTGAAGCAGATCCGCCCTAGCCGAGGCCCCCGCGCGCGACACCGCGTGCGGCAGCGGCGGCACCAAGCGCCCCATATTGATCACCTCCGTACGGAAGTGAGGAAGAGCCACATTTTCTCGGCTTCTAGCCCGGGATAATAACACCCGTCAGGGACACTTTTCAGAGTTTCACTATTTTCGGGAGGCATCCCTCCTCCCCCCTTCCCAGTTCACACTGCGGTAGGACAAAGGCGGGACTTGAGGACGGAAGTTTTGCGGATTTTTGATTTTTCTGTAATAACACTTATTGCCTACTTTTTTTACATTCATTTAAAATGTGATATTTTCATTATTAAGAACAATGCGTTCCCCCACCTAACTCTAAATAAGTAACTAACCACAATGCCGATTCGTTGCAGGGCAAGGCAGAGAGAATAAAACGCCACTTTCATATATCTTGGCGCACCATTTTCGCGTCAGCTACATTCATACACCCTCACACGCATGCTCTGCGGTTGTTGAAGCTTTTACCAGTGCCATCCATACCAGGTCTTTTGCGGACGCTCTCTGTTTCTGCTGCCTCCCGCCAAAACTGGCATCGTATATTTTCTAAACCATCCTTTACTCATTAATGACAAGCGGAATAAAACAGGACGCCGCTATTTTTCCCCTGTGGTCTTCTTCGATTTCACTTTTAATTGTTGATGCGGGTGGTAAAAATGAACACAAATTGTTTAATACGCGGTGGAAAAAGCGTTAAAACATTATTCTAAAAAAAACTATAGTCTACCCAATAATCTCCTTACATTCCAGGAATTTTGCGTAGGTACCTACCTACTGTTGGAGAAATTTTTAAAAACAATGAAATGAAACAATTCACACACATCATTGTATAGATACAAGATCAATCTTAAATCTCAAAACCCCTAATATAATACCAGCGAAAAATCATTAATCTTTTGTAAGAATTAAGTTTATCACTCAACTACCGATATCACGAATTAAATATGTATATTAAAAATCCTAAACCGTTCAAAAACCTGTTAAAAAATTAGATAAAAAAACTTAGATTCTATATAAACATGTAATTTATTTTAATTCATTACTTACTTCAACTTATCAATTACTGAATATTCCGTCTTTATTTCATGTATATTTTTTACAGTCCATAAATATACTTTATTTACTTCAATTATACATTTCATTTGTATTTCTAACATATCTGTTATTGACTGAATTGTGTACATTACTTTGATTATATTACACTATAAACGAACTTCCTTTCTAAAAACAAACAGTTTTGCTTTCTTAGAAAAGTAGCACGTAAAAGATTTATTATTAAAACTATAATATATTTCATCTATTTCAAATATCACAGTGAAATTAACTAATATCTAATAAAAAAAATAATTTGTAATAAAAAAATCTTCATCATCTTTATTTAATTATTTTTGTAACATCTAAGGTTTAAGTAAGAAAATGACATTAAGGCGGTGGCGGTGGTAGACATTTTCAAATAAATAAATAAATAATTTTCGTCAGCGCAGCGGCCTGCGCCGTCTCATCCCTAGGACTATGGGGTGCTTAGTACCACAGTGGACACCGCCATTGGCACCGGTTATTAAGGTTTTTGTCTTTCTTTGAAACTTGTTCAATTTGGTCCAGAAAATTTGTGGTCGTCTATAAATTCCACCTATTTACTGCAGAGCGATTCAGGGTTTTCACTGCAAGAGATCACATTTTTTCTGATGCGTGTCGACCCTTCTATTCTCGTTTAAGTAGAACTGTTTTTACGTAAGAATTCAATGGGTTTGGTTCGATATGTTCCAAAAATATCGAAGACTTAATAAAATTATGATGCACGGATCAAGATATATTACAGGTGTCTTACAGAGACGAAGTCATTTATATGGGAAAGTAGGTACGGAAATCTTTTGGGCGTTTATAGGCCCACGACTTATCATATGGCTGGCTTGAGTGACAACTTTATACAATGTAACGTTCACCAATTCCACTTATGATTGATCATCACATCCATCAAATTTTTGGAATTTGTATAATATATTGTCACAGGTCGTGAATTTAGGAGATAAATGAAAATGCTGAAAAATAAGTAACGATTTATTATTTTAATAAATTAACAAAGTAACTGGACACGAATTAATCTAATACTTATCTTGAATTCACACTATTTTGCACTTTATCACTCGTCTATGAATACTTTATTATCGCTTGTTAATGATTTTAACTAAGCTCCGTTGAACTATTGTACGTATGTAGGTATTGCTTATTTATTTTGGTTAATATCTGTCGCTTCAAATTCCACGACTGAAAATCCCGGCCGCCTTTTTGTGGCTGATATCACGCCGGTAGAAACGTCAAAATAATGACCGCGCAGCGCTGGTTCCGCTTTTTATACGCAACACGTCGGTTTTTCGAATCCTCGATAATTTTTTATTTTCTAGTATTTACGTTAGTGTTTCAGTGGTTTGTAGTCGTTTCCCGAATGCTATAGATAATTCCAGAGTGTGGTAGTGTGTCTCAGAAGGTACTAGAGACTTGGTCTTATTGTTATCTTTGACATAGTATTACGAGGAATTTTGTAAGTAATTTCTATTATCATCTCGTTACAATGTGCTTTTTATACACCTCGTTCCACGTATGACTTTGCTAACGCTATCTGGGTTGAAATTTCTCATCCCCAAGAACCAGTATATAGATTTTGCCGCTGGTAATGTAATATCTGTTTTCGACTAGAGTATGAGCAATATTCTTTTTATGTGTATATGACATTTCTCCGAATGATTTACTTGTAGGTACACTAGAATACGCCTGAAAATAATTTCAAATTTTAACTCCTTTTATATTTATGAGGCATGGTGTCAAAAATGGGTAGAAGGTAGAACAAAAAAACATGCACGCCTCAAATTTTAATATATCAGATAAACATGATTTTCCGACACCGTGTTTATGCGATAGATAATAGAATAAAGTATTAGGCGTCAACATAAGAAATGTTTATTTTTCAAATTTTTAAATGCGCGCCAAAAGTAAAAAAGGTAAAGGTTATATAAAAAATTTTTGCTCTACATGACATTGTGTTTAATTTAAATAACATTTATATATTTAGGAGTATACATTATTGACTAATTTGTTGTAATTTTTTTTTGCGTCCTCTTTTCCTCTTCATTTGAAAAAAAAGGACACAACTTACGTCAATACTTTGTAGGTTATTTTTATTTTATTATTATTTTTTATTTTTATTATTATAGGATATTATAGGAATATCTATGTACAAAAAATGGTTTGTTGGAACATATTATATTGCTTTTCGGAATTTTTATTTTTAGTAAATGGCTCTCCTCCTTCGAACAGCTTTATATTTATAACAACGGAAAAACCGAAAATTGTATTTCATCAAGTTTTAAATTAAATAAAAAAATATGAAAATGATAAATACTGTTACTAAAATTCCTTATGGCAAGAACCTTCTCCTGAACACTAGAATAATCTAGAAAGTTCGAAAACACCAGCATTCGGGTAAAAATACGAAACTATGCCACAGCGCAAGGAGAGTGCCGTGTTTTGACAGTTCGTTCGGTACGAATTCGGCCGCGAGTAGCATCCTTGTAAATGTACTTCCCAAATACACAAATTGGTCAGAATATTTATTATTTCTTCAAAAAAAGCAAAACAATTTTGTGACGACATTATTAATATAATTATTAAAAATGTAGGTACTTTATTTTCACCACTTATTTATTGAAAATATCAACGAAGAGAACATGTATGTTTTTATAAATTTTATAGTTGTTTTATTTATTGAAATTCCATTATATTCAACATTATTTCGTTTGTATCGGACAATAAAGTATATATTTAAGAAAATTCAATACAATCGAAGAAGAGTATTGAGAAAAGTATTGAAAAAACTTCTTTCAATTTTCTATAAGTAATATTAATCAATCATTTGATGCAATCGCCTCACGCCAGTTGGCATTTTTTTCATTATAGAGCTGTCTAAAGAGTTGCGCTGGTGTTGGTACGCCCGCTAAACAGAGCGGTATCTCTTTATATCCCACTTGATAAAAGCCCGAGCGTTCGATTTCCATCTTCCTTTTTTTATTATTTATTTATTACCGTGCCGGGAGCGGGGCAGGGCGCGCGGCGTCATTGAACGGCGGTGGCGGCGAATCCATCAGGAATTCAGAAAGGTGTGACCAATATTCCCCTAAGTCCCCGTAGATTGGACAGACGGCCTCAGGGGTGATAAACTGCTGTGACGTGTCTGGTCTTCCGTCCCTCCAAGACGATAAAATGGATGATGTTTGTTTGTTTCATCAGTGTCCAATTGGACGTAGATCTGCAGAAAGCATCCAACCAAAAAAACACGGAACTCAGAAAATGGCGTCTAAAACTTTGTACCTACAAAAACCTAATACGTCGATATATTTTATTCATTATTACATATTTTTGCATAGGGCTCATTGTAGAGGTTTTATTGTATGTTATTGAATGTAATTATAAGAAAAATACTTTTATTTACGAAGATACGAGACGTTTTAGAAGTAGATTCTTTCTACAAAATGTTAAAAAATACGAAAAAGAGTACTTATTTTTTTCCTATGTGGGTTCCATATTCGATGAATTTGATAAACCATAAAATAAAAAGTATTATCTGAGGCATAAAAATGTTCAACCCCCTCAGATGATTTCAACAAAATTATTATCGTGTAGTAACAGCAGAATTAAAAATTGCATAATGCGTCCATACCACATGCATGTTTTTAGCCTCTGTTTTTTTTACTAAGAATTTATTAATTGAAGTCGCAGAAAACTATCAAAGCACTTTTTTTAAGTTTAAGAGTTAATTTAACGGTGATGGCCGTGATTGTGAGTTAGAAAAATAATGAATTTATAAAAAAATATAGCACTTAGAGCTTCGGCGTTTGTAGCACATAAAGATATCGTATTGAGCTGTCTAAACCCGTAAATAACTCATTTTTAGCATTTTGTGCTTTCTGAATAATTACGTCCAATTAAAGGTAAAAAATGAATCAAAATTTAGGTATCGCGAGAACTCTAAAAGTAGGATTAAAATTTGAATTATAGAGATGGGTCGACCATTTATGGCGACACTTATTCAAACAAAGTTACAACTCGAATGTTGTTTACCAGGTAACATATATTATTTTAAGGTAATCATGATTCCAAATGTGTTACATATATCAGTGGCAGAGTGTAGACGACGAATCATCTATTTTATTTAATGTATTTGTATTTTGGGTACTTGACTTAAGTCAAGTCTTAAGGGTTTACACCATCCTGAGCCTTTATGAAAAAAAAAATTTCAAGATTTTTATTGACAAATGGCTTATTGAGTTAAATAATTCGTATTTATTAATAAATTTAAAAACATTGTATTGATCACATGGAGAAACTCTACGTGTACCGGTTTCGATACCACAGTATATTCGTCAGGACGGACGCATACTAACGGTCCGTTACTTATTCTAGCAAACAAAAAAAATGTTGTACGGGGGCCTGGCTATATTTATGGTGAGGGTATTTTATCCTCCACTATAACTGTAGCCACGCCCCCGTTCAAAAATTGATTTTTTTGCTAGAATAAGTAATAGATAGTTAATATGCGTCCGTTCTGACGAAGATACAGTGGTGCCGAAACCGCTAGACGTAGAGTTACCTACTCCAAGTGGTCAATAAAAAGTTATAAAATTAATTAATAATTATGTCCAACCACAAAGCTACCGCTTTAAACATCAAAAATATAAATGACTTATTATTATTAATTCTTGCTTATTATAATTAAACTAGCTATTTCACCCGGCGTTGCATGGGTTAAGGATTAAGTTAAAAATAAGTTTGTGGGGGGAAAACAAAGCTTCCATTGTTTTGCAAAGCCTCTGATATAAACAATGTTTTTATTAAATCAATGCTGGGATTTACGGAATTTCCAGGAAGGAAATGTGGCCGTGTTACCCCCTGGGTTCTAAAGAATAAGTATGCAACGTTTGGGTAAGATCGGTCAAACGATACAGATTTTTATGGAAAAAATATCACGGGGAGGGGATGAGGTAAAGGGAGAGGGTCGCTTTGTTAACCGTGGGGGCCTAAATAATAAGTAGGTATGCAAAATTTGAGTCAGATCGGTCGAACGGTACAGATTTGCATGGAAAATGTGTCAGGGGGAGTGGGAGGGGTAAAGAGGGAGTGAGGAAATGTCACTTATATTATCCACCGGTGTCCAAATAATAAGTATGCAAAATTTGAATCAGATCGGTAGAACGGTACAGATTTGCATGGAAAATATATAAGGGGATGGGGTGGGGAAGAGAGGGAAGAGGTAAATGTATGTATGCCTGTCTGTCTGTCCGCAAGTAGGTAATTTTAATATAATATCACTACTTTCTGATTCATGATTGTTCACAATTATTGTTTTCTAAAAATAAAACAATCAACATTATATTTTGATTCGTATTCTAAAATAAAACAATCACCTAACGTTCGGTAGGTTATTGAAATATTTTCTCTCCAGCTATTTTAAGGATTTTATTATTTTCACTAGTTGTAAAATTTATGGCCATGTGTTCCGAAATCTGCTTTAGTCAAATTAAAATAGGTTATTGTATTTCTGTCTATTTCCGTAGTGGGAGCGACCTTTTCTGGGATAAGCAAATTTGCATTACACAAAGCTTCAGAGACTTTGTCAAGTGAAAGACACATTTCAAGAACGCTTAAAATAGTGGTCAAGAAATTTTTAGTTTTATTTGAGCTTATGCTAATGAAATTATAAAATTAAGACACAAACTAATGAAACATATTATACTACAGTTGTGGTTACCCGTAAAAAATGACGGGCTTTTGATATTAGCTTATTAGCTTGAGTTGTTAATATATAACACATTAAACCTTAAAGGGTACAACGGTGTTTTTACACTTAGATCATTTAATTTGATGCCTATCATTTTTCGTTTTACTATATTCATAACAAAATATATCAATCAAAAATGTAATCTATACAAATCTACACCGTTTGTCCGATCTGACCCAAATTTTGCATACTTATTCTTTAAGACCCGGCGGGTAACGTAGGCGAAATTTCTTCACTCTCCCTTTACCTCACTTCCTCCTCTGATATATTTTCTGTACAAATCTACACCCTTTGATCTATCTGATTAAGATTTTACAAACTTACTCTTTACCCAGCGGACCCAGCGGGTAACATAGGCCATATTTCCCTCCTGGACATACCATCCATCCCAACGTTGATTAAATGGGAACATTGTTTTCATTAGAGGCTTTGCAAAATAATGGAACCTTTGTTTTCCCCCACGAATTTATTTTTAACTTAACCCCTCACCCGTTTAATGCTAGGTATGAACAGCAAGTTAAATAATAATAAGCAAGAATACTCAAAACAAGCTGGATGGACAGAGTTACGAATAAATATGTTATGAATGTTCTTAGGTTTCACTAGCTCGTATGAAGGTTCTTAGGTTCACGGCCACTCTGAATATTCTGGGGCATTATGCCGTGTCTTTATGACCTTTATGGCTGACGTTTCGGATCCCATTGCAGGGTCCACCATCAGTTCTGATGTGTTGACAAACCAGAAGAAGATGTTTTGGTTCGGATAAATAAAGAAAAATAAATTATTAAAACAATTAAAATCCGAAAACATCAATATCTCGGACATGTGATGAGACATCCAGAGAAGTACGAGATCTTGCATCTCATGATGCAGGGAAAGATTGCCGGAAGTGGGGGCCCTGGAAGGAAGAGAACATGATGGCTGAAAAACCTGAGACAGTGGTTTGGCCAGTCTACTGTAGAGCTATTTCGGGCCGCAGTAAACAAAGTTTTAATAGCAAACATGATATGTAACGTCGTTTAAGGCGGCACATTCACTGCAAATGCATATTTCGGCGTTTTTTTTTATGAAAATGTGGGTTTTTATTATTCATTTACAGTCTGACAAACGACAGACAGGCTAAAATTCAAATCCTATTTCTGCCTAAATTCTTCCAGGGTGGTATGGCCCTTGATTGTAAACATTGCTTGTCTCAATAAAGATTTTTTTAGCGAGACAGGCGTAGTAAAGTATAAAATTAATGTTGTAAATACTTATAACTCAACTTATTTGTGAATCAACGTATTTATTGTTCATTGTTATTTGGAAAACATTAATAACCTCGCAGGACTATATTCCTGCCTCGAGTATGAGTCGAAAATGTTCAAGCAGCCATTTTCTATGTTCTATGAAAATGTTCGAGCAAAAATATTTCTGACTTATTTTTTGTAAAACGTTGGACTACCATTACAGTAACTTATATCGAATTTGAAAAATTCATTCCCTTAAATACAAGTCAAATAAAATAATAAAAACCTTCGAATTCCATTTGGAAATTTTTCACGGTTTTTATAATTTTATTTCACTTGTATTGGAACGAATGAATTTTTCGTAATCGATATAAGTTACTGTAATGATAGTCCAACATTTTACAAAAGATAAGTGAGAAATATTGAAAAAGAAATGCAAACTTTGATGTCGCATATCTCCATAACTATTGATTTTAGTTCATGATAGCTTGAACATTTTCGACTCGTAAATAAGGCACGAATATAGTACTGCGAGGTTATAAATGTTTCCCAAATAACCCTGTACACCTTGTGAACTTCTTCGATAGCATCTCGTGTTGCCATGATCACGTCTGTAATCTTATTCTGAATATTGCGCAGGCTTCTCATATCGTTACCGTCAGCGGTCCAAACCTGCGTCGAGTTCATAACTCAATCTAACTTTTAAATTAAGAGTTTCGTATGTTTTATACGTGTGGAGATATTGTTGCAAGGTGATGATTGCCTGGGCGTGCGCTAGGCATAAACTTAGGTTATGCTACTAACTACGATGTGTGCAAAATTGCGATGGAGTACACATGCAAAAGTACGATGAAATATACTGTCACCAAAGATTGGATTCGCCTGTTTTTTTCATCATCATAATCATCGTCTTCTTCCCCTTGTCCTAGTAGGGTCGGGGGCCCAAAGACTCGACAGGGTGCTTCCATGATCCCCTGTCTTGCGCTGCTTCTGCTCGAGTCAACCAGTCCAGACCCATTCTGTTTTCAAATACGTTTTTTGTTGTCTCTCCCAGCTTAATCTGGGTCGACTCACCGGCCGTCTTCCCTCCGGGGTTGCTAAGAGGATTCTTCTTGGTATTCGTTCCTCTGGCATTCTGAGCACGCGTTCAAGCCACCTCAGTTGTGATTTTTCTATGTGTAGGAGTAGGGGCTCCATGTCGGCCTTCTCACTCTGTCGTCAGTGTGGCTCCCGCTACCCCCCTTAGAAAATTCATCTATGCTGCCTGGACTCTTGATCTCACTCTCTCCGTCAGGATCCAGATTTGATGGCCATATATTGGAGTAGGCCTGTAAACAGATTTGAAAACAACCAGTTTTGCCTTGACACTAAGCTCGGATTTTCTTATCACCTCACTATATAACGAGCGTAGAACGCCGGCTGCAGCTCCGATTCTTCTATCTATTTCACTTTCCTGCCTCCCGTCGCTAGAAAATTCCACCCCAAGGTATTTTAATTTTTCGACTTGCTTCAGCTGGGTCCCTTGTATACTGATCGAGCACTGCTCTTGGTCTCTTCCTACGATCATAACCTCGGTTTTGGCAGTACTAATCTTCATCCCTTGGTACTTGAGTGCACTCTTCATTGAAGGAATTTATTCACTCTTGCAGGTCCTTCTTTGTAGGCGCCAGCCTCGCTATATCATCCGCGAAGAGTAAAGAGTCTATTTCCACATCTCCAACTCTCACGGCCCTTTTTGTTTGGCTTTCGACGTATCCTGTCCATATAAAGGGTGAACAGGATTGGCGAAAGTGGGCAACCTTGTCTTAAACCTACTCCAACATTGAATTCTTCCGAAATTGCGCCGTTTATTCGTACGCAGCTTTTGCAATCCTCATACAGTGATTGAATTGCCTTGAGAAGGTCTCTCTCTATTCTGTATTCGTCCAGCACTGTCCACAGGATGTCGCGCGGTACCAAGTCATATGCTTTCTCCAGGCCTATGAATCCCATATAAATATTTCTTCCATACTTCCAGCTTTTCTGGATAGTTTGTTGCAGTGTAAACAATTGGTCTGTTGTGCCTCTCCCGGTTTTTTCAAAAACTTAAAATAATTATTTGTGTCCTTGAAAAATATTAATATAATCACTAGGTATTATTTACTTATTCAAGGGTTATACCAGTCTGGAAGCCTGAAATTTAGGTAGAAATTGAGTAATTTTTTACAAGGGCATGATTAATATATTTTTTTAATTGACACTTGTAAAAGTACATTTATTAAATTATTATTATATTCAAAATTTTAATCAAACATAATCATTTCGTTTTCTGTCCGTCCGTCTGTCTGTCTGTCCCCGTCTTCGTGTAACGTCTGTAATTTTGTTTAAATTAACTGCTAAAAAAAGGCTGGATATGGGGCTTGAACCCCGGGCCACCGAACCAGAACTGGCCGATTAATGCATGTGGCTACGGCCGCCTCTCCGTAGACCGTCAAAAATATGCTATAAATATATATATATAGGGCTTAGCAAAGGCGTGACGTATTATACAAGCTTTAACCCGTCATTTTTGACGGGTTAAAGCTTGTATAATATACAATAAGAGTAATTATCCTTTAAGTTTGTAATAATTTCACTGACTTATTTCTGGATGACGGGTGTTGATCAGGAGATGATTTATTCTTAAATAATTAAATGTGGTGTCGTTTACTTTATGGTAATTCATTTGAATAATTATGAATAAAAATTTACATTTAAATACTTATGAGTATTATTGTATCTATTCTGTTTTGGGGTTCCGGTTTTCTCAATAAAACGCCTGATTCACTACACGGGCTTATTCAGATATAATAAAGCCCGGTCGCAGAAAAGGGAGAATTTCGTACATTGACCCTACGCTACGTATCCTTGTCGCTCGCGCACAATTTTGTTGCTGTCGCAAACGACAAGGATACGTAGCGTAGGGTCAATGTACGAAATTCTCTCTGTTCGGCGACCGGGCTTTATACAACAATATTATTTGCCAAGGTGTTCTCCCGCAGCAGTGCGTCTTCCCCAGCCAAGCGCGTAATCTGGAATACGCCTCTCGTTCCGTACGTTCCCACCGTCACACACAGTCCGGCATTTTCTGCCCTGCTCACCTAAAGAAGGAAACGGACGTTTTCGAAACGATGTATTGATATCATCAATATAACAATTTCATTGTCTTTCCGTCCGTTCGTCCATCTGTCTGTCCTCGTAACTTCGTGTATTCAAGTCTAAAAAAACGGCCGGAGGGGCCATAGGGTTTGAACCCCGGGCCACCAAACCTGAACCGGCCGATTAACGCATGTGTCTACAATGTCTACAAAATGTCTACAAAAAGATGCTATGAATATATACTAGGGCTTAGGAAAAACGCGAATTAATGTTCCGTCATTTTTAATGGATTACAGCTAGTCTAGTTCTCAATATAACAGTAGTGGAAAATAATTGTTTTTATTCATAATTATTGATTCATTCTTACTCGTTAACTTATTAATTTTCTGTGTTGATTAATTTAAATATATAATATATTGCATTGAAGTCTTCTTTTAAATATTTCACACGTTTTTAGGGGGAAGAGTAGAGTATTTATTCGTAAATTATAAAAGCGTTATGGCGATGTTTCGGACCAAACTGCTTGTAAAAAATTTTTTAGGCGAGGTATTATTTTCACTCTCTTAAGCATTGTAAGAAGGCAATTTATCACCATAAAATGGAGTTGGTGAAGTTTCCACGAAAACAGAGGCCCAGAAAATATGCTAATTTTGGCGGGACGCGGGACGTGTAAGTGTTTAGTTTTGCTTCTAAAATTTTCGAATTTAAATTGCACAATTAGGGGGCTCCTTCTCCAATTGTTATTTAAAAAAAATTTCCAGCCGGTAATTTATCGCATGACTCATAATTGGTTATTATTGGAATGCCCTGATAATTGGCGGATTATATATTTTATCCGATTATAAATCTACATGTTTCGAGAACAATGTTCTCTTCTTCAGAATTGTCAGTACACAGACAATGTTCTCTTCTTCAGAATTGTCAGTACACAGACAATTCTGAAGAAGGGAACATTGTTCCCGAAACATGTAGATTGTATAATCAAATAAAGTGGTGAAAACAAAGTGCTTTGTGTTTTATTTTAATAATAATGTCACCACAAAGTTCAAGCCTTCATTCAGAAGAAAAAATATTCTTCCAACAATTAATTTACATTTTATCCATTGGGAAATGCCATCTCTAGGAAGGGTAGGAAAGGAAATCATCACATAAAGTTTCATTATATGAGTCGTAGAGTTACAAAATCCACCCTGGACGAATTTTGAAAAAAATGTGGTCAGAGTGTCATATCGAATAAGATTGAGACAAAAATCCCGCTCCATTGCCTTAAAATGGTAAAACAAACATTCGAATGAGTTGCAAAACTCACTCCTAATCACACGTGAGTTGCGAAAACTTCTCCGGAGGAAGGTATTGCAATAGGTAATTAAGGAACTGTCAAAATCCTTTTCGTTCATAAAAGTGCGTAGCATAACCCGCTCTGGTATAAGCGTTGTTCAAGATGAGTTGCAAAATATTCTCCGTATTTTTTTCATAATTCATTATTTAAATAATATGACGTTTCTTTACAAATTATAGTGTGTTTCATAAACGTATAATGTCAATAAAAATATTAAGTTTTTTAAATATTTTTTGATGGCATGGTGGCATGACAAAAATATTTTTTTGTGATTTACTCAAAATCAGTAAAGGCCTCTTATAAAACTTTACGACTCATATGGCGTCTGGCATATTCAGCCGAGCAGGCAACCGTGCTTTGACAGCTGCTGAGATCTTCGTTGATTGGCCAGTTAAAAGTGACCTCACATGGCGTCGCATAAAAATCGCTTATCAATTGTGAACATTTCTGATTGCACCATGTGAATCACGTATAACATTTTACTCATGCAAAATCTCATTTCCTCTGTATTGAATCGTTTCTGAAAATTGTATCAATGCCGAATATTTAAACATAGGTACATAGAACACAAACACCAATGGGAAAATATATGATTGTATATACAATTACACAAAACACAAAACACATGAATACCGCCAACACTACACAAGAACATCTCAAAACTACCACATTATTCTAGAACAAAAACAGGAAACTCATTAGCAATGGATTAAAATTATACGACGACTTACCTCAACCGACAAAAACACTGAATATCGAAAGGTTTAAAACAGAAGTGACCGGTTATTTTATTATTTGTAAGGGCTTATTATGAATTATTTAACATTAATTACTTTTTAAAAACTCAAACGTAAAATTTCATAATGTTATATTAATAGGCCGTCAAGGTCTTTATTTCATTTTTTTATCTATTTTTTTTCCATATACTTTTTTTAGCATTACTAGCCCCATAAAATTTCTTAATGAGACGTTTGTCTGCAGGATTAATTTTTACAATTAATATTACAATATTATTACATTTACATTTTCACAATTAATATTACAATATTATTACATTTACATTTTCACAATTAATATTACAATATTATTACATTTACATTTTCACAATTAATATTACAATATTATTACATTTCATTGTTAAACATCACAAAAAATAACATGATCAATTCATATATTTGTTCATAGATAGGCCACGCCGTTTGACATCAACCACATTCTAAATTCCACCACCGATTTTGGAGTCGACAGGCATGTTGGAAAGGCGATTTGCAGTTCGTTCAAAAGCATGAGCACCAAATATTCTAGTGTTCTCATTCCATGTTTGTTTCTTTTGGAAAAATCAAAGCTTGATTTTTAGCACGTCCTGTGTATCTTCTTCTTCTTTTGGTGTCATGTCAGGTCCCCCCAACGTTGACTATCACCCGAGAGAAAGCGTCCCTGTCCTGGGCAGCACGAAACAGCTCTCCAACACTTCTTATGCCCGTCCAGTCGCGTATATTGCGGAGCCAGGAAATTTGTCTCCTTCCAACACCTCTACGACCCTCTATCTTGCCCATAAGAATCAAGTGGAGCAATTCACATTTTTCTCCTCTGAGCACATGACTCAAATACGATACCTTTCGGATTTTAATATTTGTCAGCAACTCTCTATTCACTCTAGCTCTTTGAAGAACTCTTGTGTTGCTGACCATATCCGTCCAGGGTATCCGGAGCATTCTCCGATGTATCCACATTTCGAACGCCTCCAGCCGGTTCATGCTACTCACTTTGAGGGTCCACGATTCCACTCCGTACAGCAGGACTGACCATATCTGTGTATCTGTCATGAGTAATAACCCTCTTGTATATTTCTCTTTCGTAATTTTCTTTAATCAGTACAAATAATATTACCCGATGAACTGGCAGAATATTGACAGATGTATACACTAATTTAATATTTTGTCTTTGTTCATGAACTTGTGGGGTTACGATTTTTTTTTACAATGACAGATTGAAGATTTTGTATTGGTTTTTTTGGCTTACTGGAGAGGCCCCACGATCTTATACTATATCTAAATGTTGATTCTACCAAAGAAAAAATAATAATTCTAAAACAGGCTTCGGTGTAAATGCTAGATATTGCTCTAAGGCTCGAGAAAATTTTATATATCTGTTTGAAATGTTCATCTATGAGTAGTCCAAGATATTTAGATTAATTAACCATTCTTATGACCTTGGATTAATTAATCTAAATACTAAACCACCTCACAGTGGTACTTTCTGAAATATGATATTTGCATCATCACATTATATAATCACATCCTTCATAATATTTAGTAGTATTTGATCCACACTTGGAAAAAATACTAAATAACTATATCACCATGATTAATTTATAAGTCTTTAGTAGGAATCTTTTTGAAGTTCTTTACAATTACATGGTAACCAAACTATAAAATTCAATACACGAGTATACAGCGGTGGAACCTCCTAAAAACTCTCTTAAAGCGAACTAAGGACTTGAATGTGCAGTTGAATATTAGAGTAGTCTCGAGAAAAGAAGTAAAATAGCCGATCAGCTGTTTCCACATAAGTTAACCCTTTGTTATGTTGCTACGCCATCTCGTGGTGCGCGGTTAACGGTAGACTGGACCAGTGGCTCTTAACCTGCGTGCCGTGAGATATAGTTGCTTACACTAAAATTCATGTGAATAGTATCTTGATTATTTTGCTCGATTGAATTTATAATTTCTCTTTACTCTTAAAATGGTTGATATGAGTTGATAATTGATGGAATCGGCGTTAACTTTGTACGAGTTCATGATGTAGGTATTTCATTCTTATACCGGCTCATTTTGTCAGTACCTAATTAATTAAATATATTACAACCTAACGATCTAACCCACGATTTTACATATTTTTTATTTAACTCTCCTTGTCGATTTGTTTGTACTTTATTGTGGTGGAATCTTGTGATTGATTTTCACCAACTTCCCGACTAGTAACATTTACGTGAAGTGGATTACTATAACTAGGCATATTATTAAATTAATTTCAACATTATTTGATCATATTTCGATTAAACGTAATAATCATGCCCCTCACACTAAATAAATAATCACGTTACATAAAAGAGCCGTAAAAACAGTTGAAGAACATGCCGTTTAAAATAATGTGTTTTATTTATATTTGGATCCTGCATGGTTGATGTTAAAAAATCGATTACGAATGTATGCAAAGAAAACGTATTCAAGAATTCTTTTTTTATATTTATTTGTATGTATTTGAATGTAGTTAGTTTAACTTCACCTGTCAATGACAGTTTCCGTCACTTTCTAAACTCGAGAAGTATAATGTGTTATTAAACTCAAGTAGAGTAATAATATAGTTTTATTCCATGCATTTTGAAGATAAATTGACAATAACCTTTAATATCCACTATAACACTATAATTGTAATGGAGCATACCTGTTGACATGCAATTTTCATATGATTTTTATATCACATATTGAGTTTAAGGTAAGGGGACTAAGACTCGAATACGGAGACAATACTTAAATGATTTAAAGGTTAAAGTATGCTTTAAAAATGATATTTTGTACTGCAAATTACGCTAATGTATTCGAAAAAAATGTATTGGAATTTTTAATTTACGTTTTAGTTACAAATTAAAAAATCGCCTTCAACACTGGCTACAGTAATCTGGTAGATTTAATCCATGTGTAAAAGAAATGGATTTTTTTCCCTTCAATTTTTTCACAGTAATTTGAAAATTTTATTACCTTTTTATTTAGGATAAATATAGATTAATAAAATGTTTTCGAATAGCCACTATTTTTCAAAAGATAATCAAACTGACTCATAAATTTATCCAAGATATCTAGCAATTTAATCGGAAAAGTTGAAAGATAAGAACTACAGGAATTACCGTATCTATAAAATACGTTATTTTTTAAATATATTGATTTTGAGATCTTTTTTCGTAGGATATGTCATGGGAAATTCTACAATAGGTAGTATTTCTGTCGTATATAAATCTTATTCGATATGGCGGGTCTTCGAAGTTTTAATATAGTAGTAGATTCTTTAGAATTTTTCAGTATTTGTATTGTTGTTGTATTGCTATGTTGTGCTGTGACGCGAAAAAGGTTGGGAACCACTGCGCCAGACTACGATGATCATCATATATTCTACAGTGTAACATTACTCACAAAATAAGCATTGGTCACATCTCTCCCCTGCAAAGGCACACGAGACTTAAAAGAACTTTCCTGAGTTGGATAAGTCTTCTTAATCAAATAAAGTATGGCTTGTAATTCCTATCTCCAATAACTCGGCTCATGGTGCCCATGCGATAAATGCACTACATATAACCATCATTTCGACGTTCTTCCAGTTGTTATTCCTTATTCTAATTTTGTGTTTACGATAGTTTGCTTTTCCAAACTTATAATGTAGCCGAAAAATTGGAATAAATTTTTGTGTAGATTTAAGTTAGATGGATTCTTAGAGGAGAGAGAGATTTTCAACTTAAAGTAAATAGCAAACCAAATTTTTTATATTATGAGTATTATGACTTATGACGTTTGATGAAGGTTCGAGGGATCGCCGGTAGATGCGTAGAGCAGCGAAGAAATTCAATTTGTGGTGGTTCAGACGCATCACGTTTCTAGCCGCACGCACCAAGCCGGCACTCACCAATCACGGGCTCGATGCGGTTAGCCAGGTCCCAATCACCCGATCACGATAAAGTACGTCACTATTTCACCAACCATAGTAGCCATTGCTAGTAATATTTCTGTACTCAATGGTCTAAATGGTTACCAATAAAGCTCCATGGTTAATTGTGAATATAATTTACACATTTATCTTTCTACCATCCTGCCTCTGCTAAATCATCTCACACCCATATGCCCCTCTCACAAAATATACATCACGTACCAACACACGTAGATGTCTTTGGACGGGTGGGCATTTTCCTTCCAGAGCACATACATTAAACATACCCGCAAATGAAGACATAGAAGACCTGATTTAACGTTTAATAACATCACGAAAGTGTCGCAGAATTTTTAGTACTCCGAAAATTTATCTATTAGCTAACTTAGATTCACGTAGAAGACGCCAGTATAATAAACATCTACATCGTAAGTAACATGTGTAGATCTTAGTACCTCGAAGTAATCCGGAAAGTTTTTGGAAGAAACCATCACGAGCAATTCTATCGTAAGTGGAAAGTAAAGTAAAGACAAATTCAATATTCAAAACTCTCATTAATCGTTTGTTCTAAATAAAACTGGATACTTCATTTAATAGCCTTTTTGGTAAATAGATTTTCGTGCTACTAAAGGCGTCCGTCCACTTTCTGGTTTTTAAAAATATCTGCGGCAGATAATTATGATCGTGCGACCCGCACATTCAAAACCCTCTAGTGCCCTCAGCCCTTAACAAATCCTGCGTGTTCTGGTGCTATTTGCCACGAGATAAAGTTTTGTAGTTTAGCTTGTAGAATATATAGCATCACTTTACTCGTGTAAGCAATTATACGAAAATATAAGTGATTTGTGAAACCCTACAAAAGTAGGTGAATCACAATATATGTTATCCAGTTCTCCCACCATTTAGAATACTTCGTCATTATAAATCACAGTATAAAATAGAACACTATGAAAATTGTTGCATAAGAAATATAGTCTATAAATATATGAGAAACATGATTTTGGAAGGCATAAATATATAAAATCTAGAATTCATTATATTCTTAATTAGTAATCCTCGGTTACTGCATTAATTGTTTTTTGGATATTGTAGCCTTTGCTTTTATACCTCACATATGTTTTAAGTTTTAATTGTTATTAAAATAATCAAGAATTTTCCGACATAGTTAACATTCAACAATACATTTTTCGTATTGTGAAGTCATGATGTCGATTTTTGTTACAACATAATTGATGAATTAAAAATCTATAGATAAATCGATATAATAAAGTTTCCAGGTGCGAAAGTTATCTCTTTATCTTTCTAATTTACTCATGTATTCAGAAGTGGCAAGAAGTGCAAATGGTATGAATTCAAGGACGGTGCTCGGATTAAATTCGTGTCCAGTGATTTTAGTTAAATAATAAATATTTGATTAATTTCAAATGTTTCACTTGCCTCGCACAGTCACGACCCCGACAATGTAATAAAATAAAAAAGAGATAAACCCGTGTTATAGAGCCTTTAATAAATCAATAAATTTTAAAATGATGCTAATAAAAAGCCTTTAAAAGTTTGGTCCTTGTTAAGTGGTAGAGAAAGTTATTAATGGCTGTGTCTGTTTTCGTAAACCACAAGTTATTGTTGTTTTTCCTTGTTCTGTAAACCCGGCATAATTGAGTGGGATTTGCCCAACCCTTTCTCAGGTACAACGATATCCGAAAATTCTATTCCCTTTATGATTAAGAAAATAATAAAAACATTTAAAAATGTAAATTTTTAAACGTATCTTTGAAAATAACTATGAATAGAACACGACGTTGTTTACTTCACAGTTTAATTAAACAAATTAATTAAAACGTTTTCGATGCTTACTGCATCATCTTCAGTAATATACTAACTTAAGACTAGAAGACATTTTATCTACTACATGGGGCGGGAGTTGTGGGGAGCGGGGGAAGGGCAGGCGGAAAGTGAAAGTGGTTGCTGGGAGGGGCTAGTATGGTTAGAAGGGGGGATGCAATAAGTGGTGTTTGTATGTTTAAGGCCTTATCATTATTTAGTTGAATTTCTATATTTTCCAAGATGTCCAATTTCTTTCCTTTTTTGCATACATGCAACACCTCCACGTTATCATACTTAAAGTGATGTCCCTCTGATCTCACATGGTGATTTTATCCCTTTAAAATATTCATCTATTCGCGTTTTGTTTTTTCTTCCGGTTTGTCCTATATAGTGTGATTGGCAGTTCCCACAGTTCATAAAAATGTTTTCTAAGGAAATATATCACATCAATATTCTTACTGAATGCTTCTATTTATTTTGTCAGAATTTTTATCAATTGACTAGCCGTACAGCCGTGAAAAAAAAAGTGACATAATAAATGTAGAATTTAGATGTTGAAAATTCAGGAATAGAAAACCATTTGTTTCTTTAAATTTATCTTAATCGCTTAAAGCTAAAACTAAATAAAATAAAATAATATAAAATGTCAAGGCCGTGTAATTGGTGGGCGCGACCCTTACGTGATGCCCGAGCCCGCGCTGATAGCGCACGATTGTCGCAGAATATATAATTATCTAATGTTTTATTATTATGCTCTAATTATTTAAAGTTGTAATTCTAGTGTCGTTCCAGCAAATCACAAACTTTACAGACAAGCAGACAGACATAAAAAATTATTATATTTAAATTATTAAGTATTTTGTATAATTATGGGGTATAAAAGCAAAGATAGCAATATCCAAAAAATCAAAAAAAATATTTTGAATGAAGTCACCGTGGATTACTGATTTAAAATGTACCGAGTACTAGATTTTATGTATCGATCCCTTCCAAAAACAAGTTTTTTATAAATTTTTTAGCCATGTTTCCTGTAAAATATCGAATTCGGTACATTATGAATTAGAAATCCTCGATGCCCGTGTTAATTTTTTTTGATATTGCTGCCTTTGCTTTTATACCCCACAATTAATATTATAATATTGTTACATATTCTCGGCAGTGGAAAGTAATTAAAACACTTAAATCGTCCATTTGAATATTCCACAAGCAGGTACTTTTAATTCACGCTTTTTCACAATTCTCCTGTTTTTTTTTTGTTTCTATGACTTAAACCACTGAAGAAGGTAATCGCCCTTGTTAAACTAAAATGCTGACATACGTGCGCGCGGCTACAACTCACTTAATAAAAAATATTTTCCCTTGAATTATCTCACAAATTCCCGTGCATTCCATCGGTTTCTAGTTATTTCCAAATTATTATTTAACGTTCAGGTGTTCGGAAAACATCAAAAAAATACTGTAGACAGTTCTCAATATTTTGATCCATATAAAATAATTATTTAATTCTCAGTAACAAATTGAATTGTGACGTTTCTTGTTAGTCTATTGGTTGAGACACTCGCTTAGTCATCCAGTGATCGGGGGTTAAAGTCTCATTTCATGAGGTCCTATACTATAAGTTACTCTTATTTTCATAGCACAAGTGTTTAGTTAAGTTCGATAATAGGAAGAATATAGATAACCGTGTACGCATTTCTATTTTTAGAAAATGTTTAGATTTTAAGAGAGAGTTTAAGATTCGTCTCATGATTCCATTTAGTTAGTTAGACGTGTTTTTGTAACTCAAGCGTTTAGCTTAGTTTTAAAATAGTAAGAAATATGTTGTGAAATGCATTGTGTGTAAAAATCTATTTCAAGAAAAATAACAATTGTATTTTTTCGTAATATTATTACAATGAAAAAATATAGAAAAAAAATCGTTGTATGAGTGGATTCCGAAAACACCTTCAAAGGTTATTATTGTAAACTATTCTATAAGGGAATTGCATGACAGGAAGATATACGCCTCGCTTTTTACATCATGTGTATTATTTAGGACCTTTATAAAATGCGTTGAGCCATGTAATTAAATGTCTGTTAAACCTACGGTTTAAGTAATGTGATAGATGAAACAAGCAGACGCGATAGACGGGTGAAACAGTGCGAAAAAGAACAGATTAAAATCTCCCTTAGAAATGAGGCGGTATTTAAGAGAAATAAACGAAGACAATCAATCATTGATTCTAGGCTCACAACGTTTATTATATACTAAACTCATGAAATTTATGTGTCTTACGAAATATAATATAAGGTTATCGGTGTAATGTTTAAAAAAATACTTCCGGTTCCTAAATGGATAGTATTTTATTCATTTATTTTTAGAAATGCTTTAAATGTTTGAATAAAATACGGCGGATAAGCTGGTTGATGAAACTATTCGACATATCTTGCAGATAAATTTTGAATGAAAGAAATATTGAAAACTAATAAAAATTTGTTGCTAAAAAATTAAAGTTTCAAGATTTCCTGGTAACAATTGAAAATAATGAACGTGAAGTAGTCATGGAAATTTTATAAAAAAAAACTACTTATGATAGGTAGTATTTCTATATCCTATAGTATATCTTATACAATAGTCCACCATAGCACTTTTTCGTCGCTTATTTACTATAGAAAACCTTTCAGAAGTCATTCAATTTTGACTGTTTTTTCTGTGTACCATTTAAATTTTTTTTTTTAAATATAACTAGTATTTAATTATATTCTAGTCTATGAAAACTATAATAAATTCATCAATTTTATTCGTTGTGTCTCTTCAAAAACAGACTAACTGTTGTGCTAGGAGAGGGTCTACCAATAATACCATTAAATCAAAGGGTCTACCAATAATACCATTAAATCAGAGAATAAACCAGAATACCATTAAAATCTTATTTGTTTATTCAAATTGATTCAAACATTTCAATTTATACTGGAGTAAAAGCCAGACCAAGAGAAACATGTGATTTTCTTTCTTTAGTTAATGTAAATATAGAGATTATTTTCTAATATGCTTTCGTGCTGTAATATGTATTGCTGAGAAAAAATTTAGGAAATATTAAATGGCTTTACATAGCAAAAAAAAGCCTTTTGGCTTAACTGGCAAAATTACTATTTGATTTCAATAATAAAAATTAGGAGTAATTAGCAAAATTGAAATATTCTGCTTTCTATTATGTGGCATGACGCCATGATTTCTAATACGTTTTCAAAACCCAACAGTTGTGTAGTAATTTCATATAAATGATTACAAATTAAAATAGATACATCGATATTTTGTTACACTTAGGTACCTACATAAATTGTAATGTCGGACCTCCACGATGTTTTGAATGTTTTTTAAAAAATACATGTTTATTTGATGGTTAAGCGATATTTATATCATCAAGCAAACCAGTTATTACAATCTGGATGTTATAATATTAAATAAGTTTTTGATGAATATTATAAAAAATAATTATAAGTGTTATTTTAAAAATTGGTAGAAATTGGTTTGTTTTACACACATCTAATTACTAACCAATTTCATCATTCAAAGAGTTCAAATATTGACACTTGATAGATGTCTTGATGTTTCTCGTTTTTCGAGTGTAGGGGCAAAAATGACCAAATAACAATCTTATTATTTTCAGAATAGGTCAAATGTCTCTGTCTGGACCCGAGAATAGACCACAAAACAGTTAGTCGTGTAGTCTATTCCCTTGTGAATGTGATTCAATATTTATTTGTCAACATACCCGTCTGGTACAGAATTCATTAGATTACCCGATGGGTACCGGAATGGATTTAATTGACATTTCTTATTAAAGCCCTTTGTGCTTTGTGCCTTCCGTTCCAGTTTTTTCCAGTTCACGTCATTCGATCTGTCCTTAATTAATTAGGTACCGTCTGCTTTAATATAGTAAATAGCAGAGCATTTCAATTATCGTATCTTCAAGTACTTATATTACGGTGAATCGGATAAACTCGACTATTCTAATTGAAATAAAATATAAAAATTTATCGAAATTTTCTTGTGTAACTTTGTGAAAGCCATTTTAAGAAATTATTAAAAAATGATAACTTTGTTTACTTTAACTATTTGCTTATAACGATTATAACGTTTTCGATGCTAACGCATCATCTTCAGTAATGTTACTTATACTAAACTTAAGACTAAAGGACGGCGTGAGGAGAAGGGTGGAGATTAGAGTCCCTGGGTATATATGTGGTCGTGGTCATTAGGCGTCTAAGATGGAACGTAATAGATGATGTTTGAATATTGATTAAATTGATGTTACTAGATATTAATTAAATATTTAATATTCAAACTACATTTATTACGTCCCCTCTTCTGTGCCCAATGACCACGCCCACATACCCACCGGACTCTAATCTCCACCCCACTTCCTACTCCGTCCTATAGTCTTAAGTTTAGTAATATTATTGAAGAGATGCGTTAGCATCGAAAACATTCTGATCGTTATAAACAAATAGTGAAAGTAAACAATGTTGTCATTTTTAATATATTGTAACGAAGCTAAAAACAATCAAGTGACAGTTGTTTGAAATGATCACAATACTACCGAAGATTCTAGAACGGCCTAGAACAATCTACGACTTATGAGAAACATCTACAAAAGTCTGGAAACTGCGAGGAAGTTCTCTTAAACACTGGAAACGCCTGGAAGGCTCGATATTAGCCAATATAAATAGAAGCGTGCGCGGGAGTAGGGGTCAGTAGTTGTTATTGTTGACAGCGGCACGGAAGCGAAGCGGAGCGAACGCTGCGGCGAGTTGCGGAGGCCAGGCTCGTCAGGCTGGCCAAGCGAGCGGTAATTCGACAGCGATATTCCGGAATGTTCCTACGTACCGAAATTAATAAGTGCGAAAATTCGATGGAATATTCTAGTGAATAGTGAATGAAGTGTTAAAGCGAATATAAAGTGTCTATTTACGATAAATTTGCGTTTAATTTAATGAATAGCGTTAGATTTAATAGTGATAAGTGTACATTTGATAATTAATTATTCAGCAATCAATAAATCCGTTATTACATTCCAGCGTTTACATTAATTCATCCTGCAGCCACGACATGTGATAACATTTTATAATAATTTAGTAAACAATGAATAATTTTTGATCGGTGTTATATTATAATTGTATTGATTTAATATTTTATAAAGCCATGATAAATGTATTTGATATATGCATTAATATTTGAAGGCATTCAAATGATTTCCCTGACCCGTGAAGTGTTCAAGTGAAAGGGAGATACATTCACGGTCGACATTTATCATCCATTTCCGGTGTATCGAATCGATTTTTACGACATCCGGTCGACTTTTATTCTCCCCAGGACACTGAAGCTTTAACATCCTTTTTTTTTATCTGTGGACGTGAAAACGAGAGCACGCTTCCTTTAATGTTGATAGCTTGAAATTTTGTCGATGCCGTTTATAATAAGGCACGAAGGGTAACCGCGCCTAGGGGTAGACGACGCCGGCGCCTTAAGCGAGGAAACAGTTTGCCCGATAAACCTTTGTAATACGGAGTACGCGTCGATTTCTAATTTGCCTGAAATTGGTGTCAGAAAATCAGGAATTTCGAATTCAGATTAACAAAATGCCAAATTTTGCAAGAAAATTCGATAATCATAATTTTATACAGCTATTAAAGTCAACTTATAAAAAAAAATATATAAAGAAACATGTGCACATCCATGGAGCGTGAAAAATGCTAAGAATAACAGTAAAGGGATTTGTAGAATCACTGCTGGGTAAAGGACTTCTCTTGACTTGAAAAAATAAAATCATCAGACAAAGTATGAATGTTTACATATTTTTCTTTTTGAACATTGTTAAACAATGCAGACTAAAGATAAATATTGATAGTTTTATATATTTATCGATACCTTTTGAAATAAAAATGAGAAGTATACTTTCCACGAAACTTTCTTAGGCATGCTTCAAATTGTAGAAATATTTGAATTGTATACTGAATTGTAGAAAAATGCTGAAAATACATTATTATTTACAAAAAATATACAGTGAAACCTAGCATTTTTGAATTTTTTCATTTTAATTTAATATTAAATACAGATTATTACAATTATTTTCCATCTATTAAAACTATAAGTAAATACAAAAATTATATTGCTATACATTTCCAAAAAGACACTTGCTCTTACGCTTGGAGAGATTTAAATTTTATCTCCAAACATAATAATTTCGTGATCTATCCATCTGTACCTACATCCATCCTCCGTTCGTCCATCCGTCCGTCTGTCTGTCTGTCTTCGTAACTTCATGTAACGTCCATAATTTCATTCGAATTCACGGCTTAAAAATGAAATTATACTGCCGGAGATGGGGCTTGAACCCCGGGCCAGCAGACCCGAAGCGGCCGCTCAACGCATGTTGCTGTGGCCGCATCTCCCTGAAGCGCCAAAAATATGCTATAAATATACAGGGTGTACCAGAGCTAGCAGCAGAAACTTGGCAGGTAGATTCCTGACTATGTTATGAGTCTAAAATGTTCAAGCAACCATGACCTAATATCAATAGTTATGGAGATGCAATATCAAAGTTTGCATTTTTTTAAATATTTCTGACTTATTTTTTGCAAAAAGTTGAACTATCGTTACAGTAACTTATATCCATTATGAAAAATTAATTTGCTTTAATACAACTTAAATAAAATGATAAAAAACTTGTAAAAAATAACCATTTTTAAATTTTTGCAAGGTTTTTATCATTTTATTCGGCTTGTATTAAAACGAATGAATTTTTCGTAATCGACACAAGTTACTGTAATGAGTTCAACTTTTTGAAAAAAATAAGAAAGAAATATTGAAAAAAATGCTATCTTTGATATTGCATATCTCCATAACTATTGAAATCAGGCCATGGTTCGTTGAACATTTTAGACTCATGACATAGTCAGGAATCTACCTGCCAAGTTTCTGCTGCTAGCCCTGGTACACCCTGTATACTAGAGCTTAGCAAAGACGCGGACCAATGTTTCGGCATTTTTGACTGGTTGCAGCTAGTTTTTCATAATCTATATACATATCTATTTTTACAGGCATCTTGCAAAGCTGTATCTGTAGTTTTTACGCAAAAATACATTACAGTTTATGTTAAGACTACATTATTTTGTAGTCCTATATGAAAATAATGAGACTATATGAAAATAAATAATATAATAATATGAAAATAATATACGAAACGAATATAAATAAATATGAAAATATTAAGAAGAATGATAGAAGAAAATGATCTTAACGATTAAAAATCGATCTTGGTCAGTATCTAGAAGTGATACAATTTCACAACAGACTTTGAAGTAGAGCAAAGAATTAACACTGCGTGGCTCAAATGGAGGTTTCTTTTTACCTGGAGTCTTGTGTGATAAAAGGACTCCAATGAAAACAAATGGAAAAGTTTATAAAACAGCAACTAAACTCTACCGGCTAACTTTACTCTGCCGGTTAATGTTGGGCAAGTATATAGAAATAAGCGGACAAAATGCATGTAACTGAGATGGGCCAGCGGAGTCATAAAATGGGACAAAATTCTAAATGTTGGGCAATCTGCTCTTTTTGTTTTCATTTTGGTCTTTTTTGTTCGGTCTCTACCCTGAAAAAATAAAAGAACGGCGACCCAGGTAGTACGTGATACGAAGAAAAGAGGATTGCGTGATTCATAATCCCATGGGAGAGGTTAGAAAAACGGGGGAGTCCATGAGCAGGTCGACCACGGATAAAATTTCACCAAAGTGTATGACAAATTGTTTTTTTATTTTTGGGTATTTTGATGTCAATCATACCGGCTGCGCTTATATTATTTTTGGGTACTTCTGTTGTGTGACGCGGTCACAGAGAAACTTCGAGAAAATAATCCAGTCATTTATTATTGGAATTCCTAGCTCACTAAGCTATACAACCGACTCGATCTCTCGATTTCGATCTTCGGTTTTGACTCCGTCCGTGTGATTGAGAGAGATCGTCTTTTGCTACTCATTGGTACCATTTTTACACCTCATATTGCTGAAAAACATTTACGTGCCTACGATTTGCGAAGGGTACTAAAATGTAACTATGAAACATATTGAGCGGATTCAATGTAATATAATAAACATTCATATTTGGAGAAGGAGCGGAGTAGTTAGATCGAGCAAAGATGATGTCTGTATTTTGAGCAGGATCTTAATGTGTTACTATGTCAGATTAGGTTTATATCAGATCCTTAGATGCATTGTATAGTTGAAGAATTCTTTCTGGGTTTGTTCTACTAGGTAACTAAAAAACTTATCATTACGTCATTTTCCGGGGAGATAGGCAGAGATAATGGAGTGTCACATATTCTATTCTACATTTACATACATGCTTGCCGATTGTTGAGTATCCTAATTGAACCATCTACCATTATCTAGTTAATGTGGTCACGCTTAAGTCTTTTATTTGTCAAGCCTGTTTGTCTTTTGCCAATTGCCTCTTTGCTTTTTTCAAGCCATGTTTTTGTAATCATTGTATTGTTCGAAATCCTTAAAAGTCCACCATTGCAAAAAAATATCATGTATCTTAATCGGTTAAAATTTCACACAGTAAACTTTTTCCTTTTGTTTCTAAATTTTGAAAACCTTTCCAAACTTTAAATATTATAGACTAAGATTGCTCATATACATTGGTTCATGCTTCGTGGAAGCTACTAATGGTTGCTAGGTTACATTCGCATTAGATTAAACTACGCAGTTTATCTCTAAGGCAGTCTTGCCTCATTAGGGCATCGGCACTATGAAATTATGACTTTGGTAAACATTTCAAGCGGAACACAATACCGAAGCTCAATACGATACGCATTATGGTACTATTCTCACAGAAAAATCTTTTATAATGTATTTTGGATAAAAGATAACAATAATTTAAATTTCATTACCATATTGCAAAACCGAAACGATCGTCTCGAAATCGGACAAATCTCTGAGAAGAGAGGCTGAAGTCCGTGTACACGCCCAATAGAGTAAGTAAACTAGAGATTGTTATCGTTACAAAGTTGCCTGTAAGAGAGAAAATATTTAAGATATTTACATAATTTATGCTATTCGAAATGTTTGGTTTAAATATGAATAAATTTACGTTAGCATCCGACCTGAGTTTAGTTTAGAATATTTTTCTCTCGATAAATAATCAATTGATTTTATTATTTTCTAATTGGTAAAGTAATATTGGGACGTATTTTAAAATAATAAATATTGCTATTTCTGTACCTTTACAGTTATTTTATTATATTGTAATAAGTTTTGTGTTTTAATTTTGACAGGCTTAAAATTAATGAATTCAATCAATTAGAAAGCTCATTTTCATTTATATTTTATTTTAATTTATAAATTTATACAAATTAACTTTGTGAACACCATTTATTTATTGAAAAAATTCAACATGTTTCGAAGCCAATGGCTTTTTCGTTAGGATAACAAAAATAAATTTTTAAAAAGTTTAGATCAAAATATTAAAAAGTTATTTAAGTATTGTTCACGCCCATTACAGACTTTTATATATAAAAATGTTGTAATATACAAAGAAGTAGGTATATAAAACAATATTCATTATTATAATTGTTAATAACTTTACGTTTGAGAGTTTTTTGATTGATTTAATTCATTAATTTCGAAGCTGTCAAACTTAAAACGTCTAAATTGGCGGCATCGAAATGTTATACAGTATATGTCACAATACAGAAATAACGTTATTGCTTTTTTCAGAATACCGCCTATTGTCTTTGTACTAGTCTGTTACTTAATCAATTTCGAACTGAATTACATTAAAGGCACATCAGCATTAAATGCGTTCTTCAACTTCACTACGCGTACTTTATTTTTTGGCTCGTTAAATATTTATTGTATTGGAATATCATATAATGTATAGATACTCATAAGTACATGGGCAATGTTATGAAGAACTTCATATTTAACAAAATATTATTTATGTTAGTATATAACAACTAAAAATTACTTTTTTGTCTACCGGTTTCGAGAAGTAACCTGTCTTTTCGTCAGGACAAACCCTATACTAGCATGTAAATAATACTATTCACCAAAACCTTAGTATTATTTACACACAGAGTGTATAATTATATACATTCTCCTCTACTCAAATTCTTAATTCTTTTTGATGAAATATTTAGTGCAAGATGACCTTTACTTAGATTAACACACATATGAAGAGTATTTTGTGAAGGTGTTGGTGTATAAATAATATTATGGTGTGGTGTGTACTGTTATTTAGATGCTAGTATAGTGTTTGTCCTGACGAAGAGACGGGTTACGTCTCGAAACCGTTAAACAAAAAAGTAATTTTCAGGCGTTATATACTAACATAAATAACATTTTGTTTAAATGTCTGACCACAAACTTAATACTTTAAATATTAAAAATATTAATCATATTAACTGTTTCCCCGGTAACTTGAATTTCACACAAAGTTACAAAGTGGTCAATAAACTCGTCCAAAAAATATCACTTTAACATTCCCGCCGTATCTATTTAGTCCAGAGAGAATATAAATTGAAATTTGGTTCTACTGTAGGTAGGTACTACAAAATTCTGCAGCGGAGCATATTAATTCAAGATTAAGTATTTTTTCAGTACTAGCTGAACTAATAATATTTTGCATAAAGTTGTATAACTAGACCGGCTAAAATTCCCGACAGGCTAGAGGCTTACCTACAGGTTCATTCACTCTACAGAATTTAATTTATTTTTAATTTAATTAAATGGTATTTCATTTATATAATCTTAGATGTCTAGTGAGAAAAATTATTATATGCTTAGGATTAAATTATTTTAAGATTTCACATCGATTTTATATTTTAAGAAAATTCTTATAATTGTTTGAAATACATCTTAAGATATGTTGAAATTGGCATTGTTAAGGCCCCCGCACACTTTAATATTATTGATTAATTATATTGATGTTTATTTATACATCAAGAATTTATATTTTTTATTTATGTTATGAATTTATATATCAATGAACATCAACACTAAAATAATTAATCTTAAAAAAATAATGTAATAATCCATGAAAAAGCTGTTTTGCTCTAAAATATTTCCTGTTAAATAGAGATATTCTTTATAGGTAGACTCCTGACTAAATTATGAGTAGAAAATATTATGAAATTAATGTTCTAATATTAATAGATTTGGAGATAAGCGAATGTACATTTTTTTGTTAATTACAGATTATATACATGCATACGCCAAACTGCACAGCAGTTTAACGGCATATGCACGTAATAATGTTATATAATTCATCAAGGATTGCATTTAAAAAAAAGTATTTTACATTTTGAACCAATATTTGTGCTGGTTGTGATAATTTTATTTGACTTCTATTTGTATACGATTCAAGATAATTTATAGATATTCTAAAACATTTCATAAAAGATAATTCGAAAGTATAAAAAAATTGAAATTTTCAATTTTTAAAAAAATATTTCAATAATCGTTTGACTATCATAAAAATAACTCCAATCGAGTATTAAGAATTCATATGCTTTTATTTCAATTACTTCACGGTATTATATAAGTCACATAAAATTATTAAAACTCTGGAGAAAAATTCTGCTTCAAATTCCAAAGTTTTCCAAAAATTGAATTTTAAGTGCACGAGTGTTCGTATGGAATGTTCACATCAATATTTTTACTATTTTTATACTAAGCTTAATGTTTGTGTTACTAACTTATCGGTCTCCTACCACTCCATAAATACGTGAGTGAGTATCTTAATTAAGATAAATTAAGAGTGTATGGAAGTCTTCATAGGGTGACCTGTATGAGCTCGCTTAAATGGTCGTTTTACATAAGGCAAAGTTCACCGATTCCACAGTAATAATATACACATACTCAATTTAAAAAAAGTTGTATAAATGTTTTAAATGCGTAAGCTTTTTAATATTTTAAGAAACAATGTTGGAGACATCTGTGGTCATTCCCATGACATAGTATAGATGGATTTCACCTTTATATTTTCATGTTTTTTTAAGAGTATCTTAAACATTAGATTAACAAGCACCCTGTTTTTTATTTACTTTGTTTTAATTATCAGTAACCAATATGTTCTAAAAAATCACAACATTATCAATGAAGGTACATTGAATATCAATGACATTAAAAATTGTTATTAAAAGCTACGTTTAGTTCATACTACTTATCGACATAAGGTAGATGCAGTAGAAATAATAACAATTTTTCGAAGGAACGTAAGCGGTTAGCCAGGAGCGTTTATTGGGGAAAATAAAAGCATGTCCCCCCAAGTAATAGTTTTGTTTGGGACGAAAAAAGTTTGAACAAAGGTTGTAAACAGATGAGTTGTTGGTTACTAGCTGTAACCCATCAAAAATGACGGAATATTGGTTCGCGTCTTTGCTAAGCCCTAGTATATAATTTATGGCGGTCGATTCAGGTTTTCTGGCCCCATCTAGCCCCGTTTCAAACCCCATCTGCGGCCGTATAGTTTGGTCTTTTTAGCCGTGAATTCGAACGAAATTACGACCGTTAACGAAGTTACGAATGTACAGATAGACAGACGGATGGATGGACAGACGGACAGACAGCGAAATCATTATGTTTGGTGTAAATAATCTAGCGTGCATCGTAAATATCCTCAAAAAATAACTTAATGCATCTTGGATACTTTATCTCATTTACAATTATATTATTTTTTGGATTGTTTATCCAAATATCAATAGAAAATAAATATTCCAATATATTAATTTTTAATATATGTGTATATAAGTAAAGCACACTTTCATATTTTCAAAAAAAGTTTTTTTTTGTTATCTTGCAGCCTGAAATTTTTAAAAATAATAATAGAGACATCACTAATTTATAAATTCCAAAAAGTTATAGCAATTTGAAGTTAACGCGGTAAATGAATTTTTAACGAGTTTTATTATTACCTACTTGGTTTTTTAATCGAATCTCCCTTTAAATATTTCAGAAAATAATTCAAAAACTACTCGTCAGGCCAATTTTTCTAAAGTTTTGCACACATCTTTATAATAATATTAACTATTTTTGAATAAAAAATGCGCCATTTTTAACTTCGTTTTCTGGAAAAAAATGAAAAATGAAGCCAGCAAAATATTAAATCTACTCGTATGCGTAAGTTGTTTTCTATTAATGTTGAATCCAAGAATAAATACCTACGGTTACGAAATTTGGGACATCACCGTTGAAGATGTTTCATATCAATCAGGTATCTGTTTGGAAAAAAATCATCTGTCGAGTTGTAGTATAAAGGGTATAAAATTCAACTCAAAACAGCGCCAGCGGTGAGAAAGAACTTCATAAAGTTCGTTTCGCGTTCATCTCCCCTTCTCGAGAGCCTATTGTTGGCGAAACCGTTCGGTCCATAGTACTGACCTCCGTTCAACAAATCCTCTGCGGTGATAGGTACCATACGCTTTATAGGGCAATCAAGTCACAAAGAAGAGAAGGCTGGCTCGGACAACTTTCCATATTTATTAAATTTGCGGACATTATTGTAACTGGTGGCTCTAAATAAGACACGTGACAAACGTTTCCGGGTCATATATTTTATTGTTGTGAATTATCTCTTCCATATTTTTCACTCTGTGTAAACATACAGATTAAAAAAGAATATTTTTTTATTGTATACTTGGCATGGTTCAATAGGATGTAAATTTAATAATTTCGTTGTCTGTCTGTCGGCCTGTAAAGTCCGTAATTTGCTAAAATTACAACGTTAGATAACACTGGTCTGCAATAAAATCCTCCTTCAAAAAAATATGATGAATAATTTGAGTTTTATTTGATAAATATACATCTGCTTTTATTTTTTGCTATCACGATATATATTGATTAAATATTAAAGTTGCTCAAAATTTAGTATTTTTTGTGTCTCGATTTCGCAGTAACGCTACTTTATTCCATTTAGATCATATTTGTTTATGAAAAAGGGTTTAAATTGATAGAAAGAGAGGGAACTATATCGCCTGACGTTGTTTTTTCACCAAAGCATACGCCGCGCAGTTCTCACTGTGACTCCGATTCACTCAGTGCATAAAAAAGTTGTTTAGTGAATGTTTCTGTTTTAAAGCCGAACTATATCGCCTAACGTTGTTTTTTCATCAAAGCATACGCCGCGCAGTTCTCACTGTGACTCCGTTTCACTCAGTGCATAAAAAAGTTGTTTAGTGATTGTTTCTATCTTAAAGTGGATATTTTAGTAAGTTTTGCATTATATTGTTACATTTAGCGAAAATTTATGTATATTCTCAACTATAGAGGGAAATAAAATAATACGATTAGAACATTGATACGATTTTAAAACAAATTTAATTTTGTTGTAGGTACAAAATGCCAAGAATTTGCAAAAATATGGACACAAATTTTAAAATTATGTTGAATAAAGCTGAAAAAAGATCATGAAATGCTTTTGTAGAAGTGTGTCATAATTTTCCTGGAAACAAAAAACATGAAAACTACCAGAAAGTCTTCCAAGAACTTCTTTCTTCTTAAAAAGCTCTAAAATGCAACATGTGCCTTGACTTCTCCTTTGACATTTTTTGGACTCTCACTTGGATTTTTTCCTCGCAAATCTTGGTGTATTAGTATCAGATGGACACGAAATGGTTTCATCAAGGCATATTATATATAGAGAAGCGATATAATTATATATAAGCGATAAAACGAAATGGTCGGGAGCAATGCTTGCAGATTTTTGTTGGTCTATTTTCTGCGAAACTCCAAAGAAAGTACGAAAAGGAAGAAAAATACCCATTGAAATGTTATGAATAATAAGTTATTAGATTGTTTGGATGATTTTAATGTTTAGGAATGAATAATGTCTGCCTACATTTTCAATACTCTAAGAATATTGATGTTATCTACTAATATAAATTTTAAGATCGCTGTTTTGGATAATGGTCAAAAATAAAATGCAAATTTCATTTTTTTATTTAAACAATATGTAACATTCACTTATAATAAATAAGGCCAAAATAAGGAATAAAATAAATAATAAACGAATTATCAAGAACTTTTCGTGTATTTCCTTGGAGATTTTTCGTTGAATCGTATTATGAGCATCATTGAAGATAGTTTATAAAAGCTTGGTTTTATATACCGAAACTAAATTTATTCTGATAAGGATCATCTTCGATCGGCCGTGTATTCATTTTCTTTTGATGACCATCAATCATATCTCAACAATGGCATCATCTTTTTTGCAAATCCTTGGCCTATTTTAATATTTGCCTTCTCGGCAACTTCATCCTGGTTCAGAATGTCAAGCAGAGTTTGTAAAAGTTATCAATTTATATGTTTTTTTTTAAATAATTTTTACAGTATCAGTGATGCATATTATGAACCGTGTTCCTGAATTATCCGAGCGAAACTCTATGTAAAGGAGCCTACGGACTGCATAGCTTATAATTAAAATAAGTACACTAAATATAAAAATTAAAATAGAGACAAAAGAAAATAAAATATCCCATTCACATTAATTGGATAAGACAGGCAAAATATAAATTATTTGAAGATATTACACAAATCAGATATAATAAATAATCTTGGCTTGTTTTTGGTGTCCACAGAGTGAAAATTTGTATGTGCATTTGAATTTTTAATTACATCATTGTATAAAATTGAATGGTCCACTAAAGGGTTCAAAATATGATATTAATTCAAACTGTTTTGTGATGTGAATGAGTTTATTTAATTTATATAATCAAATCGTACATTAAAGGAAAATACACAGGTACTCATATTCCCGACAACATAATCCGTACAATAAAATTAGTACAATATATGTTTGTATAATTTGCGTCACCAGAGATGGAAGAAGGGGGTAAAACTGGTTGCGTTGACATTTACGTGACATCAGTGATTAAAAGTTACATTCCGAAATACACTTAATTTCTCCCCGTCAACTTTTCGTGAGTTTCCATGCGTGTACAGGTATGAAACTTTTGTCTCTAAATCGCGTAACATTATCATATGTGGGGCATAAAAGCAAAGAGAGCAATATCCAAAAAAATTAATGCAGCCATCGAAGATTATTAATTTATAACGTACAGAATTCGAGCATTTACAGGAAACAGCCCATATTTCGGGAGGAATTGATATATAAAATCTAGAATTCTGTACATTATACATTAGTAGGTAATCCTGTGACGTGTGACTATATTCAAAATATTTTTTTATTTTTTTGGATATTGCTGCTTTTACTTTTATACCCCACATCTGTCGTATTATGTACACAGATCAGAATGTGGTATAGGTCTTTTCATATAAGCTTGCAATTCTTTTAATATAAAAAACAATGCGCGTATTACGAACTGTACCCACACTAACTCAATTGCAAGCTTATGTGAAAAGACCTATAACTAAGCTAGTTGAGTCAAATGATTAAATAATGTTATTTATTTTTATTTATTTAATTTAATTCGGTCATCCAACAGGTAGACACAATTGCTTGATAAGATGAAATACAAAAAAATAGTTAAATGTCTCCCTCAATTAAAGGATAACACAAATAGGACATAATCATAGATAAGTCAATTTGACAGTGACAGATAAAACATCATTTAAACGATAGATCCAAATTTAGCTTTAACATAGACAAAAGGGCTCTTGATATATGTAATATACATGATAAACATGGTCAGGGAGAGAGACGAGTTTCTAGTTTCCACCTCATAATATTTTTAAGCGCTTTAATCAAGAATAATTCGTCTTCCGTAATCGGAATATTTATTTTAATAAAATACTATATGATTCTAATAAATATTCACTATTCGTTTATATTCACAGTTAAGATAATGAGTTCATCGCTTTTGAAAACGGACCAGTCCATAAAGAAGACCTGTGTATAACCAGAATTTTGGAAAACAAAATAAATATTTATTTGATTATATTTTCACTGCAATTATTTTCGTCGTGTTCACGTTTTAATGAAGCATAACCCCTCAAGATAAGCTACGGAAAGCCAAAATTCTAAAACGGTAACACTACAGAAGCGCGTAGTGAGCACAAATCGTTGTTATTTCCGCCTCCAAAATCAAATAAAATCCAGACTGCTGTCTTAAAACACTAAAATATTAACGTACAAAACTCTCATCATCACACTCAGCTGAGACACGAGTGCTGACTAAGATGAACAGTGAGCACTGGATGTTTTTGAAAATAAATTTTTGAGGCGCATCTTTGGACCGGTTCTAGATAAAGGACGCATAGTTCTAGATAATTGGCGCAGGCGCTACAACAATGAGCTCTATACTTTGTTAAGCGTCACAAAATTACTGAAATTAGTCGATGGCTGGGTCATGTGGAGCAACAAGCACCGAAGTCCCTGCTGAATTGAAGACCAATAGAGCGAAGGAGCTTGGTATGGCCAACACTAAGATAAAGGATGGTCTCAAAGACATATCTGACTTGGAGATCTAGAACTGGAGAGAACTGGCACAAGATCGAGATGAGTGGAAGAAGACTGTTTAAGAGGTCAAGACTGACGTTTTGACGGGTGTTTCCCCGAACCCGAAAACCCGGGGAATTTTTAATGTAAACCCTGGGAATTAGTTATTTATCTAATACAGTAGAATACCAATCAATATATATGTATATATAAAGAAACCCGTGTTTCCCTATCCGCCATGTTTTCTTCACAACCAGATACTACCACCCCCTGGTGGTTATGGTGGTGGATAGCCCTTGGTGTCCAATTGAAAATGTGCGAGTTTGCTGGGGGTGGCTGAGCGTGGGTGGGAGTGGGTGACGAAAATGTGCATTCTAGCACATTGTTTTGTTATAGGAAAGCCGCAAATGCTTCAGATTGTTTCAAAATAGGCGCGCTGACTGTGTCGGTGAGTCAAGAAGGTTCCAGAACTTTCTAGAACCTGCTCTAGAAAGTTCTCGAAGGAGAAGGTTCTAGAAAATTCCCGAAAGAACTATAAGGTTCTAAACTGAGTGCCGGAATGTGTCGGTGTGTCTAGAAGGTTCCTGTACATTCGAATTTCTTGAATGTTCTGGAAGGAGAATGTTCTAGAAGGTTCGCAAAAGTTCTATGACGATCCAAACAGTGTTCTAAAAATCTACGCGTGCGAAACCGCGCGGGCACAGCTAGTTATGTATATTCCTTAATTTGACCGAGACCAAATTAAACTAGTCGGACTCGGTAAAGCTCTCAAACAAATTAATAAAAAAATACAATGAGAGAAGTGAGATACGCCATAGTTCCATTTTACTTATGTTTATGAATTGGGGATTCCCAGCAGGACGTGGACGTATTATAATATATATGTTTATGTATATAGAGATCAGTGGCGTTATGTCATGTGAATTATGCAATTATTTTAGTTCTTTGCTATTGACCCCCTGGAACCAAGTAAGTAAACCCGGGAAACCCGGGTCTAAATAAAAAAACAAAACTCGGGTTTTAAAAAATGCTCGAAATCGAAAATGTTGACCACGATCCATCCAGCCAACAGTGATGATGATGATGAATCCCCAAATATAAAAATATTTAATTATTCCTAATATATTAGGCAAAAATTCTATTTACGTATGTATTTTTTCATAAATAAACTGCGTATTTCTGGTAAACATACCTTATATTTTTCCAATGAATATTACGCTTATCAATTCACTTGTTGATTTTTAGGGATTTCAAGAAATTATTATTTGTATCTTGTTGAAATAAGAGTTTTCAAGGGGAAAACCTCCTTTTAAAAACTGAATTTAATAGTAGTTCTGGCCCCGAAAAATTGGCTGAAATACTATAGCGCTGTGGTAGAACTCTCCGTAGTATTTTTTCATTCGCAAAATATATCAAACATTATGACGGAAGTTAGATAATTTATTATTTGAAATGACAAAAACAAAAATTATGAAATATCAAGCGTCATAAAATTACATTTTATTATGTCTTAAGAAAATATGGCTAGGACAAAACAAAGGATAAATTTTATCTTGAAAATACGTCGAAAATAAATTCGCTCGTGAATCAAAATGATCACATCCGAAATCCGTGATTTAAAAATCATTCACAGAGAATTTGAATTTACATAATTTTAAAATATGTGTATGTATATTTATTTATTTATTTATAATAGTTTTAATAAAAACAACTTTATATAAAGCAAACATTTTTTAATGCAATATATTTGGTCATTCTTATTAAAGTTTGTAACTAAATATTTTTTCTTAGTAGAATTTTTTTTCCAGTTCCAAATTGATATTTTCAGGTAAGTTTTTCCTAAATTAAAATTTTTGTGATATTATATTTTATGTTTATTAATTTAATCTTGCAGTACACGTATAGTAAGATACCATAGTTAAAAACTGTATTAAATTTTGGAATATGTATTGTCTTTGAGAAGTAAACGGAATATATTTGTTGTGTAGTATTAACTTACTTCAGTAAATGACTTTAAATAGCTAAACTTTGATCATTAAATTGGGTGAAGATTTTTAACCTTGTTAACTCTACATGAGTTTAATATTAAATATTGTTAAACTTACCTATTGGTAAAAAAGTTAATGCTTTTCACCTAATTCAATGAGCATCATGAATAATCTCTGCAATGTTAACGCCAAATAAATCAGTAATATAGCTAAATAATGCTCTTTATTTACTACTTCCTACTACTTACGCCTTAAAAACTTAAATTAAAAATAATAAAATAAGTTTTTAAGGATACGGTACGAACTACTTTATCATAATCCTTACACGTCTTATAAAAAATTTATTAAAAACTAGCAATGTGGACATGAAGTATATGTCCTATAGTTTCACAATGTTCAAACTTAGCTAAAAGCTCATTTTATGAAAATACAAAAAATACATCTATAACGAAAATCAAATAATTCTTAACTACCTATTATATCTTTATATAAATAAGCAAATATACGACGTATTTATGACAGACATTAATATTAATGCATAAACAGATTATTCAAACATTTTATTCCAGTCAATTAGCAATCGAATTAAATATATAAATACCCACGCAAGTAAATAAAAAATTCATTCAATTTAAAGTTTGCATGAAATAAGATTTATTAATCCCAAATACCTTAACAACCAAAAAATTTCCAGAACATATTCTTATATAACATCGCGAAAATTTCCAGAAAGGAAGATTTATTAATCTGAATATACTTTTAAGCAGAAATATATAAACTGCTTGAAAAAGTTTGGGTGTTTGGAGCAAGCACTTCTATCAAGTTAAAATTAATTATTCGTATCTTTAAAGCTATCATAGAAACCCAATTTACATGCGGATAGCTTACAAAATCTGTACAATGGATGTGTACATTGTAAGTCAACCTAACAATTGACTATAACTTACATATTGTATGACCTACGTAATATATAGTCTCTCTAAAGTTTTGTACAGAACAAAGTTCATTCATAATATGTAAATTATGGAGATTAAGGCGATCGTTTGGCAATATAAGCAAAATCCAGCATTTTTCTCATAGCTTCTCTTGCATTTTATATTATATTTCATTTTTGCATCAAAAAGTTTCAAATCAAAACTTATTTAACGGGTTTTATATATTTCAAGTAAATCTATTATTTTACGTAGCAAAATTATTTAATCAATTAATAAATAACCAAACCACGATGTTTTATAAATGGAGAGAAATGCATCACTTTGTGGAGTTGCATAGATTTGCAAGATGCATTTTTTTTTCAATTTATCTTTTTCAATGAAAAGAATACACTTCGTGTAAAACCACTATTTATTAAATAATTAACATGTTTCGGGGCCAATACTTTTTTTTTATCAGGATAGGAACGTATACTTAAATTAAAAAGGAGGTAAAGACACTAACAAAAATAACTTTTTGCAAAAAAGATTTGTTTATTAATAATATTTAATTTGCTATTAAAACTTTTTCTAATATGTATATATAATTTCTTATTTATAAATGTAATCCTGTGCTTTGTACGTAAAATTTCTAAGCCATTGCTTATATCGAAAAAATCGTTTGTTTCCAAACGATAATGATAACATTCAGAATAATTATATCAATTTAAACATCTTTCCCACAAGTTCCGAAATAATACAGTAAACCAAAAATTCTTAATATGACCAACAATTACTAGATAATAACAATCAACTTACTGTTTATGCCGTAATATACTCAAAATTCAATCAACCAACTGTTTACGCCTTAAGTACTTAGTAATAGTAATTTGCCAACTATTTCACCATGTGCACAAAATATTGTAACGAAATGGCAAAAGAGATTACATATAGAATCCCTCGTAATAGGTCAGTGATGACAATAAAATAGAAGCTTCTAGCACAGTCTACCCCAATCTCGTATTATCTACAGCATTGGGGAAGCATCTACAAACACCTGGAATAGCCTAGAAGCGACGGGAACCTTCTCCTAAACACTATAATTTTTAAGAAGATTTTGCCGCGGAGAATTTACTTTTGACAGTTCGTTCAGTGCGAAGTACGCGCCAGGCGACGGCCGCAATGGCCATTCGGAGCGACAAATTTCGAGCGAAATAATTGGGCAAGTACTTACCTAAGTGGCGAAATAAATAAATGTGATTAATACGTGCAAGAATGTGCTAACGAGCGAGAAATAAATTGTTAACCAACGATAATAAAGTGATCATGTATGAGCGATATATTAAGAGATAGTTTGATTTAAAGAATAGCGTTAGGTTAAATTCGTGTAAATTGACTTTGTACGTTGATTAACGAATTTAATCATTAATTAATACATCGCTCATTAATTTCCAGTGTTTTCATTTGCCTCCGTAGCCGCGACCACGTGACCGTGAAATACTTTATTGACGGCTGATGAATTTTCCAATCATCAAATGAATTAAAACAATTATCGCTGTTTTCATTGCGGTTTTATTTTTCGATTCGAATGCGATTTTCGCAAAGCGATCGGCCGCCCGAACAATCCGAGCCGCGAGCGGTAATGTAGGTGCGGACGACGGAAAAAATATGAATTTTATTAATATAGTGTTCCGCAGCGTCGTAAAGATTCAGGCCAAGGCCGCATTATTGATGCCAAAAATTGAGAAAATTTTTAGAGTTTCCGGTTTTAACGTCCCAAGAGTAATGTCTTCCGTCATTGTGACAAATGGCGGCTCATTGCAAGCGTTGATAAGATCAGAAAATATGTTGGAATAAACGCACTGGGAATATCTTATCTTAGCCTTTTATGCGGGGATAATAAAATATGTACACAGATAAAATAAAAAAAATTGCAATCGTTTTTTTGTCCTTGTTTATCTATCATCTACCAGTAATTTAAATTGTTGATTACTGTTTTTATTCTAGAAAGAACGATCAATTTGTGCGTCCCACAAATTTTGTGTGAATGAAATTTTGAATGAAAAAATAATTAACGATATTTTTATATCGACGGCTTCTACGTGTAATATCGTAACCCACAAAGCGACGATTTTTAGTTTGTTCTGTATTTCATATGTTTTTAATTATATATTTAATTCCTAGAACGAAAAAAAAAATTTTTTTATAATAATAAAACGTTATTTATTGCAAAATATATATTTTTCCTTCTTGGAATTAAAGATATAATTAAATACACATGTGTATACACAAAAAACTCAAAATCTTCGATTTGTGGGTTACGATATTATACGTAGGAGCCGTCGATATGTATGTTCTGAGAACACAATTTTGTCCACAAAATGATAATTAAGATAAATTATAGAAGTCTCAAAGAGACGAAGCAATTTAAATGAGAAACGTGTATGTACAACATGTACATGTATGTGTATGTGTAACATATACAAGCTTTCTAGACTGTGCGAGAATACTACAATGTATCTTAATTAGGAAAGATAATAAAATTATATTTTAAAAGAGCATTTACCAAAACAAAATGGTTTACTTTTTACTTAACTATTTGAATTAATTAGTCAGGTAAAATAAAAGCTTGTGCAAGAAATCATGAACGATTGAAAAATTGCACAAACTTAAAATGATTTTTCAAAGTGAGGTCCATTTAATGAGCGCTTGTTTTCCTCCCAGAATGATAACAATCAAAAGGGAATGAAAAGGACTGTGCTTACTTTGACGTCAAAGCTTCTATTGTACCCTTAGTTTCACCATCTGCACATAAAGAAAATTACAAATTATTTGTCAAAATTCACGACCTTTGTAAGACCACTCTCCGTTTAAGAAGATAAAGATTTGTTTGATAAGAGAGTTTAATTTTATCCTTCATTTTCTGAACAGTGTCTTAAAATATTTATTAAATAATGTATCAGTCTTAAAAATTAAACAAACCATAAATCGGAAATAAAAATAATTTTAAAATATTTAATAACCAAATTAATTAATCAATTAGAAAGACATACAGAAAAATCTAATTCACGAAAAAATATTAGGTTACTACTGGGATTCGAACCCAGGTCACCTCCTTTCCGGGGCTGGTGCTCTGACCACTAAGCTTTAGCAACCCTCTATGTTTCCGTGAATATATCGACCTTATATGTAGTTCTTATTTTATTAATTGATTAATTTTTGTTTTTGTCCATAGAGCAATCCACTTTTTTGATACGGTAGTTGAAATTACTTTGCAATGCCACCGCTAGATGGATGCCAGAATTAATTGAATAATTAATTTTATTTGGACTTTTAAATATGAGGAGTTCAAGAAAATGAAATTCAAAATGAATGGATTATCAGAGGGATGGATGTTCAAGCGTACTATGTATATGTATATGACATATTATTAGTAAATTGTGGAAAATCTTTGGTCGATAGAGTGAGTTCAATGGTCAATGAACAAATTATAATCAATTGAATAAAAAGAATGTACCACGTGCCGGTTAGCTGTAGCGTGGTAGATAGAATAGAGAAAGGAGTGCTGAGATGGTTTGGTCATGTGTAACGTATAAACGAGGGATGGATGGTTAAGAAAATATATGAGTTGAAAAGTGTCGAAGGCAACAGAAATATAGGGCGTCCGAGAAGGACCTGGCACGATCAGATACTACAAGTATTTGAGGATGGCCCTGTTAAAAGCCGCAACAACCGTAGAACTTGTATGAGAAGATGTATAAATGTGGCCGAAGCAAAAGTGGCGTGCCAGGATAGAAGTATGGCGTTCAATCCTCTGTTTTTTTTACTGGCAAAAACAATTGTTCAGTTAAATCAACTTTTGAAGTAATTATAATAAGATTGATTTTCATTGATTTTATAATTTTGGTTCGCGCGACAATGTCAGCGCATCTTTGTCGGGATCGTTTTGCGCGGCTTTGTCTTGTGTGGGTTTGTCGGGGTGTCCTTCAAATACGCCCCAACGTCAAACAAGTCTATCTACATCTCAAATGTCTCCATCCGACTTTTATTTATTCCAAAATAAGAAAAAAAGACAAAGTTAAAATTTATGAGGTCAAAAACAAAATATTTCTTCTAAGGTGTTAGGTCTAAAAAATGTGTCAGGAAAAAAAGGTGGATGTGTTGGAAAGGAAGAATAATAAATTGCATTTATTTACCCCTTTTCGTCCCTTCGCGGATTCTTGACCTCCCTCGCAGATAACACTTGTACATGAATTTGAAATCCTGGACAACTCAGATGTAATGCTGCGTTTGTAGTATTAACTGGAGTGATCTCGAGCGCTGGAGTACTCCCTTTTGTATTGCACTACTTGTCTTGACAGCCATAAGTACTTGTGTACTTGAGCGTCGTACTTGAGTAATTAGCAGAAACGTGTAAATGACGTTTACCTTGATGCTCGGTTATGAATAACTTCTTTATATAATATTCATTTTCTTGCAAATTTATTTCCGTTGAAGTAGGTTTGGCTCGCGGTTCGTATTTTTAAATAAGCAGGGGTGTTCAGTGAGCACATTAAAGTATGACTTTTCATCAAATCAAAACTATTATCAAATCTGAGACAAGGATTTCGCTCCCATATCATTTTGTGGAGATAACTGCCAGCTTTTGTGGTTTATCTTGATGTCAGGATAGTCTTAAAATAATAATAATTGCACAAAATCAAAGTATTATAAACATTGTAGAAGAATTTAGAAATGACTAAACTACGCCGTAAACTTCTTTGTAAATACGCGATCATATACGTTGTTATTGTTGGCAAAGCAAGACCATAAAAAAATAGCGGAGACGCGAATAGCGATAATGAATTATGAAAGTACCTAGTGACTGAGGGCGATCATAGATGTGCGAATATTCTATAAGAAGAGTATAAAGTGTTCAAAGACGAGTGATTAGTATGAAATTAGACCGAATTATATAATTCTGTTTTGTTCGTGTTCGTGTCTAGTGACATTGGTGATTAAATAAAAAGTTAATTAATACAAAGTGTTTCATCTCTCTCTCATCCCCGCGACCTCGTGACAATATATATATATTGTTTTTTTTTTTTTTTAAATAAAAATAACATAATGGGCTTTATTATATACGCCTCAAGTCTCGGGGATTCGGGCATCGACATCTGTGGCCAAGATAATCATTATCTAAGTCATTCGTTGACCATTGATGTTCTATTCGTTCGTTGGGTCAACTTTAAACAAACATAACTCTGAATATCGTTATCGTAAATTTTTTAATGAAAATAAAATACTTTTGTTGTAACATTATTATATTATTAATAAAGAGAAAACACTTTATTTAAAACCACTTTTGGATAAACCATAAAACCCACCATAGTAAAAATGAAATATTATAAACAACTTAATCATTTTTGAAAATTGTTACTGTTTAAATTTTTTTTACAATATTTTCTAATAAGTTAATTAAATCCTTTGTATTTTGTTTTTATATACTTTCAATTTCAATTTTAGTATACGTTGTATCCTGTGAAGGGACTATTAAGTTCAAGAAATCTTGATTACTCAATTAATAGTGGTTTTAAACATAGTACTATCAGGATATACCTATTATAGATATTTCATAGAGACAAACCTATTTTTTATATAGGAACGTAGGAATGTAGGTCTTTTTTGGGTGCTCATTGGGCTTACGGCCTATTGTATGGCTGGCTAAAGTGATCATTTTACACAATGTAACGTTCACCAATTCCACCCATGATAGACTACCACATGTATCAAATTTTCGGAAATACCAGCCGTACGACAGTCTATAAATACCCAAAAAAGCGTTCCATACCTACTTCTATGAGACATCTATAATATATCTTTATTAATAATGTCCTCCTGGGGAGAAAAACTAGTATAGTGTTCTGGAAAAATTTGAACATACACAAAATATTCTGAAAGTTTTTGCTCTTTATTAATAAAGTAATAAAAGTAATTTTATCCCGTTGAAATCATAGCTCTTTGTGGTTGTAGTTGATATTTGTGCAGGTATTTAAGCCTCATAATAAAATTAAATGTGATGTATACGGGTATCAGTTTTGTCTCAATCTTCCCATTCGAAGCTATGATTTCAGCAATTTAAAGATTATCAGATCTCAAGATCATCGAATCTCAAATTCAACATCTCAACACGTGTATTGATATGGTTTTAAGACAAACGTGTATCAATCAAATCTTTGAAACTTTTATATGGACACGGGTTAGTAGCGCAGTGTAATTTACCTTACCCTACCACCTTTGGAACGAGCAAACATTTGAATTTTCAAACTAACTAACTAACTAACTAACCATCACGCCGTTTCCCTGCAGGGGTAGGCAGAGAGGATTGAACGCCACACTCTTCTATCCTGGCACACCACTTTTGCTTCGGCCACATTCATACATCTTCTCATACACGTTCTACGGTTGTTGCGGCTTTTAACAGGGCCATCCTCAAATACTTGTAGTACCTGATCGTGCCAGGTCTTTCGCGGACGCCCTCTATTCCTGTTGCCTTCAAGATTCGCCTCATATATTTTCTTAACCATCCTTTCCTCGTTCATACGTTCCACACGACCAAACCATCTCAGCACTCCTTTCTTTATTCTATCTACCACACTACAGCCAGCATTGCATTCACTTCTAATTTGTTCATTCCTCACTCTATCGACCAAAGATTTTCCACACAAGCGTCTTAGTGACCGCATTTCAACCGCATTCAGTCTACTTTCATTCCTCTTTTGCCAATTCCAGGCTTCACTTCCATACATAAGGGTTGGCACTAGAACGCGATTATGTACCGCTAGTCTTGCTTCTTTTGACAGATTCTTATTGGCCATAATTGCATAATTGCATTTTCAAGAATGAACCATTTCTCATTTTACAAAAAATGCCTTGTTTTTTTGGAAATTACTTGATCATTAATTATTAAGGTTTACTTATTACTGTACTGTTCTGCATTCTGTATAACAGTTTAATTATGATTAAATAAAATGATGTGATACGATGTGGAGTGTATAGATTAATTTACCATGCTTTAAACCACGGTTCAGATTGACTCAACAATGGACTTGTATGGATAACATAAATCAAAGAGGGTAATTTTACTCGGTTATATTACATGCCTATTCACAATTATAACATGAGTGGTATTAAAAAAAGACCCGGAAATTTTACGAAAAAATGTAACACGATTTAAAATCATTGTTATTATATTTCACAGCTCGGTTGTGGAATGACTTGCAGATTTTGTGTTTTAACCGAATTTTAATGTTTGCGATGATTGCCTGAGATTATTTTTATTTAAGATTTTGATTTGAAAAGTTTGGCGGTTAAATAAGGTCAGTGTAAATCAGAACATTCAATGGCAACCTCATTAAATCGTTTAAAGAATGATTTAATTTTGAATCTAAAATGTAAATATTTATTTATTTATTTATTTAATGTTTATGGAAGACCAACAGCACAAAAAAAAGCATAGAAAACATTGATACAATATAGATGGCCAATTACAGGTCTCCACATTTAGAACATATACAATGGATCGTTTTCTTAGTACGACTGTTGTGGGTTAGTTAGTATCAAGCAATAGTATAAAAATGTCTTGACTTCTAGCGGTTAGCCTGTACGCTTTAAGCTTTCGAAGATCTATTTTTATGAGGTCAGCGAGATCATGGTAATGAGGTAATTTTATTCTGTTTTTGAAGTCACGGTTAAGAGCTCTGATCTAATTATTTTTTACCGTACACATTTATACACACATCTTCCTTATATAACCAAATAAATATATAAAGATATAAATATCCAAAACAAATCTAAAAATGTATATTTTATATAACTTAGTTCCAAATAACTTCGCTTTTAGCTTTAAGCAATCGCATATTTTTCATTATGCTTTTTTTCAAATGGGAAGCTGTTTTATTACGATAAGTATGATTAATTTAATGAAATATGAAACAATTTGATGTTGCCTTTCGTTAGCTATTTTGAACTACATATACGGCGACAGTATATGCATATTTTCGAATATAATTTTTATGTAAATAAAATATAATGTGTATTTATTACTACTAATTTTACACAATTTATACGTATTTAAGTAAAATGGTCGACATGTATTTTTAATAAAGAACTCTATTGTAGAATTATGGAATTTGTCTTCGTTTACGAACCAATATTTTTCATATGTGAATTTAGGTCACTCGATGTTTTTGAATAAAGTATATTTAGAGCAAGTAAATCTGCAGTGAATTTTGCATCAAATTGGTTGAGACATTAAAAGTTGCAGAATTATTATTATTATGTTTTTTATAATATAATATAAAATACACCCTAATTGGGCATTTACATCATAACTATCTAAGTAGGTACATATGAATAACATGACAAAAAATGATAAAATATTAAAAATATAAACACAAAAAGTCACGAGAAAATACAGTAAGTAATATGTAGAAGTAGTTAGAAAGAAAGAAAGTAGTGAGAAATAAAATAAAAATACAATAAGAAATAAAAGAAAATACAAAATATAATATTGACCTTGTTTGTATTCCTTTCAACTTCAAATATATATATGATTTTCGCCTAATCAAAACAATATTTTATTCTATATTTAAATGAAGTCAATTTATTATTTCACCTGTCGATGAGAGATTCTGATACTCCCAAAACTTAAACATAAAATTAAAAAATATATTTAATTCGTGGTAGCATACTTTATGTTTTTTATCCACCAAATCAGATATGATCTTCACAAAAAACATAACGCATTGATGGAAATATTTTTAAATTTTCAGGTTGCACAACTTCAAAACAGAGACATATCAAAATGGAAGTCATACAATCGTGACATCAATATGCAAGGATGAAAATTCTTCTCGGTACAATGTGGTTCCTGCTTATTATTGCATCAGGTAAGATTCTTTTTAGTTTATTTATTTTTATTTGGGGGTACATAAAGTTGGTTTCTGTATCTGTGTCTTACCCGAAAAATACGTGGATTACAACTATTATTAAAAGTAACGTCCGGAATATGCTCAACCTTTTCTAAATACTTATAACGTCTTACAGGTCATGGTCCTAGGCGAGTGCCTTTATCGGTCCTTCGTTCTTTTCGAAAAAACACATTTTTCCTGATGGTTTTTTTAATTTTATTTTTGAAGTACTGAAAATTAAACAAATTGAGGCGTTGTTACCTACTATTAATTAAACATCTTTAAAAATATAATATAATAATTAAATACAAAAAAACTACCAAATTCATACAAAACGGTTTATTAAAATATTGTAATCGAATGCTTGTTAGCTTACCTAATGACTTGATTCTGGTTCATATTAATAATTGGGATAAGTTTTACAAATATATACATAAAAATAATATTGCTGTGGACTCTAATCAAAAATAAAGAAGTCTTATTTACCAACGGTGACATCTATGTATATTTTTGTTGTTACAAGCTGTTTAAAAATGTTAATAATAAGGTACATAGATAAAAACCATATACAGGGTTATTTGGAAAACATTAATAACTTCTAGGACTATATTCCTGCTTTTTTCATTTTCGATATAAGTTACTGTAATGATAGATATTAGGTCATAGCTTGAAAATTTTCGACTCGTAATCAAGAATCGCCCAACAGCGAGCAATTTGGATAGGCCATAATATAAGGCATCCGGGCCTGGTTTTAACCATCGTCGAGGGAAATGTTGAAGGCAACAATCGTAGAGGCCGCCCGAGATTAAGCTACGTAGGCCAGATTATCGGAGATGTGCGCTGTAGCACCAACCAAGAGATGAAAATGCTGGCAGGTGACAGAGAGGAGTGGAGAGGGCGTGTGCTTGTTGCAGACCGATCCTAGGATTGCGACCCAAAAAAAAAAAATCAAGCAGGAATATAGTCCTGCTATATATATATATATATATATATATACAACTTACGAACATTTGATAAATGTAAAGGCGATCTTGGGTGAATGTCACATTGTGTAAAATGATCACTTAAGCTAGACTTAAAGACGAGTCGTGAGCTCTGTAACATCTACATTAGTCATTCCAGAATTTCTTTAAATTTCACACATCAAATTTCATACTTGTTTTTTTAATGATATATTGTTCGCTTACGTGAAACCTTATTAAATTAATTTTTTTTATTTATTTGGTAGAAATCAGCAATATATAATTTTAAGTCAAATTCAAAAATTAATTTACTATCATATTTAATCAAATTTAAACTGTAAACAAAAGGTACCTTTTGACTTCTTCATCGTTTCATGTATCTACCCACCTAAGATCTACTACGATGGCTTGTATTATCTAGAAAGTTTCAAAGTATCAACCGGTCTAATTGAAATTGAAAATCTTCGGAACAATACTAATCTTAGCCTTGAGGTATTCCAAATTGGGGTGAATAATTTAAGCTCTTGAAACAACAAAACTGTAGTTTACTGTTGCTCTGAAATCTCGAAATGAAGATTCAATATCTAAAGGCAAACATTGCGAATTATTTAGTAGCTACAAACGTATGATACTAGAATATGCAGCAAATTTTCTTTTTGGGCCTCGGGCTTATAAAGCACAACTTACCCCTTTAAACGTTTGCTACGTTGAAAGATTGATGTAACAAACGTGAATTTGAATTATTGTAAACAATTCGTTGAATTATAATGAATAAAATACATACTCGATGTTTTTTAACTGTAAATAATAATAGTATTCTACTAACACATGTACATATATACTGCAAAAATACGTTATTAAATATACATATATTTTTTAAATATAAACACATTTTTTATTATTTATTTATTAATCAACGCCCTGGTGGGCCTTTACAGTACAAGAAAATTTAAAAGATTTTAGTATACCTAACATAAAACACATTTTACAGTTAATAATTAAAAAATAATAATATAAATAATAAAACATATTTAACATAAATGAACGATATGAAATTTAACAATTTAAAAAAATATAAAATAAACAGTATAAAATAAATTAACAGTAAAAATGAACAATATATATATATATATATTGTTCATTTTTATATACTATATATATATAGTGTTCATTCATTCATTCAGGGCAGTCCAACATACTTTTGATAATTTTAAATAGGAACATTGTATCCAACGAAATACATTCATTAAATTATCATAATTTATGCTTTCTATTGGAATACGCATTTTAAAATTTATAAATCTCAAGAATTTGTTTTGTACTCTTTCTATTTTCCTAAAATGTGTGTCATAGTAAGGAGACCACAAAGTTGAGTTGTATTCCAATGTTTTTATGATATTGTTGTTTTATTATTTGCAATTGCAATATACAATTTTATTGTGATATTGCAATTAAAGACAATGTTCTATGATATTTAAATAAACCAAATGAATCAAATACACAGATGTACAGAAAAAAGTTGTACTTACCGAAAATATATTTTGTTGCTACCGAGAAACCCGGAACTTTTCCAATCTGGGGTATTGTCACAAACCAATATCGCCATGTCAACCACTTATGATCAAGAAAAATTTATTAGACGTATTTATATCTTCGAGAGATATATTTATATAACAGTATATATTATTAACTGTAATATGTACTGTAAATCGAACCTCCAGTACCTAATCCGAACAATCGGGTGAAGAAGGCAGGTTTAAGATGGACACATAGCAACGATTAGCCAATCTGTGAAATAGTGTATTTCTTTCGCGTAATACGCGTCATCTGAGTTTGATTCCAACTGTGTTAGCTGCATTAATGTAATACAAAAATAGCTGCTATTAAAAGAAATCACTAGACATTAACCACTGAATAAAAATGTTTAATTTTAAAGAGACTGGTAAGTGGAGAGAGCTACCCGATTTGAATGCTAAATAAATAAAATTTTCCGCTATAACCCTCGTTGAGATGTTATAAATTCAATGTTTATTGTGCTAAATTAATGTTTTAAGTTTAAATTGAAGAATAAATTTTAGTAACTTTGCGGTTTAGTTCTTGGTTTAGTGTCCATTAAGAGAATGACAAAAATATAACACCATACACATTCTAAGTTGTAGGCTTAGGTCACGGTTAGAAAATAACGGTCTCATTTTGAGAAACATACTTCTTGCCATCTCTATTTGAGCTTTTACTTCTTGAGATGGATTCCAGTTCTCTATTACCTTACCTTAAGTACCTACTTGTATTACGTGACTCTTTCTATTGGTTCGTTTTTGATGTTTTTTTTTAGCATCGGAAATGATCTTTTTGATGCTATTAACAATTTTGTTTTGCGAGTGAGGCTTGCAGTGCATACGAATAAATCCCATACATACACAAACCGAAATATACCTACGTATTATATATCGGACACCAAAGAGGGCCCATTTGTTAGATGCGCGACTTTTTACTACATTCATCCACCATCTTATACGTACAAATTGGCAAGTTCATTCAATCAACCCTACTTATAAAGTACCCAACCCAATCTTACAAAGTAGTGATTTCCACTATTTCAAAACCTCAACGTACCGTAGATGTGCCGTTTTAGCGCTTGTTCAGTAACAGCGGGAACCGTGCCGTTTCAGAATCGCATGAGATCCGTGCGGGTCTCATTTACCTAGGTATGTGATCGTTCAGACACAACCGTGCGGTTAGTCAACCCAACCGCTAGAAAATAGATCCGCACGGCGTCCGCACGATCCTATTACTATGGGGCCTTACGAGAGCGTTCAGTCGCGTTGCGGGCACCGCACGGTTCCATGTCACAACAGGAGCACGCGTGGATTATATTCTCTTTTCTATGGTTATGGATCGCTCTGACACTGAACTTTTTATTGATGAAGTGGAGAAAAGACCTGTAATATGGGATCTTCAGTGTGAGGATTACTCAAATATGCCAAGAACCAAGCTTGGCAGGAGTTAGTGGAGATATTTGGAAATGGTGGAAAAAAATAGTATTTTAGGAAAGTAGGTATTTATTCACCAAAAATGAACTGACAGAATGATATTTTTGTGTCTTGCCATGGAACACGGCCGTCGCTAACAAAGTAATGAGCGAATATATCTCTGATATTCAAAGATGGAGAACGGCACCGGAGCTGTCAAACTGACGTTTATTTTCGCGCGCACAAATCGCTTATTAACCGCGGCTGTGTGAACAGATGACACAAATCGCGTGTTTTGAAACACGATTCTGAAACGGCACGGTTCCCGCTGTGTCTGAACAAGCGCTTAATAATCATTGATTTTGGTGTTCCGCATACGTGTACGTACGAGATATAGATTAATTGTCAAAAGTAATAAAAGTTTTACAAAACCAGGGACATCCTGACTTCATCCTGACTTCCAGCGAAATCATATTTTTCTTTCATGAATAATTCAGTCGATTCAAAGCAGATCCCATCTCGCGAGAGGGTATTGTTGGGGACGATACATGACGCGATTTTATTTGCATACTCCAGCTGTCCGTAATAATTCAAAATAGTTTATTCATCAAAATATGTTTCGATACACAATTTATAAGGGTGTTTTATATTCATAAAAGCCCTTTTCTCATAAACAATTTTAGGAAAAATGATTAAATTATGGCGTATTTATTAGGTAAATTTTTAATTCTATTTTTTAATATTTTTCTCAACTGGCAATTACTCCTACAAACTATATTACAAAATGACCAAATTTTATGAACTAAATAATTAAAACAAATTTATTTACACTTACTCGTATAAAAACGTTTGTTATTTTTGTATGCGTGTAAAAAATGTTAATTTTATGCGATAATTGTGTTGTATTTTTTGTAATTATCCATAATGTAAATTCCTTCATAAGTCAAATAAAATAGTATATGCTGCTAGGCCCTGCGTGCGGTTTTAGTATCCGCTACACGGCCTATAGTGTCGGGAATTGGCTCTCTTCTTTCTTACTCTCTTACTCAAATATTAAATAATGTATATAATATTTCTACACATCAATTTTATTTTATTTTATAACAAACAATCTAGATTCTTTAACATTTTTTCATGCGATTTTGTTATTTTTTGAAACTGGCAATGGAAATATTGCACACTGCATGCATCGTTTTCATAAAGAAGAGATATATATTATTTACGAAAACGGTAGATTTTTTGAAAATCTCTAAGTAGATAGATAAATAGGTCTTTCCATGTTAAATAGGTCTTTTCATTTTAGAAAGAATTAGTTAGTACCTATGTATAAACCGTGCATACGATGCACACTGTTTCTTTATGTTGGTGTTTACGGGTATACAACGAAACAATGTGCCTCGTACCCATACTAATTTGATTGTCTTTCTTAAATGAAAAAAACTCTACCTGATCTGACCCCTTAAAGTTCGTCTCATCCAAAATGCATAATGGCGCATGTATCACGCAAAAGGATATCTGCTATACCTATTGTGATATTTTCTTACGAGCAATACATTCGTATATTATTCAAAATGGTTTTTAGCTGCTTGAGCGAAATTTTAATATTAAAAGCATGGCTTCATTAATTTGTTTGAAAGGGATCACTTTAAGAAAGTGATGGGTTTCTTCGTCTGATCCTTGAGTTGGAGATAATTCCGAACTTAACCTGTCATTAACGGGAAGAAGAGGAATATTGATCTACGTTCACACCTGCCTGTCAAGTGGCTTATTACATAGACAATAGATGAGCTGATAGGAAAAGTCGGGGAGAGGTGGGGAATGTTTTTCAAATATATTTGTACCTGAACAGGGTTACCATACGGTATTCAAATGAAAGACATGTCCTCTCTTATCATTTGAAACGTAATGTCCTCCTTCCACATATTTTTTTTGGTTTTTACTACTTACGATACTAAACTCAGTTCACCTACTGCGATTTTTAAACAAAGATACCGTTACGTATTAGCGGCGATGGGATCCAAATAAAAAATTTAAACTCAAATTAAGTTTATTTATTACACAAAGTCATTGGACACTAACTTTTGCCGGAACACTATTTCGTAATTTGCACTTAACGTTGCATGCACTAGAATATTCCACAGACAGGTAGGTATTTATTCGCACCGTTTCGTTTTCATGACTCCGCCAGCAAAAATAAAAGTGAACTTGTCGTGCATTCATAGTTTTTTTTAGCGACTCGATTTTCTCGAAGCTTCTTAATTTCGCACATTCCAGACCTTTTCAGATTATTGTAAAATCTTGTGTAGAGCTCTTCTTGACTGAAACTTGACTTTCATGAAAATACGCTAAGATTGATCATAGAAAACTAGACAACTTCTAGAACCTAATTTTATTTCTAGTTTATTTTTCAGTATCAACTATGACATTGTAAACATAATACAGCGCTTTTTAAATAATCTTATATACATAAGAGTTTCTTGAGTTATCTGTATTATATAAAAAATCTTTGCTATCGATATTAAATATCTTAGACACAGAATGAGCATATTCTATGCGTGTCTGAGACATACAATAGAATTTTTTGTGTTTAATTATATGTCATTTACTTTAATGTGTTCCACTTTTTTATTTCAGAGTAGATTTCCTTTATATTTCATTTATCTGATATCCCTATATACCCTATACCTGAGTGAAAACAGAAGTTTTTTCTTATTTTATCTACAAAATATTTTATAATATTGAAAAATGTCGTGTTTCTTGTTCACATGATAACGAAATGACATGAAAATATTTTTCAATGGAATAAAGATAAAACATGTAATCACATTAATAATGGTCTTGTTTTAAATAACTTCAAAATAAAATTTATACAAAAGTATTTATACCAAAATTTATATTTTCACAATGAATTGAGTGAACAAATATAAGCTCATGTTTCGTATAGGCAATCTATATACAAAATATTTTAGGTACCTATTTGGCAAGGTTTTTATAAATTGAGCTGGTTTAGTTTCAAAATAATTTATAAAGATCATTAGATGGATGGAAAACATAAAAATGTTATGTCTCCTTAAGTTTAATTATATTTTTTATATTTTAACACACGATTTTCAAAAGTAACTTAGTAACAGTATGTCTCATCGACAAGTGAAGTATCAAACTTTAGTTTAATACTTCATCTGAATTAAACTTTAGTTCAGCAATACAGATGAACTTTAACCTCGAGTTTGAGCTTAGGCTAATGATCTCTGCGTATAATCGTTTGTGTGAAATCCAATCTGTCGATGAGAGATTCTGTTACTCTCGAACTTAAATTCGAAGTAAAATGTAGTAATAAAAATATTATTAATCTCACGTACAGGTAATAAAGACTATCTTTTTTACCAAATTTAATGATCCTCATCAATAATCTCTATTATTAACGCCAAATAATGTAGAAATAATATTATAGTTTCTTAGTTTTCCATCCATTTAATGATTGTCATGAATAATCTCTACATTGTTAACAACAAATCCATTAATAATGCAATTTCTAAAAGATTAGCCTATGTACTAAAGTAATCAAGATGATACTTGATCGAATATCGTAAAAGTCAAAAATATGTCTTAAATAGTAAAATAAAATGGATCGAAAGAGATTATTAATGTGAAAAGAAACGATAATTAACCCTTATAGTGCCGACGAGCGCCATGGCGCTCGTAGGTCGGTGTGCGAAAAATGCCAGTGTCGCGATAGCGCTCGTTTCGACAGCTCACTTTTGGCGCGCGTCAGTGACGGTCGTGTTCCCGCGTTCATATTTTTATTCCATTAAATTGCGTTCTAACTTACTTCAATCACACTTTTTTCTACGCTCATAGGTAGGTGTGCGAAAAATGCCAGCATCGCCGTAGCGCTCGTTTCGACAGTTCACTTTTGGCGTGCATCAGTGCGTTCTAACTTTTTTTCACCTTTTTTTGTTTTTCAATTACACTTTTTTTCTAAAAACACTGTTATTATTATTTATTTCTATAATCCTAAACTTGATTTCAAAATGTCGAACACGAGGGAAAGTTCCGATATGGATGTTGAAATGACAGAACAATTCGAAAACTGCGATAGCGGGAGTGATATATATATATATATGTAACAAAAGGAACTTTCCTTTTGTTACATACAATAACGCTCGCGGAAACCTCAAGCAAAACATATATATATATATATATATATTAGGTCCTTACATATGAAATTGGCGTTTAGTATGGGAAGAAGATAAAGCCGATTTTTTTTTATTATAATATGTTTATTTAATCAAAGTGTGTACCATTGCTATCTATGCACTTTTGCCATCTCATAGGTAGTTCATCGATCCCTTTACTAAAAAAACCATTCGGACGGGAATCAATAAAATCTTTGAAGGCGGTTTGGACTGCCCCATCGGAGTTGAATTTTTTCCTTTGCAAGAAGTTATCCAAATTTCGAAAAAAATGGTAATCTGTTGGGAAAAGGTCCGGAGAGTACGGTGGATGTCTTAGACATTCCAATTGAAGCTCCTCTAATTTGGTAGCCGTCTGTTGTGCAGTGTGTGGTCTAGCGTTATCATGAAGCAGCAGTGGCCTAGAGCGATTAACCAGCCTCGGTTGTTTAGCAGCTAGCTTTTCCATCATGGTTTGCAGTTGCTGACAATAGACATCTGCCGTAATCGTCTGGCCAGATTTAAGAAAGCTGTAGTGAACGACACCAGCACTAGTCCACCAAACGCTCACAAGTAACTTTTTTGGAGTCAATTTTCGCTTGGGGCATGGTTTGGCTGGTTCGGCAGGGTTCAGCCATTGCGATGAGCGCTTCCGATTATCGTACAGGATCCACTTTTCATCACAGGTAATGATTCGATTTAAAATCCCTTCATTATTGTGCCGGTTGAGTAATGCAACGCAGCAGTCAACGCGCGTTTGTTGATTTGCTTCACTCAATTCGTGAGGTACCCACCATTCAAGCTTTTTCACCTTACCAATTTGCTTCAAGTGGATTAAAACAGTTTTATCACTAACACCGCAGCCTGCAGCTAACTCGGATGTGGTTTGCGATGGATCCGCTTCCACAATAGCCTTCAATTCTTCATTATCAACTTTGGTCTCCGGCCGTCCACGGGGCTTGTTCTGCAGGTCGAAATTTCCAGAACGAAAACGTTGGAACCAAAAACGGACTGTGTTTTCTTTTGCGGCACCGTCGCCATACACATCATTAATCCTTCGAGCCTTTTCTGCAGTACTGGTGCCACGGTGGAACTCGTACTCGTAAATAACGCGATATTTCAAGTTTTTCATTTTGTAAACTGAGTGACGCAAAGAATAAAACAATTGAGGAAAAAACAAATGAATTATAATTTTCAAAACACAAATACATGAGTAAATAGTTGTATAAATTTGGATTTGGAATTCCTAACCAAAGAGAAGATATTTGAGATCAAATTTGCCAGTACGGCAAAACGTGAATTTCATATGTAAGGACCTAATATATATATATATTCTGTAATTTTCTTGTCAATAAATATGTAGTATTCAATTTCTGTGTTTTTATTCATAGTTTGAAATCTTCTGAAGAGAATGTTGAAAAAATTATGAAAATTAGTGTTTTGTAACAGAAATGGTTAGTGGTTTTGGTGTTTATATAAATTATTTATGAAAATGCACTTTTTACTGGCATTTTTAGCACATTTTGACAAAATATTTATGGCACTAAAAGGCTTAAATCAAATGTATTATTAACCACTTGAGATAATCCAATCGTTTTTTAAGATATTTTTTTTTACAGAACTGTGCTTAAATTTTGGGCAGTGAGTTCCTCTCGCTGCCCACTACTACGTGTTGGGATTTTTTATCCATGAGAAAAGTTTGGCGATTACGCCGTCAGAGGCGCTTGAATGGTAAACACGCTGGAGGGTCTCTTACACTTTGAGTGCCGTGGCCGTGCAGCTATTGGTGTACTGACTGCAGAAATCGTTTCAAGCTCGATGTTTACCCGTGAACGTTTGCTTTGCAAAGTCATACGTACGCCGCTCAAAAGAAAGAAGGCGTTTTAAACAAATTTGGCTACGATTGAATAGGTAATGAATTTGATGTCGGAAAATTCCGACAGGTGAAGAATAACGTTAATACACACAGCAAACTGCCTACTTTTGTTATTTTTAATGCGAAACAAAGGCAATATCCCAAAATCTTAGCGGCTATAGCAGCAATATCCTAAATCTGTTGCAGCTTTATTGGTGACATTCCAATTTCTTAGTGACTACATCAGATATCCTAAATTTACTGCAGCTATAACGGTGATATCCCATATTTTTAGCGACTATAGCAGGAATAACCTTAATTTGTTGCAGCTATAACTGTGATATCTCAATTTTTAAGTAGCATTAGCGACGATACCACAATTTTTAATGGTAGTCCTCCAAATTTTATAACTACGTGACATTCGTTATAAGATGCAACCGAAAAGATGTTTACCCTCACTAGGCTACGTTAACGCTAAAATATCTCTCAAAATTTATCTGAAAATTCGTGAGCGATCTGTTGTTCATTGTCTGTTGTAACGCAGAGCAGAATGACCAATTGATGTACACCGAACTTTATTGATAAATCTCTGAGATCGTCTGAGAATAGTGATAAACTCAATCCTTAAATATCAAATAGCATACAACACAAAAATTTTAATACAAAAAAAATCGCTCTTAACCAAAGAATAGATGCAACCATCCAACAACAAATTGTACTAGTATGTGTAATAATTTCACTTAAAACAACTTATCGGCATTTTCATCATCTCTGTTCGCTCTACAATGCTCTGGTACGTCCTGGCCTTCTCAAGAGTCTTCTTCCACCTATTTCTGTATTGTGTCAGCTCCCTCCAGTTCTGAATCTCCAAGGCAGATATATCTTTGAGTACATTGTCGCTCCATCTTAATTTTGACCTTCTTATTGGTCTTGAATGCAGTAGACTCGCTTATTTTGAGACGCTTAGCTCTTAAACATACCCAAAACAAACTGATCAGCATATTCAGAAAAAAATCCTGAGTTGAACACTTTGTGTTTTTTAATACGTCTACTGGTGCAGTTAGACTTTTGTATTTTTTGTCAATGTTGAAAGTGATACACTTTGTTAGCGTCATTTAGAACGCGGGTGAAATAGGTTATAATATCATCCACGCTTCCTCCCTCGTCCTTCATCCATCTACCTCGTCTATTACTCATATACGCAAGCAGAATTGTATTCAGATCGAACAACGCCGCCGACTGCCGTTTACCTAAAAATTATATGCCTTCTGTGTGTGTCGCTTACCGCCGCCGCGGCCGCCACCAAGAAACATAACCAACCGCTTTAGAATATCTATTTCTTTATTTTACCGAGTAAAACTTAATCAACATAAATAATCGCGATTGTTATCCATCTCAAGATGAAAAGCACCGCTCGTTGTATGGTGGACCGCGGCAGGAATTCAAGAACCAGCATCCAGAAAAGTCAGTGCTTGCATCCTTCTCCTGTCAGATCCAACGTTATATCCTCCACACTGATGACGTTAAAAATAAGTCTATAAGTAATTCTTTTAGAATATATTTACGCACTTTAAAAGTTTAATGTATATTATAGATATCTCACAGACACGAAACTGTATTTCTTATGGGAAAGCAGGTATATAAGTCATTTGGGTGTACTTAAGACTTATGACCTATCGTATGGTTGGCTTAAGTAATCACTTTACACAATGTAACATTCGCCATTTCCACCCATGATAGAATATACCATGCCTACAAATTTTTGGAAGTTGTATATATGTTTGAATTGTATGACAAGCTTTCACATATGAGTTGTAATCGCCTTTCCATGCAGCCTGTACAAAGCCATTTTCATTCCCCTAAATCCCCACAGATGTCGCTAATTATTTTAATATCGTTAATGTCGCTAATGAGAAAATCTAGAATTGATTTACGGAATTTTGAAAGCAATATACTTTTTCTTAGAGTGAATAGTATAAAATAAACATTAAGTATAATATTTTTATTTAAATCACGCTTTTAGCGATGTTACTCAGTTCAAAAAGCAACCTATGTCGTTCATCCGGAGAGCGAAATCGTGTTTGAAGATGGATGCATTGGAACCTCGGGGAGTTACATAATTAATACATTTTAATGTACGGCAAAGCTCCGGAGAGGCGTTTAGTTTCAGAGCAGAACAGTACCCGCAGCATCCACAATCCCCGGCCCCCACTATCCGCAGTTAGTTGAACAGAAAACCCCGATTGGACCGTACTTTGGTGCCTGGGGAGCCAAACTGTGGATCTCGTGCGAGCCACCGATCGGCAAACAAAAAGCTTTTCCTTTTACCAGCGGCCCGAGCGGCGAGTAGGAACAATACGTTTTTGTATTATACGTTCATCTATTTCACGTCATCGAAGTTGGACAGCGGGAAAGTTGTAAAAGTAACATTCATCGCATCACTCGCACGTGGGTAAGTTTTTCAATTTCAACTTTTCACATTTGACGCTTAAATAATAATCAAGGAAAATGAATAGGGAAGAAAAATACGCGGGGCTATCTAAAAGGATAAATTTATACAAGATGTTATAGAGCTAGTCCACAATAATTTACAGGTGGATTCTCGGCTTGTTTAAGCCACCATGACTATCAATAGTTAAGGAGACATAAAATTTTGCATTTTTTAAAATATTTCTGACTTATTTTTTACAAAACGTCATGATCATTACGGTAACTTATATAGATTACGAAAAATTAATTTGTTTTAATAAAAGTTAAATAAAATTATAAAAACCCTGAAAAAATTATAATTGCAATGTATTCCAATTGGAATTGGAAGGTTTTAATCGTTTTATTTGACTTGTATTAAAGATAAAGAATTTTCATATTAGATATAAGTTATTGTAATGATAGTCCAACGTTTTGCAAAAAATAATTCAGAAATGTTTAGAAAAAAATGCAAATTTGATGTCGCATATCTCCTAACTATTGATATAAGGTCATGGTTGCTTGAACATTTTCGACTCATAATCAAAGCAGGAATCCATCTGTTAAGTATTGTGTACTAGCTCCGTTACATCTTATATATACGTGATTGTAATTTTAGCGCAAAAGAAAAAAATAACATAGTGCAGAATGAGTATTCTTTCTTAACAGAGTAGCTTGTTTGTGTAGTGGTTGTGACTCTCGCCTAGTGATGAAGTGGTTGGTGATTCGACCCCCGTTCACGGACACCATTAAATTAGTCCTATTTTTATAGCACACGCGTTAAGCTTAGTTTGAAAATAGGAAGAATATTGAGGCAACACGTATTCTTTGTTCATATTTCTATTTTTTTTTAAAGACGACATAAATAATATCATAAGAATAATGTAATATAGGTATACAATATTTATTGGGTTTGTTGTTAGATTATCACACTAATTTTTCACACTAATTACTTCTATACTCAATAACCTTCGATTTGTTAATTCATGTTAAATGTTTTGTTTTTTTCCTATATTATAAAACTCTGTTGTAAGATTACAACAATAAAAATAATGGAAGATATTCCAGATTTAATAAAAAATGGATTGATTTTTTGTGTCCCCTGGCGTGTATCACTCAGAGTTTTTGAGATTTATTGCATAACATAAATTTGATAGATATTTAAAAATGAAATAATGGATGGACGGATAGACATATAAATGTTTCCGGTTTATATCCTGAAAGTAACCAATATTTATGCTGTATACTGTATATACACCTTTAAAAGCTCAGTTCACTGGGTATTTTTAATAAGACACTAAACTGGTTTAGAACATACCTTAAAAATAGAACGCAAATAGTTTTTGAGATTTATTGCATAACATAAATTTGATAGATATTTAAAAATGAAATAATGGATGGACGGATAGACATATAAATGTTTCCGGTTTATATCCTGAAAGTAACCAATATTTATGCTGTATACTGTATACTGTATATATGTTACAGTGAATCTGATTTTCTAGTGAGTCCATCATTCACTGGCATTTTAGAGAAAGTATATTCAAGGTCATTCTTATCATATTCAAAGAGTTTTTCACCAATAGAAATGAATACAATATTTTAACTTGCACTTACTAGTGAATTTATTGGTTTCCGAACTGTCAAAAATTAAATTTGGCAAGTCTGAAATCCGTTTCCGTAAAAATCTATGCTTTTAAACGAACTTTTATTTATCCAAATTGAAACAACCGGGCCTTGAATAACAATTTAATAAGTCATTGCGTGAACAAGGTTCTTACTGCATTATTAATTTCTTCTGTGCAAATCAACATTATGTAGGTAACGGATATTATTAAAATAGTCATTTTGAAGTGTTGAAAGTTTCGTCTGCACCAATTCTTCATTATATGATTTTATAACAAGATTCTAATGGCACATGGACCTTGTTTTTCAAAATTTATTTTGCGTTTTGTGTCTCATTCTACACTAGTCTAGTCCAAAGTCATCACAAAGCGACAGTATTTCTAATTTTTATCCTTTGAGCGATAGCATATTCTCTATTCTGTGGCGATAGTTCTGTTTCTCGAACTGTCACACTTCTGGACTGGTCTTTGATATTCAATGATTAGTTTAGGTAGGTAACTAAAACGTAATATATTTTTAAAATTTTAATCGCGAACACTTACGAAATTCTGATCATCTTATAATTCAAAAGACAGTCGATTAAACTCATAAAAATGATACGGTGCGAGCAAGCTTCACGTCTGTCACCGACGTCGAGCCGAGTAAGTTTGCGAACTTAAAAACCGCGCACTTTATGTTGTACGTCTACCACCCGTGCTTACACGTGCGCAAACAAGAAACGCAAACGACATTAGACACATTTTTGATAAAAAGATAGAAAATTGGAAATGCGGAAGAATCTGAATGAATTCAAACGTAAATGATGACTTAGAATCTCTTTGATTTTTGTATTTTTCGCATCGAGTGTTTGTTACTTGACGCACTTTTAAAGGTTCATTTAAAATTAATAATACCGGGTGTATGTTTATTTATGTTTCTATATTTGTAAGAAATAAACTTTTGTTGTATTGTTATAAAAAAAACATATTTAATAAACTTAATTGACAAAATACATATTCATTAATAAAATTTTTCCCTTAACCCCCCAATATTTACATGGTGACATAACCTTTATTCGCGTTTCAAAACACGCGATTTGTGTCATCTGTTCACACAGCCGCGGTTAATACGCGATTTGTGCGCGCGAAAATAAACGTCAGTTTGACAACTCCGGTGCCGTTCTCCATCTTTGAATATCAGAGATATATTCGCTCATTACTTTGTTAACGACGGCCGTGTTCCATGGCAAGACACATAAATATCATTCTGTCAGTTCATTTTTGGTGAATAAATACCTACTTCCCTAAAATACTCTTTTTTTCTACCATTTCCAAATATCTCCACCAACTCCTGCCAAGCTTGGTTCTTGGCATATTTGAGTAATCCTCACACTGAAGATCGCGTATAACAGGTCCTTTCTCCACTTCATCAATAAAAAGTTCATTGTCAAAGCGATCCATAACCATAGAAAAGAGAATATAGTCCACGCGTGCTCCTGTTATGACATGGGAACCGTACCCGCAACGCGACTGAACGCTCTCGTAAGGCTCCATAGTAATAGGATCGTGCGAACGCCGTGCGGATTTATTTTCTAGCGGTTGGGTTGCGGGCACCGCGGCGGTTGACTAACCGTACGGTTGTGTCTGAACGATCACATACAAACCTAGGTAAATAAGACCCGCACGGATCCCACGCGATTCTGAAACTGCACGGTTCCCGCTGTGTCTGAACAAGCGCTTAGTCTAGTATATTTTCAAATAAAGACCATATATTTTATTTACAAATTGATTTATACAATTTGAAGAAGAAGTGGTGCTATTTAGACATTAATATTTAACGACAAGTTGTTAAATATAATATATCGTTTTAAAAAAGATAAAAATTAAACGTTCTGTTTCCTATATTGCAGTATCCATAAAACCATTAAAATATCGATTATTTTAGTTAAATTTTAAATGCATATTAAGAAAATTTCACTGTCATTAATATAAAAATATTCAAAAAATTATATCTCATACTCAAGAATTAGAATTAATTAAATCGTATAGTCTGTTACGGTCGTGCGCGGCGAACCCGTGCAATGGTGTCGAAGAATTGTCCATTCATCACGGTTTTTATTTTTAGGAAGACCCAGAAGTCGTATGGTACTAAATCCGAGGAGTAAGGTGAATGTGGACAGACAGGATTGTTTTTCGGTCAATAACTCGCGGACCAACATATATCAAAGTTACAACATCCACACGCTTGACACCAGCCACGTAACATATATACAAAATCAGAAGGGCTAGCTTTTAGCTTCGCTGTGATGGCACTTGCTGGACATTGATTTGTTTATAAACGATGATTTTTTTCCAACGCACGCGCTGTGCGCGCGCTCATTGGTCGAATGAAGTTGCGCGCGCTTCCCGGAGTCTTATTTCCTGTTACGCATTTCCGTCCTTTTTCACAAAATCACTGTCACAGATTGCAGGAAAGCGAGAGGAAAGATGTTACGCATCAAAAAAAATGTACTGTTTATTATTTATTTATACCGAATAAGCTCGTTAAATTTCTAAAACCTTGTCATCTTTAGCTTTATTTAATTTAAAATAAAAAAATAACTTTGTAAAATTGTACAATTTCAGAAAGTCTACACAAAAACTTTTATATTAGCGGCTGATCAGAAGTATGATATACTCGCAGGTATATAAATATAAGTTTTTAGCAAAATCAGTTTTTCGATTAAGGATTGATTTTTGCTGAGTTATTGGAAATCCAAATTTTATAAGATATATAAATAAAATTTTGTCTTTTAAATAGACTGAAAAGTTAAACAAAACTTTCTATCACCTGTTATTTTGCTAATTTTTTATCTTCGAACTTCGTAAGATATGTTTTGGTTATGTCACTGCCTTTAAGTTGTGTGAAATGTTATCTTTATGTTGCGGATAGAACCTGAATCTGAACGCATCTGAATTCTTGACTCAATACTTTTATTGTAGATATGTGTATATGTTTGTGTTGGTAAGCCATTGTGTTTATAATTTCAGTCAAATGGACCAAACGCATAAAAATGTAATATGAGATTTTCGAGGTAATTATTTTAGATAACCAAATAATGTGTTGGCAATACGATAAGCTGGATAAACAAATACATTTTATAAATCGTTATCAATAATTTTTGAGTTTGTAAACTAATTATTCACTGTATCGTTCTCCGTTTCCTTAATTCAACAAATCAGTTGCCAATTCCGTCAAGTCATTTGCTGAGTTTCTGTTCGATCAAGGCAACCACATGAGCGGGAATGATTAGACGTTGTCATATCGGAATCATGTATTTGTATCCGCAAGATACACCGCAGATGCCAAGACGAGATGAGATATCGTATGACGTGAAACGGATGCTGAGGTATGGGGACAATCACACAAGCAGACAACTTTGTAAACAAGGATGTTGTTTATGATGAGGTCATAAGATGACGTGCGCAGAGCTGGCACTGCAGAATGTATGACGTATACGCTAATTACAAAACTTGATTGGATTGGTGATATATCACCCGCATGGATTCTTGTTTTAGATGGATTTAAAATAAAAATTATAAATTTTATTGAGTCTGATAATGTAACGAGTTCTTGGAGATGGAATCGGAAATAAAACACGCTATAAATCAATTTTATTTGAAACAGAACAAGTCTTCTGGTTTACAATCGGAAACACGCTATAAATCAATTTTATTTGAAACAGAACAAGTGTTAAAACACGCTATAAATCAATTTTATTTGAAACAGAACAAGTGTTCTGGTTTACAATCGCGTATATTAACTGTATTTTCCAGTCAAATATTTAACAAGCCGATGAAATTATGTAAACCCTAAACATACTTGGTTAAATAATTTTTCTTTACTGTTACTCGGTAGTAATGTGTTAATGATTCAAGAACTTTTAAAACTTTGTAATATGTGTCAAAGAATCATTTTTATTTTCGTTTATTTCTGTAATTAAATTTTAAAAGACTAATAAACACGTTTCTGCAAAATAGAAATGGGTTTCTCATAACACTGGTAGTCTGGTTTTGTTGAAGGACCTACGTTAAGGAACTATTATTCGCTGTATTAAAACTAAATTCAGAACATTTAATTAAAAGTTATGCAGATGAAAGGTTTATAAAACAGCAGGATTTCATAACAGCGAGTTTCTACAGAAAATGGAGGATTTAAATAACAAAGTTTTTGATTTTTTCCAGAATATCATTCCTATGTTTAAAATTTTTGTTTTCTGACATCCTTAATAGAATTTAGCTTGTGAACTTTTCGAACAACTTCAGAATGACAGATTTCGGAAAATGGTTGAAAAGTTTTTCAAAATATTTTTTCAGTACATTACCATTTTGTTTGGATTGAATATTAATGCCCATTGAAATGTAAATCTTTTGAAGTAAATAAGAAATATTGATATAGAAATATAACAAACAATTTTGTCCCTGAGTACCTAGGTACATACTTACATATCATTGAAAAATGGAAATATAAACTTATTTCATTGAGATATATAAATAGTTATTACCGTGCTTCAGAATAATTAAAAAAAAATTAAGCATAATTTAAAGAAAAAAATACAAATGCTAAAATATAGTATATCACATTAATTAAAAAAAATTAGAAAATGCGCTTAGTCTTAAAGAGAAAATAATAACAGGTGCATACAAAATGCAAATTGTTACTTCTCCCTCCCATATTTTACTTACCCACTTTTTTTGCATCATTAAATAAGAAATAAGCTAACAAAAATGATGAGATATTATGCTTTGCGTTTATTCAGGATAATTCTTTCAGTTTTTCATGATGGCCCGCCATCATCTCTTGACCATGAAAACCTGTGAGGGTTTCAGTGTTGTTCTTGTAATTAAAAAAATATTCAATGAACGGAATTTTCAAAATAATGTATTTTTTACTATTCCAAAATTAACATGAAAACTTATAATGTATATTAATGAATTTAATTATTATAATACATGCATACCTTAATACATAACTTAGTAGTTTAGAAAATTTTTTGGAAAACTTTTTATCCACAAAATTTGTGGTCTTATTTTTAAAACGGAAAGTTGATTTGTCTGAAACAGCAAAAACATCTGATCTGTGCCATTTGGTGTCTTTATATTTTCACGGATTATTTCGTCTGAAATTTTTATGTCAACGCTACTATTTTCAGCTCGCAACGTAATTTACATCGTGACATATACACTTTGAACTATACAATTGACTGTCAAAAAAGAAATCCCAAATTGTTGGTTCCATGCATTACAACGAGATTTTTTTTCGAAACAAGACAGTTATCTACTGCATAGGGGTATGGAGCCCGAACACTGAAGTAGGTAGACACATAAATACTGGAAATTAATAAGGCACTAAGTGTCAGAATGTTCATTTTAAGGTAGAAGGTAAAATGCGAATATAGTTTTTTTCGCTCTTTATGTGTTATTTTACACACCTTCAATTTTCAACAGTAGTTGAAAATTGGTTTTGTGGGACTAGATATTACAAAATGTAAAGAAAATAAATAGAAAATTAAATAAAAAAGTATATCCCGGTACCTCACGTGAGTTAGTCATTTTATTACTAAAAACTATAAAATACTCGTTTTTTATAAATGTCGTTTAGTGCCTTATTTATAAAAAAAATGACGCAGAACTTATACTTATGCGATATGCATTCCCATGTAATTAGGAAATTAACACAGGATTTCAGTTAGGTATTTGGTATTGGCAAAGGTACTAATCTGTATACTAAAAATATCTTAAAAAAAAATTAACTTACATTATTATTTTAATATATTATTTTAATATTTAACATAAACTTAAATTAACTAAGAAAAACATATTTGTGTCACTAAGTGCTTTATTTATTTCTATTATTCACATGTATTTCTAAAAAAAGGAAAATACACATTTACCTTGTAGAATGATATATTATAATCTGAATAATATTGTTATAGGAATATTAGATGATAGGTACATATTTGTTTGGCATTTTTTCAAAATATGTGTTTACCCACAACTAATGCTTTTTAATTTTTTTGTTATTTATTCTTTAAGTAGGTAATATTTACAAAAAAATAAATTTGCTAATATAAACAGAATAACATATAATTAATAAATTTTTTCAAATGAAAGCATTACATATTTTTTGGTTTCCTCATGAAATTTAAAAATTGTTAATGTTTTTCATCCCCAATGTCCCCGGTACTATACCTACCGCTTTATTATTGTTTGTTTTTTGTTTTGCACGTTTGAATTATATAAAAGAATTTAAATCTCGGGTGAAGCCGGCTAATATATGTATTATAATATAATATGCGCAAATCTTACATTCGGGTATTTTTTATTTCAGGTTTATTGACAAAACCACCCGCCACAAATTCAGATTCTCCCGTTTATTTTGCTATCGCGTCCCAGCTTTGAAATGAACCCTTAAATTTAAATGGAGGGGTAGGTACTTGTGTAGCGGCAATCTTGGCGTTAGTATTTCCGGAAGTGTTAAGTTTATCAGCGCGGGGCTGATAGCGCGCAGGAAGTGACTGACAGGAAATCTCCGTGTCACGTGTCGGGGTGGGGGTGCTTTTGGCGGAACCCGGGCGTGATGCGGATTTAGCGCTTGTTCAGACACAGCGGGAACCGTGCCGTTTTAGAATCGCATGAGATCCGTGCGGGTCTCATTTACCTAGGTTTGTATGTGATCGTTCAGACACAACCGTGCGGTTAGTCAACCGCTGCGGTGCCCGCAACCCAACCGCTAGAAAATAGACCCGCACGGCGCCCGCAAGATCCTATTACTATGGAGCCTTACGAGAGCGTTCAGTCGCGTTGCGGACACCGCACGGTTCCATGTCACAACAGGAGCACGCGTGAATTATATTCTCTTTTCTATGGTTATGGATCGCTTTGACACTGAACTTTTTATTGATGAAGTGGAGAAAAGACCTGTAATATGCCAAGAACCAAGCTTGGCAGGAGTTGGTGGAGATATTTGGAAATGGTGGAAAAAAAGAGTATTTTAGAGAAGTCACCAAAAATGAACTGAAAGAATGATATTTATGTGTCTTGCCATGGAACACGGGGTCGTTAACAAAGTAATGAGCGAATATATCTCTGATATTCAAAGATGGAGAACGGCACCAGAACTGTCAAACTGACGTTTATTTTCGCGCGCACAAATCGCTTATTAACCGCGGCTGTGTGAACAGATCACACAAATCGCGTGTTTGGAAACGCGATTCTAAAACTGAACGGTTCCCGCTGTGTCTGAACAAGCGCTTATGTTAAGCTGCATTCATAATACATGCGGAGCGGCGAAGTTAATAGGGTATGCTGCTTTGCATTAAATTACGTTCTGGGACAGAAAGTCGGGAATTATCACCGGGTAAAAATATTTCTCGCATGAAAATATTAGCTTTTGATAATTATGACATGGCAGGTCTGCGCTGCCTCACTAAGCGTAGAAGTAATGTAAGCTACTTAGTAATTCCATACTTTTTGAAAAAAAGTTTTTTTTTGTGATTTTTGATACTTCAGGTCATATTTTACCTTTCTGATAAGTTCTTTGCCGTATTTCCATAAAAAAACATACAAGTTAAATTTTACTTGTTTTTCGTTTTCTTAAAAAACAACAAACTAATTTTGTTGTGACAATATTTATATATTAAATAAAATTATACTTTGTTTTCATCACTTATATATATTAAAAATATCAGCATGTTTCACAGCCAATAGTTCCTTTATTGACTATATTTCGATTTTTGATATTTAATTTGTTGGTATACATTGTTTACTGATGAAGGGATGATTGGCCCTAAAACTTGTCGAGATTTTCAATATATATGTGGTGAAAACAAAGTATATTTTTATTAATTATGTTATTTGTTTGCCTAAACAACTTAAAAGTTAAAAATAGCAACAGAATATTATAACTAGTAATAATATTATTGTTACAATTTACAAGACAAGTAAAAAGACAAAGGTAATTTTGGATATAAAAGATTCGAATAGTGCAAACTACTTAATCATTTACAATTTTAATATATAGGTGATCTGACTTAACCTAAAACCACCATCACCAGCAACGAACGCTAAAAAGAGTAATCGGAAATTCAGCAGTTAAGAAGTTTTTTAAACTTTTGTGATTTTCAAGAAATTATCGTAATGTTATACCTAAATACTCAACATAACTTGGTAAAGTTTGACACATATGCTGTGGTAATATATCTACCAAATAAGATTTCATTACATTTTTTGTTTACGTCTAATTAAAATACAATTACGTAACGATAAATTTAATAAAACGATTAAAATACAGGAATGTAACGAGACGTGAGAAATGAGCATATCAGCGGTAGTTTTAGAGTGGCTCCTGTTACTGAAAAGGTGAAGAAATCGCGACTGAGATGATATGGTCATGTAATGAGGCATGGAGATCATGCAATGCATTCCGCACTCAAAATACAAGAAATAAAAAGAGGTAGAGGTCGACCCAGCGCCGCATGGTGGAGTAGTGTGGAAAAGGACCTGAAGAATACCCAGTTGGATGGCGATGGCGAAGCGATGGCCCAGAACAGGGAATCGTGGAAAAAAAGAATAAGAAGAGCCGACCCAAAATGAAATGGGAAAGGGGATAAGAGAAAGAAGTCTAATTAAAATACAGTTATTATTATTTGTTGAATTTTTTTCTGAAAAAAAAGGGTGCAGCGAAAAATCACTTGGAGTAACTTTAGTTTACTATTTAAGAAGATACAGTATCTTCGTCAGAACGGATGCAAACTAACTATCCATTACCCATTTTGGTAAACGGGTTAATTATTGATCGGAGGCGTGGCCGCAGTTATCATGAGGCTTGACAGTAGACGCCGAAATGGGGCGTCCGTTCTAACGAAGATACATGGTATCGAAACCGGTAGACGTGAAGTTACTCCAAGTGATTAAATCGCTGGTGCAGTGGACACGAATAACTTGCAAACATGGTCGTCTGTGTGATTGAAGGATGATTATTAATACCCGTTTAATTTCCAGGATGTTCCGGTAACCCCGACGCCAAGAGGTTGTACGACGACCTCCTTAGCAACTACAACAAGCTGGTCAGGCCAGTTGTCAATGTCACAGACGCTCTGACCGTCAAGATCAAGCTTAAGTTGTCACAGCTTATCGATGTGGTAAGTGTTTTCGTACAATTATTCTTACAGCATAATCCGTCTTATTCCTAAATTAGCAATATTGTCATAATGCTAATTCTTACCCCGGCACTCAAAAACAGACGAGATGAATTTATTAAAGACCGTGTAATTATTCTTTTTAATAGAGATGCGAACACGAAATACGTGTCATATCAATATTCTTACTACTTCCAAACTAAGCTAAACGCTTAACCTAACTAACTTGCTGGTCTGGAGTGAGGTTTGAACCCGCGATCACGAGGCGAGAGTCCTAACCACAAGACCAACAAGCTACCTACTTGATTAATTTACTTTTAAGACTTTTGCATTTTTCAATGAGACCTTTGGAAAGTAGTCGAAGATTTACATGATAAAATTATTGTGTTGTTGTATGTTGAATTAGAAGAATGCGGAATATGAGGGATTTATATACACTTGTCATTAAAAACCCAAGACCAGAAGTAGAAATTGCATTTTGTGTTACTATGTCTACATGGACTTTGATACAGTATAACTTTTCATGACCAAAAATTTATTCAATAAGGGTAAATACATAAACATTATTTTAACTCAAAAAATATAGGCACATCAGTATTTTGTTACACATACATATACTGTAATTGCGGACCTTCACGATATCTGGGAAAAAAAATCTGTTTGTTTGATGTCCAAGCGAAAAGGATGACAAACAGATTTCTATCATCACGCAAACCAGTGATGGCAGTCATGCTATCTGCAGTTTGATGAATGTTATATAAAATTAGTACAAATACATTTTTTAAGGTGGTAGAGATCAATTACGATAAATTATATAAGTCTCACAGAGACGAAGCTATTTGTATGTAAGAAACGTGGATGGAAGTCTCTTATATGATGGCTTAGGGCTTACAATCTGCATGAGGTGGCTTAAGTGATCACTCTATACAATGCAGCGTTTACCAATTCCATCGTAAGAACATCCACACATTGAAAGTTCTATATATATGTTCGAAATCAAGGAATCTTTCGTATATTTCAAAGATGTATGAGACATGTGTTGTTTTTTCTCATTAACTATGTTTAGTAGTAGAAATCAGTTAGTTTTATACACTTCTGCTAATTACTTCATGCAAAGATTTCAAATATTAAATTGAAGCCAATATTTTCGTCACAGAGATAAAAATATTGACTTTGGTAGAAACCAATAACTTTTTGGTTTGACATATTAAAATAAATAAAAACACTTTTCTTTGTATTAAACCACGTTTTATTATTGTGCCAACCGGTTTCGCTTAAAGTTAAGCTTCATCAGGGCAACTTAATAACTAAACAATAAATACAAAGCAGTGCACTTATATATACTTAATTAGGGAGAAAAAATATAAAATTACGTAGCAACAATATACGAGTACATATGAAAGAGAAATAATATAAAATTACACGATAATGACAAATATAGCGAGATAAGCATATGGATTATGGAGAGAGAGAGACAAATTACAAACAAGTGAGACAACAATATACCAGTATTATGAAAGAGAACATAATATAAAATTACACGATAATGACAAATATAGCGAGATAAGCATATGGATTATAGAGAGAGAGAGACAAATTACAAACAAGTGAGACAACAATATACCAGTATTATGAAAGAGAACATAATATAAAATTACACGATAATGACAAATATAGCGAGATAAGCATATGGATTATAGAGAGAGAGAGACAAATTACAAACAAGTGAGACAACAATATACCAGTATTATGAAAGAGAAATAATATAAAATTACACGATAATGACAAATATAGCGAGATAAGCATATGGATTATAGAGAGAGAGAGACAAATTACAAACAAGTGAGACAACAATATACCAGTATTATGAAAGAGAAATAATATAAAATTACACGATAATGACAAATATAGCGAGATAAGCATATGGATTATAGAGAGAGAGAGACAAATTACAAACAAGTGAGACAACAATATACCAGTATTATGAAAGAGAACATAATATAAAATTACACGATAATAAAAAATAGACAGACCAGCATATGGACTAGAAAGATCTAAATTACAACAAAAGATTGAACGCCAGGAGAGTGAAAAGGTAAGGGAAAGGTATATGAGAAATTAGTAGAATTTATATGGGGAAAATATTTAATATACGACTGTTGGATAAACATAATTGATTATTAAGTATTTCACTATCTGTGTTGACTGACTTTTTTATTTCCAGAGCTTCTAAATTATCTAATCTAATTCACAACCTATTTTTATGTAGAATATGAACCCCTGTGTTACGGCAAAAATAATGATTTTTATCAATCAAGTGATTGGCGAATTCAGAAAAAAATAGGTAAAACGTACGTAAAAAGGTATATAGGTAAAACTTCTCGTAATGTTAATATTCGAGTTAAAGAACATTTAAAATAATGGATTTTCTGAATTCGCCAATCACTTGATTGATAAAAATCATTTCATGCCGTTATTTTTTTCAGAAGCGCTAACGTTTTATTTGTGTTACTTATTTTCAAAAAGTTATTTTTTGATATTTATTTTCAAAAGCTATTTAGCATTCATGATGTACACGACATTATATTGTTATCATTTTGACTGGAAAGAATACACGAGCATTAAAAAAAGCGTTATGGGCGACAAACAATAATCATTTTTAGCGTTTTCTCATGGCTGTCATTCGCTTTAATGTTATTACAAACATCTTACAAACGACTACATGAAATGTAATAGAATTTCAAGGCGTTCTTTTCAGCTGTAGAAAACACATAATGTCTGTGGTAGGTACGCTTCCAAATGATGATTGGCTTAAGTAGGTACTAGTAAGCGATTCCTCTATCTGCTCGCTCTGTTCGATCTTTATTTTGCTATGCGAAGATCATAATCACATTCGTTTATTCAAAAAATATTATGATACTACCAATCTGTCAATAAACAATAAACAAAAACACCTCTACAATAAGCCCTATAAAAAAATGCAATAACAAATATATCGACGTGTTAGGTTTTTGTTGGTTTAAATTTTTAGTAGTCATTTTCTCAGTTTCATGTTTTTTAAGTTGGACGTTTTTCACGTCCAATTATATTCGATTTTTTTTTTCATTAGTATATGTATTTCATATTATGAATTAGGTCAACCCATTCGAAGTCCCAATCAAGTCAAACCATTATCATATTTTTTCAATAGTCTCAAATAATTATAAATACCTATGAGTTCGTTTATCCTGCTAATACCTTCTGAGATACAATAAATTAAAAAACAGATCATACTGAAAAATGTAATTTGATTCAATTTCGCAGTGCGTGAAGCCGCCAAACATCAAAACAAGATTATTAATAATAAGATATGTTTTATTCATTTTGATTGTTTTTTTTTACCAAAGGAATGTTTTTATTAATATATTTGGTCGTTGATATTACTCAAGCCTTACGTTATACGGCCGCCCCAGCCGCTCCTCTGACTTGACAGGGCCGGACCTTTCATCCCTTACATTAATTAAACACCGTCCACATTAATCGAGGGGTAATATAATATACCGAATAGCCTCGGTCTTCTCGGAAGGCGATAAACATGTTATAGAATCATATGAACGACGATAAATACAACGCAGAATCGAATTCGTGAAACTAAATAAACTACGCATCATATTATTAATGGATTTGGCGTTAACGTTGCAGAGATTATTCACGACGATTACGAAATTGGGTAAAAAGCATAAACTTTGTTAACTCTACATAGTTACCATACATGGAGTCCAAAATTTTTAAAATATTTTACTACTACGGTGATTGTAATAGTAAACGTCGGTCGTACTTCTAGAAATCTCAATATAAGACTAAAAGCTCATCGTCGTTGTCTAACAAATATTAATTTTTCTGAATTTCCAAACCACATCATGGACAATAATTATTATTTTCATTCATGTACCATTAAACTTCTACATCCCGTAGCGCGTAAAGGTAATAAAATAAATAATTTTTAAAGATTAAAAATTAAAATAAATTTGAATTCGGGGATTAATTAGCTTAACAATTTGCTTAATTAACTTTCCTTCTCTTTTTTCAATATTCCAGTTACATCATCCTTACACTAATAATTTTCCCTCTTTTTCAGTATCTAATCAATAAATAATTTGTATTTAAACCGAATCAATGTAAAAATTCTGTATTTGGAAGTACTCGGTTTAACCTTCGGGTACCGGGAGATGGAAAATAGAAATGGAGGCCAGAGCGGGGTATAACCGGGACCCCAGTCAAATTTACGTTTTAATGAAGTATAATGGTTTGAAAATGTTCTTAAATATTTTTAATTATATTAATTGTTTAATGCGACCAAGATTCTACTAAACTTTTTGTCATTTTATAAGAAATCGTAGAATTTTGACGTTTCATGACTCACAAGCGTCCGACTGACAGAAGCCGTGCAAACAGAATGAATTAAGCTATTTTATATTGACGAATATCTATGGAAAAATATAATTTTTACTTCTTTTGACTGCCTAACTACACGTTGTCATTGTATTTTCTTTGGGTGTTGTATTCTTTGGGATATTTATGAGGATTACAAATATCACCTCAATCAATCAATACATATATGTATATATATAGTATATATAATATATAGATATATATATATATATATATATATATATCATATATATATATATAGGTTTGTTGGGTTGGGGGGAGTGCCAAAAACCTGCCCTAGAAAGTTCTGGAAGGAGAAGGTTCTAGAAAATTTCCGAACGTTCTATAAGGTTCTAAACTGAGTGGCGGAATGTGTCGGTGTGTCTAGATGGTTCCTGTACATTCGAATTTCTTGAAAGTTCTGGAAGGAGAATGTTCTAGAAGGTTCGCGAAAGTTCTGACGATCCAAAGAATATTCTAAAAATCTACGCGTGCGAAGCCGCGCGGGCCCAGCTAGTGATATAATAAACTGTAGATACGTTACAAGCGTGAAATCTTGGCAACTCAAAAGTGAGGTTTGAACCTTATATGAATTCGTTATCGAACGGACCTTCTTTGTGATCGGGCACAACGCTACGCCATAAAAAAGTCCCGCGGAAAAAGGAACAGAGTATCGTACACTATTGTAAAAATGAGTATGTTATTTTAGTCACCGTGACTTCAAATTACCTGATTTTTCTGTCTACACGCAGAGCGTTTGTCAAATAAGTGTGCCGTGATTTGTTGTATCTTTCAATTTTTGCTATTATATGAAAGCCGGCTAGTATGGGAATAACGTGTATATATTATAATACTCATTGACCTCAATAATAATAATAATTATTAAATAGTTTCAAAATAAGATTTTACCCCGTTTGTACCCCGTTTCGGAACGAGAATGTTAATACTTCAGACCTATCGATGACAGATCCTGTTACTATCGAAACTTAAGTAGTAAAATATAAAAATACTCACGCAGAGGTAGCAAAGTTAAGGTTTTTCATCCAATTTCATCAAATTACGCGATATTGACGGCTGCAGTGGGCTGTCTATTGATGAGATATTTTTACACTTTTGTCTCGAGACAAGTGTGCTCTCATTAGACTCTTTGATGGAAGCTCTCGGCTTTCGTAGTCGACCTTACATTTTCGTGAATCACCACTACACGCTTGTTGTTTATTAAATTCGAATAACAGTTCATTAAAGTTGACGTTCCGATCATTCGTTGAGTAAATTTGAATCTTTCCAGCAGCATGTAGACCATATATAAATATTTAAGATTTTAAGATTTGCTGGTATCTATGTTTACAGGTGACGGTCATAAGTCTTTAACCACGTTTTAAGTGTAAATCTTTACTATTATATAATGTGTTGGTACTCGTGAATTTTCTTAGATTAAAATTCAAATGTATGTAACCGTTACCAACATGCTTGTCTTCTGAACCACTGACGATTGAAGGTAAGAAATCGAAGGGATCAAGCCCAAAATTAAATTATTCGTAGATAAAAAAGATTAAAAGATGCCGATACCAAATTTATTTTTAAATTCTTAATAAATAATGGTAGAAGAAACAATATAGCGACATATATACAGGGATATTTTAACCGTTTACGCCGTCTGGATTTCTAGGTCAATATAACTATTTTCAATTAACAATGACATTTTCATCATAATCTTTGAAGCCTTGATAAATAATTAACTCTCAAAAAATTGTTCGTTCCATAATCGTATATTTTAATAAAAATATGGAACAAATAAAATTAAAAAAAATGGGCATTAATATCGACGATCATTATGTATATTTTCGAATCGGCAAAAATTCAATTTTCGTTTTACTATCCTACTCCAATTTACTCTAAAAAAATATCCTTTATTTCCTTTTATAGGTGAAAACCACTTTTTACCAGGCATACCACTTTTTCTTCGGCTATATTCATACATCTTTACATCATGCCAGGTCTTTCGCGGACGTCCTCTATTCCTGTTGCTTTCAACATTCGCCCCGTATATTTTCTTAACCATCCTTTCCTCGCTCATACGTTCTACATGACCAAACCATCTCAGCAGTCCTTCCTTTATTCTGTCTACCACACTGCAGCCAGCATAACATTCGCTTCTTATGTGTTCATTCCTCACTCTATCGATGATAGATTTTCCACACAAGCGCCTTACTGACCGCATTTAGTCTACTTTCATTTCTAGGGACCATCGATATAGTATACTGCATTATTTCGGCTATTTGTTTTTCTATGTTTTTAGTGTTTTTCATTACAATGTAAGGGAACATGAAGAATTCACATCGTAGCAAAGCCGGGTAATAAAGCAAGTATAAAGATGTTAGAATTGTGAAACGAATATCAAAAAAACTAACCCATAAAAACCAAGTTTTTATTTTACTCCCTTTCTTTGTAAATTAAGTTCACCATCATGTAATTAAGTAATTGATTGACTGAAAATGAAACATGTCAAGACAAATATCTATTTTAGAAATCTCTAAAAATATCTCTTTATTATTTGATTTCTTCCCAAAAAACCGAAGTGTGCTGTCATCTGTGAACCAACTGCCATAAATTTTCGAAATTCGTAGTAAAGTACCTATTTTACCTACTGACGGAGTAATTCGTGTTTTAAATATTCCGTGACGTTATCGCTACCGTTGGTAGCTTTTGTAATGATTCCAATTTGAAAAAAACATTAAAAAATTGAAAAATCCAAAATTATACTATAATTATTACCTATTATTTTTTAGCGAAAATTTGATCGGTCTTCTTGATCGCCGCCACGAGTCTGCAAAGTTTCAGCTCGATTGGATCACGGGAAAAGGGTTAAAAATCGATCCAAAGTTTTTTCGTCAAGGAAGCAAGCAAGCAGACGCCACGAGTTAAAAGAAAGGAAGTAAAAATGACATATAAAAAAATGATAACATGCAGATGTTAGAATTGTGAAATAAATATCAATAGAAAGAGCCAGGCAGACTGATGTTTGAGAAGTAGCATGAATGGTAAAAATGCGGCCTGTAACTGCGTGGCACGTGAGGGTCGACCGGTAAGTCACCCCTCGAGTCGTTACGCGGGCGCTAGGGCAAAATATACTTTCTTCCTGCGATATGGTTATTGTACACATGTTGCTTTTCTTCGAGACGAGTATTATTAGTTCTTGATTAAACGAAAATGGCAATACATTTTAGGAAATACAATTTATGCGGTCGTATAAAGGCAATTTAGGCAAGGCTTTCAGCTTTTGTTCGATTCCCCACTCTGACATTCTGGAGCCGGTTATAATTTGTAACACCTGCTCACCGATGTAATAAAATTTACGAGATGGATATTTTCCACGTCATATTACTTTTGAATATAAAATGAATGATTTATCTCAAACTAGAAACTGCCCTACATATCTTCCTCTCTTCCGTAAAGGGTCGTGTCCACGGAATGAGACGCGATGAGATAAATCTTTGTACCGTGTATAAGTGTCGAGATTACGGTTCGGAGATAAATTTAAAGATGATAAAAACTAAACACCAGTTTGAATTGACAGTCAAAGGCGACACTTGCACATTGAGCTCTAAATGCCTATAACTATTTATTCTGAAAAGCTATACGAACAGAAACATTTAGACTAACCAACTAACTAACTAACCATCACGCCGTTCCCCTCAGGGGTAGGCAGAGAGGATTGAATGCCACACTCTTCTATCCTGGCACACCACTTTGCTTCGGCCACATTCATATATCTTCTCATACAAGTTCTACGGTTGTTGCGGCTTTTAACGGGGCCATCCTCAAACACTTGTTGTATCTGATCGTGCCAGGTCTTTCGCAGACGCCCTCTCTTTCTGTTGCCTTCAACACTCGCCTCATATATTTTCTTAACCATCCTTTCCTCGTTCATACGTTCCGCATGACCAAACCATCTCAGCATTCCTTTCTTTATTCTATCTACCACACTACAGCCAGCATTGCATTCACGTCTAATTTGTTCATTCCTTACTCTATCGACCAAAGATTTTGCATACATGCGTCTTAGTGACCGCATTTCTTCCGCATTCAGTCTACTTTCATTTCTCTTTTGCCAATTCCAAGCTTCAATTCCATATATTAGAGTTGGCACTAGAACGCCATTATGTACCGCTAGTCTTGCTTCCTTTGACAGATTAATTCTGCATCATAAAAATTACAGAGGTATCATTATCAGCTGCGAAATATGTGTATAGTACTATTTAATGAGAAGGACTACAGATTTCTCTAGCACAGCCCCATTAAATAAATGAAAGGTTTTCAGATTTGCTAATGGATGTTCTTACGATGGAATCTATGAACGTTGCATTATAGAGAGTGATCACATAAGCCAGCTCATTCATATTATAGCTTAAGTCGTAAGCCCTTTGTCATTTAAAAAAAAGACTTTCACACACAGCTTCGTTTCTGTGAGACTATTTTATTTTATATTAATTAGAAACCTTCAGATTACGAACACGATATCGCTCATATTTCATGGTTAATATCGCACTGAGCATTTCAAGCGACGCGATAATGTTCATTTAATAAAAATAAAAATTAAATTTAAACACATTTTATTGAGAAATTGCAATTTAAGAGCACACTTGTTTAATCTTACCCTTTAAATACATTTTTTTCTTTATATCTTTCTAAGTAATTCATCAAATATAATTAGATTGTTTGCTTTCATAAAATAAAGTCTGAGTAATATAATATGATCTCTTTCAGAATCCACTCTCTCGCTCAATGTGTCAATCTTATTTATTTTAAACAAATTTAAATTTATTCTAAACGTTGCTTAAAACCGCCGTACGAGATGTTCTTCCAGATGTAATATTCATGGCTACCTTTAAAAGTCACATAGAAAATCTTTTAAATTTGCTGTCGAATATTTTATACTGCTTCAAATAGCACTATTTTTTGGGTTTCAAAAACAGGCTTTTTAAGCAGTTTTTCAACAGCGCCTTGTGGTTATTAGATCCCGCGTACTTCAATAATAGCGGGTACGTGTGAAAATATGTTTACTTTTTCGCTTGCCATGTTAAGGGTGGGTCGTAGCAAAACATAAGTGTTCTCATCCTTCAGGCTTTATTACAAAATTTCTTATGAAAACAAAATGTTTATGGAAATAAATTAGTTGTGTTTGCTAGGTCCAATTCAGAGATAACAAACGATTCTTGTTAGTTTCAATAAAAATATCTATTTTGATATTACTTATAATAATTTTAAAGTAGCTTTGTTATTACATGTTATAAACAATAAAATAAATAAAGATGAAGTATATAAAAGTCACAAAGGGACGAAGTTATTTAGATAGAAAAAGGTTAAGAAAGTGTTTATAGGGTAGCCCAGGGCTACAGCCAGCATTAAATTCACTTCAAATTTGTTCATTCCTTACTCTATCGACCAAAGATTTTCCACACATGCGCCTCAGCGACTGCATTTACACCACATTTATCCTTCACATCATTGCTTTTTTGCAAATTTCAGGCTTCACTTCCATACATCAGAGTTGGTACCAGAACTACGTTATGAACTGCTAACTTTGCCTCGTGTGACAGATTCCTATTGGCCACTATAGGGCATCATTTACAGGAAATATCTTTTTCAACCTTGCCGGATTGGAAATCTTATTGGATTTTTATCGCAAGGAACACTGATGGCTTCTTTAAAGCTGTAGTAAATCAAAACATAAATAATTAAATATTAATTAATTAGGATAAATTATAGAAGTCTCATGGTCTATATCAACTTTGAAAATTTTCATAATGTGTGGATGTGTTCTTACGATGGAATTGGTGAACGTTGCATTCTGTAGAGTGATGACTTAAGCCTGCTCATACAGCTTCCAAGCCCTGAGCCATCGTATAAGAGACATCCATCCAATTTTCTTATATATAAATAGCTTCGACTCTGTGAGACTTCTACAATTTATCCTAATTCATTAATCATCCCTGACAAAATCCAATAACTGTGTTCATAGAATATACTTTTATATAAAATATTGTTTAAATAAATAATATTTTAAAAATTCATTATCAAAATATTAAAAAAATCAATCTTTTTATTTCAATTAATCTATATTTTTAATAATAGCACACTAACTTAGTGTTAATCTTATTTATATTAATAAAAATAAAACACTTAGTATAATACCACTATTCATTGAATTATCAACATTTTTCGGGGCCAATAATCCTTGCATGCAACGTATACTAATAATAATAATTGAGAGTATAAATATTAACAAAAACAAAAATGAATATACGGGAATTGAATAACTTAAATTAAGAACTAATCTAAAAACAAATTGAAATAAAAAAAAAAAATTAAAACATTATGACTATTATTATTATTTTTTTAAATATAAATAACCAAATCCTTTTTACGAAGACATATATTTTAAATTTGCTTTTAAACTATTACATAATTAGTGATTCAACTCCCATATATTTATTTCTATTTTTGTTAATGTCTATACTTCCAATTTTAGTTTTTAATATACGTTGTATACGAAAGCCCCGAAACATGTTAACAATTTAATTAATAGCGGTTTTATATGAAGTGTTTTCATTTTAATAATGTACCTAATCAATTTATTGGTTGCACGATTGAAATATTAATTTATCGAGTGATGACTCCACTAAATTTTTTAATTAAGTTAAATAGCGGAGGTATTTAGCGCTGAATCTATAACGCGGCTGCCATTTCGTCCGAGGTGTTCTCGGCCGCTCAATTAACTCATACCGCGATGGAATTCCTCCGCCATACGACCTACCAGCTTCTACACCGGGGTCAACCATCAAGAATTATAGCGAGCTACACGTGTGAATGCGGGTCTTATTATTTTTATTAAACTGGGGTCCGTTTCTGTGGTGTATTCCCACTTAGTGAATACGGGGTTTGTTTTATGAAAGACAGACGGTAAATAATACTGTTCTGCTTTAATATATGAATCTGTGTTGCGGACCGACCCTAGCTACCGTGACCTTATAACGTAGACGGGAAGAAAAAGAGGGACCGCGTCGGCTCGCTCTTTCTCCCGCACCAGGAACCGAGTTTGCCAGCCTCAAAAACGCCACTATTTCAAATTGAACTTGAAATTGAAGTTAAATTACAATCAACCACTACCGAATTTTAGGTTACCGGTTTCGATATGCACCCGTCTCTTCGTCAGGACCAACACTACCCTACTATGTTCACAACACTGTACACTACAACCTTAGTACTGTTAATCTTTCACCAATGTTTATCACAAGCGTGTTAATCTTGTCAAAGACTAGCATGCACTAACTTGCCCAAAGAACGATCAGGTATCTACGTCTCGAAACCGGTAGACCTAAAATCTGGTAGTGGTTTATACTAATTTCACTAACACTCTCTTATAATATCTAACCACAAAGTTAATGCTTTAAATATTAATAATAAGCCATGATAATGTAGCTGAAATCAGGAATATTGCCAAAGATTTACATTTTTTTGTATTCAGTTTTAAATAATAATATCCATCGCGGAATGTAAATACGGTTCAAATTAAAAACTGTAAATTAATCATCAATTTACATAAATCACTGGATACAAATTTAATCGCAGCACCATTTTTTAATTAAATTTTGCAATAATCAGTTGAGAATCTTCTTTTCGTATCTACAAATTCTAATTCACTGGTTTGTATCACTCTGATCACTACGTAACACTTAAAAATAAGCATGTTATGGTTAATCCCATTTAAAATCCCATCGCTCAATTGTTCAATAATTTTACGCACTTTTTGAACTTTGCGTAATGTTGTATAGTTCTAATATTCGCTGCTAGATTATTGAAATATTTAATTCCTAGGTATCTGTAGTGCTGTTGCATAGCTGTTTTCTGCATAAAGGTTTATTTAGGGTTCCAATCATGTGCGCTCTTTTGCTACGTCTACTTTGATCTTGAACTATATTTGTGTTTTGTTGATTAACAGTTTCTTTGTGTATTTGTAATATTGAGTTGGTTTTATATATGCTGTGTAAATTTGAGACCTAGGTTTTTTTAAAATTATATCTTGACTAATTATGTGATCTGCAGAACGAATTTATGCGTTCATCCCCAGCCAATTATCGTGTATTGAAATATGAATGAACAAAGGCGTTGTTACACGTTGGTTTAAATTGTTAAAGAATTGTATCTACAATAAGCTGCAAGACGATCTAAAATCATTTTAAAGATCGATACAATCGGAAGTACATTTAATACATTTGAAAATTTTCCTATCGTCAGCAAAGAGTAAAAACTTTGTTTGAGTTTTGAAAGCAAGTTCTAATATCATTGATATACATATTAAAAAACTAACCCATAAATTTTTTTTTTTATAATACTCTCTTTTTCGTTTACTAGTTGAAACAGGTTTGGCGCTTACCTCACGCGCCGATTGTCTATGGAAAAAAACAGTTTGTTATTTTTTTTACTATCTTACCACACATTATCATTTAATTTCCTTTTGGAGCTGTATTCTTGAGGATATTTATGAGGTTTATAAAAAATACCAGTAAATGTCAAAGTTGATTCTGCCGAATGAAATCAATAAATTCAAAATCGGAAGATTTTTTCATTTCTATTCCTTTTCACGTACTCTAAGATCTACCAGACAGAGCTACCTCCTTTTCCTTCCTACTTACCATACTAATAATAGGAGATCCTCTCGTATATGCCCAGATTATAATTACCTCTTGAATTCAATAGATATTTTTAATATTGAATATGAAGAGTATCGTCATATAGTGAGGCAGATTCTAGGAACTCTTCCCTCGTCCTGATCATACATTATGGACCCTTTTATATTAAAGTTAAATTTAGAAAAATTTAGTAAAATTATCTTATCTGTGTCATTATTTAATTTTGGGAGACTTTTATTGAAACGAATGAATTTTTCGTAATAGATATAAGTTAGTACAGTACAACGTTTTACAAAAAATAAGTCAGAAATATTGAAAAAAATGCAAACTTTTATGACGAATATCTCCATAACTATTGATATTAGGTAAAAATAGCTTGAACATTTTCGTTTTATAATCATGGTCCTGCGAATTTTTTAATGTTTTCCAAATAACCCTGTATATTGAAACAGATTCATAAAGAGAAGAAAATAAAATAAAATATACAGCGTATCAAGTATTGCTATACCATCAGTGGTAACTTACGGGGTTAGGGAAGCACTGTTACAGAATGAAACATTTGAAGAATTTTGCGATGATTTCTTGGTTCCTGGTGCAATAAAATGAATACGATGCACACGATTTAATGACAATTAAGATTCCAACGAAGAAATATATTTTTTACACATTTTAAAGTGTGTTTATTGTGAGGATGTAGGCAGTTGTTTAATATCTATTAAATCGCATTATATAATTTATAAATTGATATTTAGGAAAGATATTTAAAAATTGAGCGAGTCTTACAGTAGTCGCAAATGATGAGTAACATCTGTTTTCAGTAACGCTTCGTTTGTTTCTCAGTTACGCTCAGTAACTGCTGTAAGCTTTGTATTAAGCGTAAGCTTTTGGACGAGTCGGTAAAGAAGTTTCCGGCTTCCCATGAACCGAGCGTAAACATGTTACATACTAAAAATTTCAAAATAATTTATCTATTCGTGCTCGCAGAGAAAATCTTAAAATAGTGTGAAAAAACCAAGAAAATGGTTTCCAACCAAAAAAATAGGTAGGTACCTTTAAACATACATGTGAAAATATATCGCATGGAATAGCCTTATGTTTGAAAAGTATATGACAAATGAATAACTGATTTTATTTATATTTTTCCTTAACAGGTATTAGTAAATCGCTCCATTTAGAATAAAATTCTTTGAAAACCATTTTTGTTTGTCAAAATCAATTTTTCCCTAAACCAAAGACAAAGATAACCCTAATTTATCGAATTTGGCATTTCCTTTCGACGCCTAATGTCAAAGTTGATTCTACCGAATAAAATTAATAAATTGAAAATCTGAAGATTTTTTCATTTCTATTCCATTACACGTGTCGTCGAAATCACGAAATAAGTCCCATAAACTGAGCGTAAAAATGTTATACGTCAAGAAAAATTTATTCTTTATAAATAATGAGAAGCTGGTTGAATGAACTTTGAACATGATATAGTATTTTATAAATACTTGAAGATTTTGCTACCTGCTGATTTATTTGGCTAACAAACAATATTTGGCTGCTACCGGGATTCGAACCACGGATCTCCTCCTTAACTTATTAATTGATTAACATTTATTATCCAAATAATTTAATAATTGCAACTTCACAATAAGAATGTGTTCTTGAATATAATAAATATGATTTATTTATATGATACTTTTGAGTGTTTGAGTTTTGAGGTCAGTTGTGGAAAGGAATGTGGCTGACTAACGGGGATATAGATAAGTAAGATTAAAGGGATTCAATCTGCTAATTTTGATGTGTGTTATCCGTACAGCAGCTAAATAAATGTTGATATTAATGAACACGAAGATACGAGTTATGGATATGGAAATTTAAAAAAAAAATCTAAAATAAAGAGGTTTCATTACCAGCTGCTAAATCTATAAATGCCTATGAAAAAAGACTACAAATATCTCTAGTATATATATATATAGTCCTTTCATATAAATGAAAGGTTTTCAGATTTGGAACGTAATTGTATGTATATATATATATATATATATATATATATATGTTTTGCTTGAGGTTTCCGCGAGCATTGTCTTGCGAGTATTGCCTTATTGGTGGGAGACTTTCGTGTCACCCGCGAACAAGTACGGCTAGTCCGTAACTTTTGAGGCCTTTTTAGCCTTGACAATGGTACGTGATACCGTGTCGAAACGTCGGCCTAGGTCTTCTCAGGGAGATCATTTACAAAAAACGCGAAGTAGTCCAGAAATTACTTTTGTTACATATATATATATATATAACTGTGAATGTTCTTATGATGGAATTGGTGAACGTCGCATTGTGGAGAATGATCTTAAGCCAGCTCACACAGGTTTTAAGTTTAATTAATTTGATTGATTAATCATCCCTCTGGAGACAAAATTCTGTAACTGTGTTTTCAGAACATACCTACATATAAAAATTCTTGATAATTATAAAAACTAACCCATGCATTATTATTATTGTGCATTATTATGCATTGTGATATTATGCAAATATTATTGCATGATGTTAAAAAGGTGTCTACGAGTATGTAAATCAAGTCATGGTATTTATTTAACGCTATGTATTCTCTAGATGAAGATGCGCTGTGGTTATTCCCCACAATGATTTAATAATAATTGAATACATGGACTAGAAACTTTGGTACGTAAAACATGACAAGCGCACACATTTTAATTTCAAAGAACAACTTGCATGCATGAATAACTTTGTAATTTTTCCGCAGATGGCAGTGCCATTTCTATTATCTTGACGGGAAGAAGGAAATTTAAAATTCTAGCCGTTATTATTTAATAAAAGCTACTTTTCACATTATTTCTGGTTCAATAGCGCACTCAAGTTTTTTCACATCGTGCCATGAAGTTCGTTTAGATAAAAAACATATAGTTGATATGCTCGTCACTGAAGTCACGGGTATCTCGGTGTCAATATAACTCTAGATTTAAAAAATATGAGATTGCGTATTTTGAATTCTGAATTTACAAATGCATTGAATGCCATGACGCAAAAAAGGCAAAATATCATATATTATATATATTGTTATTAATTTTAGGGATAGGTATGTGCGCTGAGCTCCAGTCTTATACAAATAGAATGTCAATAGGTAAATTTTTCCATTCAGCAGAAAACAGAACATTTTTGTGATTTTCATTTGAAAAAATATATTTTCAATGTCGCATTTATAATAAAATATCTATTATTTCGTACAAAATACAATTTTGGCTAAATTGAATTATTTTTATTGGGCTTGCGGTAGTCATAATGATAGATGATAAAATTCTTCTTAAAAAATTATAAGTTTTTTGCATATATAAAGTGTAATCTAAAAAATATTTTTAAAACCTGATAACTTTGCACAACGCTTAGTTTACTAAATAACGTACTTATATAACATTGTTGATACAATATGCAAATAGATAAAAAAAATTAATATAATATAAACTAACTAACCTTCATGCTCAACACTCTTTTGCCCTGGTACATAATTTCTGTCTCGTTCACTTTCGTATATCTCTTCCGTTCGTGAATCTTTTATGAGGGCAAAACTCCAACATTTTATTCATTTGATTGTGCTAGGTCTTCTATGGACACCATCACGTTCAATCTAATTTCACTATTTTTTTACGTGTTTCGGCGCTAGAACTCCACTATATGCCGCTGGTCTTGCTTTGCATGACAAATATCTGTTAAAAAAACATTTAGATTTTCAAAAATACTTTACTATTTTTTATATATTAGGTCCTTACATATGAAATTGATGTTTTGCCGTACTGGCAAATTTGATCTCAAATATCTTCTCTTTGGTTAGGAATTCCAAATCCAAATTTATACAGCTATTTACTCATGTATTTGTGTTTTGAAAATTATAATTCATTTGTTTTTTCCTCAATTGTTTTTTTCTTTGCGTCACTCAGTTTACAAAATGAAAAACTTGAAATATCGCGTTATTTACGAGTACGAGTTCCACCGTGGCACCAGTGCTGCAGAAACGGCTCGAAGGATTAATGATGTGTATGGCGACGGTGCCGCAAAAGAAAACACAGTGCGTTTTTGGTTCCAACGTTTTCGTTCTGGAAATTTCGACCTGCAGAACAAGCCCCGTGGACGGCCGGAGACCAAAGTTGATAATGAAGAATTGAAGGCTATTGTGGAAGCGGATCCATCGCAAACCACATCCGAGTTAGCTGCAGGCTGCGGTGTTAGTGATAAAATGTTTTAATCCACTTGAAGCAAATTGGTAAGGTGAAAAAGCTTGAAAGGTGGGTACCTCACGAATTGAGTGAAGCAAATCAACAAACGCGCGTTGACTGCTGCGTTGCATTACTCAACCGGCACAATAATGAAGGGATTTTAAATCTTAAATCTGGCCAGACGATTACGGCAGATGTCTATTGTCAGCAACTGCAAACCATGATGGAAAAGAAAGCTGCTAAACAACCGAGGCTGGTTAATCGCTCTAGGCCAATGCTGCTTCATGATAACGCTAGACCACACACTGCACAACAGACGGCTACCAAATTAGAGGAGCTTCAATTGGAATGTCTAAGATATCCACCGTACTCTCCGGACCTTGCCCCAACAGATTACCATTTTTTTCGAAATTTGGATAACTTCTTGCAAAGGAAAAAATTCAACTCCGATGGGGCAGTACAAACCGCCTTCAAAGATTTTATTGATTCCCGTCCGAATGGTTTTTTTAGTAAAGGGATCGATGAACTACCTATGAGATGGCAAAAGTGCATAGATAGCAATAATACATACTTTGATTAAATAAAACTATTATAATAAAAAAAAATCGGCTTTATGTTCCTCCCATACTAAACGCCAATTTCATATGTAAGGACCTAATATTTTAGGCTGCGGTGGCAGCTCTGAAGTATTTCTTTATTTTATAAAAGATAAAGGAGAGATATTGAAACACATATCGTGAATTAGTATTATCTCGACAGTAACAGTTGATCATTGTACTAAAAATATTGTAAATAGTATTAATATAATATTTTATAATAAATAAATATTATTTTATTACGTACTATGTTTATTACATTATGTGCATTCTGTTTCATTTTCTCTTTTTTATACAAGCAAAATGTAATTTGGTATGTGGGTATTTAATGTGTATTTTAGATTTATTTTCCATTAATCCATAAATCTATCATTAATGGAAATTAAAGCATGCGCATTCTGTCTAGCTATATTCCAACGCAAGGTATACAACACAGCGCGTGGTTTTTTTTTAATACCAAAGAAGTATAACTTCTTACGCGCGTACATGAGTACACTCGCCATTTAAAAAAATATTGATGCATCATATTATTTATTGTTATAATATTATCCTGCGTAAGTCAGTTAGGTATCGAGATCAATTGAAAAATTGTCATTTTTTTCCCAAATACAGTTTTTGAAACCTTGGCAGAGAATTTTTTTGCCCGAGCGCAGAAACGTCGCAACATCTGGCAAAAAAATAAAAAAAGGTAAAGAAAAACGCAAACGCACACAGTATGTGAATTTATGATAATAGTTTTTCTTTTTGTTCCTTTACACCTTGTCTGATGTATCCTCGTACTTTACATACAGCATTGATTTATTATAACATACATGTTTTAATTTAGGTACTTTAATGATCGGATTTTTTTATCAAAATAGGTTATTTTCTTTCCCCTTTTCGGCTTGTGTTACATATTACGTGATACCGTGTATTTATATCTCTGTCATGCGGGAAACGATCCATCATCCCCCGCGCTTGCAAGGGGGTTAAAAAGCACACACAGCACCGGTGCACATGTACACAAGTTCTAACCTACAGCAAAAAAAAATATTGATTTCATCCATCAAAATGAAGTTTTTATCAAAAAACTTTCATTTGACTCAGACCCTAGCTACATTCTACCTAACTTCAACAGCTGCGCGTGTTGAAGATGGCGTAATGGCTTTACAATGCTGGAGAAATTTTCTCAGAATTATTTATTGCTGGAGTCCGCTGAATATATCTTACTCCAAGCAAAATTCTTATTAATACGTAAACAGACATTGCTGTAGCCATCTTTGGTCATTCGATTAACCCTTTCCTTCCCATGCAGTGAGTAACTCCACCGAGCCAACTAAACCTATAATATTTCTGTAAATATTTTACAATATAAAGAAATTTAGCTAATCCTAGCTGAGTTAGCTCAGTTGTTCCGTACAAGCGGTAAATAAAGTAAGTTGCAATCGCCAGAATGAACACCGACCTTCGATAGGAGATGGCACCAAAAAAGAAGCCAATCCTAAAAAAAAGCGAAAAGTAAATTAAAAATATATTTTTTTTTAATTTGAAACATTCTATGTTAGCCGCGATAAAAAATAATTTGTACCTAGTAAGATAAAAACAGACCACAGACTAATTTCACATTCATGAATTGGAAAAAGATAGTAACAAAGAACGTGTTGGATGAATGTTCCGAATTATTTTTTTACAGTGATCTTTTTTCACATCCAAAGTTCAATATTCATAGTATTTCTACAGCACTGAGTATTTTAAAGCTTTTCTTCTAAATTTTTCAAAAAATTTTGCTTTAACCACACTTAAATTTTGTTGTAAAAATTAAACATGTTTCGGGAGCGATGCTCCTTTCGTCACGACTATGAATGTTCAGAATTATTTTAGTACATTCATTTTCATGGCTCCCGAAACATATATAATTTTTACAACAAAGTTGTATTATTTTACTTATTTGAAAGCCATTTAATGCATTTAATTACGATACTTAATGATAATTAAGATACATTATATTAGTCTCACAGAGACGAAGCTTTTTGTATGGGAAACGTATATGGAAATCTTTATAGAGTGGCCCTAGATTTATGACCTGTATGAACTGGCTTAAGTGATCACTTTACACAATGCAACATTCACCAATTCCACCGTAAGAACACATCCACACATTATCAAAATTTTCAGCGTTATATATATGTACTGAATCAGTTTCTTTCATATTCGAATGGACCATGCTAAAGACATTTATTGTCTCAGAACATACATATAAAAACATTTGATTATGATCTAAAATGCTTAAAAAACTCAAATTTCTTACGGCAACATGAGTTGAAAATGTGGCCGCATACAGGTACGATAAAGGTTAATTAATACAGCTTCAATAATATGATTACTTTATTGTAGGTAAGACAACAAATCATGATTGATTTACTCTTAAATAATATTTCTGGAGCGAGAAAAAAAGAATAACATTTCGACGCTAAGAAAATAATAATCCTCAAATGTAATTAGATTGTCTCAATCGACCTAGCGGTAGTACTGCCAAATCGTATCGAATTCCAGACTAAGTAACTCATGAGTGATTGACTGTAATATTATATAATACGTGCTCAGTAATCTTTGAGTGATACTATTTGAAAAAAGGTTTTGACTTTTTTAAATATATAATTTTTTCGTCATTAAAATTCAGGTATTATAATTTCAGGATATTGAATGTTATGCAGAGGAGGGTATTGTGTATATAAATAAATATATTAAAACGCGTGTATTCATATAATTATACATGAAAAAAATTTTAAATTAGTGGATGTAACAATAATATATTACTAATGCACATATTTTTTATTAAACGTATAAACCACCGTGGAACCGCACGGCCGCAGAAACAAACCATTCACTGTCCCAACCGTGAAATAGTTCTTTATTAAAAGAAAAATTACATGAAATAAAACAAAACAAAAGTCGTATAACTCAAAAATAAAACACAAAGGAAATCATAAACAAAACCAAACAAAACAGAATTAAAAATTAAAAAAAAACAAAACAAATTTGATAAGAGTAGATATTACTTACGCACATATCTTTTATATTTTTAACTCAAGTTTAACACATTATAAAGATGCGCTACTAAAAGCTCTACACCCTGCTGCCGCCGTCTTGAATTTATAATGTATTCCCAAAAAAATTATTATATCTATTTGTTTACTCTATTACACTTCACACCGATGTATATTAGAATAACTCGATGTTATCTGTTCGGATATCGACAAGCAAAATTGCACATGAAATAGCATGAATTGTGCAATTATTTCTATCTATCAAATATCCAGCTAAAATTCATTGGATTATAGTTAAATGTTCATAGTTTATGCGTACATTATTTATGCAGGGAAAAATCTACTTATTTCATTTGAAAGAAATTTACGTTTTATTTAATACGTTTTACAAAAGAATGGTCTGCCTGTCAAAAAATAATTTGCAGCCATCTCTGTTACCAATCAAGCCAATACACCAGTAGATGAAACAATTGATTTTTTTCCCTTATTTTTGAATCCATATATAAACTTCACCGCCTCTCTCAATTGTGGAAAAATCTTGGAAGTGAAAATTAACACACTTCCCCTCATCCAATAGAGCTGAAATTTTGCACACTGATTTGATCTTAATACATTTTTGCATACATTTTTGCCAAATATACATACATGTACACGAAAAAAGTTCATCTCAGATGTTCGGATCAGTAAGTACCTACATGCCTACTGCCTATTGCCAAATTCTATTTATCAAGTTAAAAATAAGATTGTGAGGGGAAACAAAGGTCCCATTGTTTTCCAAAGCCTCTAAAAAAACATGTTTCCATGTAAAGGCTTGGATGGATGGAATGTCCAGGGGGGAAAATGTGGCCTATGTTTACCACCAGGTCCTTAAGAATATTTATGCATAATTCGGTAGAACGGTATAGATTTGCACTGAAAATACATTATGGGGAGAGGAAAGGGTAAAAAAGGAAGGGGAATGAATAGGAAGTTAATGTCACCTATATTACCCGCCGGGTCCTAATTTGAGTTCAATAGAAAAAACGGTGCAGATTTGTTTAGAGAACAGACGGATAGACATTGAGTTTTATAGATATAGATAGTGTGTGTTGCTTTTACGTCCAAAAGATGGCGCTTTTTGACAAAAAAAGCTTTTTTTTGATGTTGTTATAAATATTTTGTCATATACCAATATAATGGTAGGTACCGGCGCTTTTTTTTCAAATAATTTGCGCGAAATCGAATGGAAGGGTTGAGTTGTGTCAAAATTTCAAAGCAATAGTTGAAGAACTTTAGATTAAGATTTTGGACAATCGATCATTTATATTTTTATTTATATAAATAAATAGTAGATATATAAAAACAAAGTGGGTATACAAAAACATCCTCGTATTGGAATGCAACGTTGTGTCAAAATTTCAATGCAATCGGTGAAGAACCTTTAGAGATTAGAGATTTTCTACGGACATATACATTTACAATGAACATTTACATTTTTATTTATATAGTGTAAAACAAAAGTTGGTTGTGTCAAAATACCAGTGATAATCAATACAATAATAAGAATACCGAAGAAAAGATTTTCCTGATTATTTTACAATACAATACTTTACAATAAAATGGAAACGTAAAGACCTCGCATATAAAGTATTTATTTATGGATTAATTTTTTATATATTGTACTTACTGTTTGGACAGATCAGGCAAATATTCATGGAATGGGGCAGATGCAGAAGTTGCCAAGGAGCAAAAGACCTGGCACTGGTCTCTCTCTCTCTCTCTCACACACACACACACACACATACTTCTACTTAAGAGAATGTTCCTTAAACAAAAGAGAGAGAAAGATTAAATAGAATTCTCCTTCTTTTTTCTGTTCCTTGTAGGGCCCCTCGTCTTGGCCATCACTTATACGAAAGCCTCTCTGTCTTTGAAAATATTTTTGAATGTGCTCAAATTTTACAAGAACACTTTCTGAATTTTTGTCTCCAGAGAGATTGTTATTAATTAATTAAGATATATTATAGGTCTCTCACAAAAAGCTATTTATGTGGGAAAGTAGGCGTGGAATTATTTGGGCGAATACAGGATTTATGACCTGTCAGTACTAGGCAAGTGATCACTTTACACAACGCAACGTTCACTGATTCCACCCGTGATTGACCACCACCTTTATATAAGGACTGTAACTGTTCTTACCCTAAAAAATATTCATTGTTTTCTGTAAACGGGTTTCAATAAATAAGTCTGAAGTTCCGATGTGCATTCCAAATTTAATAATATAGTGTCAGCGAAAGCCAAATTTAATAATACAGGTACGCAACGAATGCTAGACATTTTTTACAAAACGATCAAATTCGATTTGAGCTCTCAGTATTTTTATTTTGCTAAAAATACCAAGGTTCCCAAAGATCTAAAAAATGATTTTAGCGGCTTGGGAAAAATTTGTTCTTTCGATTTCCACAATGGAATATTGGAAAATACTTTTCAAGTGGGGCGGGGGCTCATTGAAGGCAGCCGACCCCTGGGCGGGCAGGTGGAGGGTACTACTGAAGAAATCGGTAGAAGCAAAGCAGATTAGAGTATCCCGAGTAGGCGCACTACGAATCTTGAATTGTAAAAGCGTATTATGGGAACCAACATTCTTCTATCCTAGATTACTTTAGAAATTTTCTCGTGTAACTTTATGAAAGGCAATTTTAAAAAGTATATTAAAAATGATAACTTTGTTTCCTTTGCCTATTTGTTTATAACGATTACAACGTTTTATTATTATCATTTATTATCAGCGAAGATGATGCGTTAGACTAAAGGACTCTGTGAGGAGTGGATTGGAGATTAGAGTCCGATAGAAATGTGGGCGTGGTCATTAAGCGCAGAAGAGGGGACGTAATAGATAGAGTTTGAATATTGATTACATTTGTTACTATTAATCTCAAAGCTTTGTAAAATATCTAGTTCCTTTCCTTTTTTCGTTTTGAACGTACCTAATAGCGTAGATTTTAAAAAAATATGTAAAAAAGGAAAAAAACTAGATATTTTAAAAGACATAGTGATCAATAGTTACAAAAATGTAATCAATATTCAAACTCCGTCTATTGAATCCGCTCTTCTACGCTTAATGACCACGCCCACATTTCCACCGGACTCTACCACTCCTCACGACATCCTTTATAGTTTAGTATTATTAACATTACTGAAGATGATGCGTTAGCATCGAAAAGTTTTAATCGTTACAAACAAATAGTAAATGTTAACAAAGAATTTTTATTAATTTATGATTTATGCATTTATTTATTTGCATACGAGGTTTTTACAAAATTTTTACGAATTTTACGATTTTTTTTAATTTCGAGTGATCTATATTTTAATGAAAAAAATGCGTGGTTATTTCATTTACTATTTAATAATAAAAATATAATTAAAATTTCCCAAAATTGTTGCTTCAATAATGTGAACTTTGAAAGGGTTCGTTCAATCTGTGAACGATCTGGGGTCACACAAGACTTGACCACAAAATTTCATATTCACATAAATAATATAAAATTATTATGATCATTGAGGTAACGGGTAAAACATCTTCCTTGTGTGATTATACCTTTATTATATAATAATATAACATAATACGATATTATTTAGATGATATTATGTTAAACCATCATGCACAAAAATTATGGGCATTTCATGCCTGTGTTTGTGGTTAACAAAATAAAACAAAAAAAATAAAGAAAAAAATATAATAATAAATTTAAAAAAATAATAAAATAAAATGAAATGATTTTTTTTTTAATGAAAATAAAAATGCGAACACGGAATACGAGTCGCGTCAAAATTATTACTATTGTCAAACTAAACTTGCTTGTTCTGTAAATTGGACTAACTTGCTGGTCTCCTGGAATGGAAACTGCTGAAAACTGGATCACTATGCGAGAGTAATAACCTATTTTTATATCGCTAAATCAGCAAGCTACACAAACTTTTTTGCTCTCTCGATTGTTTGAAGCCCTTTTCCTGGGAAACGTAAGATTCCTTCCTCAAGATTCTAGTTTCTTCGACATTTTCATAGCAACCTCGGGGATCTTTGTTAGTGAGTAAATAAGTAATGAGATTTCTGGCTCAAATGTAGACAAAATTCAAAACCCCATGTACGAATTCAATAACTTACACACCTTGCTACAGTCGGGTCTGCATTTACTTGTTCGTTCTTCATTTATGGGAAGGAAGAATTCCGAACCAACCTACGGAATATTCCAGTTTTCATATAATATGTTGTGTGCGTAGTGTACCTATGCAAATGGCGAGGATTTTGTGGCAAGCAAATAAGAGAAGCACAAGTAAATGGAAAATAAAAATGAATAAAATAATTTCATATATTTTTTATATATATTCTTTTTAATTTTGCTACTGCTTTGGTATTTAATAATATTTACATGTTGTTACTATCCATACATATGATTCTTTACATATATTCTTTTGACTTTCACTATTGCTTTTGTATATATATAAGGTCTACTGTTTTTACTATCCACGTTTAATATTTATGTCCTCAATTAATTAATTATGCAGAATTTTGTTACTTCAATTTATAATTATTTCAATTTATATTTTATTTTAATCTCACTATATTTTCACGCTCATCTCGGCACAGGTTCTTCCTGGTGAGATAAGCGTCTCTTTTTCCTATGTTATGTATCAAAATGAAAAAAAAAAAAAAATACACAGGTAACAGGTAAAACTTAGCTTACAAGAATAAAGGCAAATAGTTAAACGACCAAAGGACTTGCTGGTCGTTTTTATTCCCTGATTGGTTGAGCTCGCTTACATTATGTTCCACCCAGCCTATGAATAAAATGATTATAAACCCACAATACATTATTTTATGTGTTTCTTTACAGTAATTGGCCACAAAGTCAGTTACTGTGTATATGTACTGTGAAATATTAAAAATAGAGCACACTGCTGCATTCATATTTGTATCAACCTGCTTTATTTTTCTACTTTTTGGTACATTTTGACTAGTTTACTACCAATATAATATTTATTACTATTTTATATGCTTGATAAAAAGTGTGAAAATTTTCTAACTTCGCATAGGGATATAATCTTCCACCCTTAATTAAAATCTTCAAATATTGATTTAAAGCCGCGTTCCCATTGTACGAGTGTGAACTCGGCGGTTGAGGGCAGAAGTTGAGTATTTGTGTTAGCGAGATCCGGGTAACGTCCCGGGATAATGTGAACACTATCTCCGTGTTCTTTGTCCAAAGTCAAACAGTAAGAGATATTAATGAGACGCAGAGTGTTGCCTCCCCGAGACATCGGACTCAACCTCGGAGCGCTCGCGTCTGGGTCGAATCGACTGAAAGAAAAAAGAGTTTCGCTACTGCTGAATCATTTTCTCACACAATAGCATAAAATAGCAACAAATGAAATAAAATTTCATAAAAAATGAAATAATTATTTCCTTTAGAAATTTTATACTTGATTGTTTTATTGATTATACCTACTACATTTCTGGTCTCATGTCAATTACAATGAAAGAGAGTGAAAAAATTCTGTCATTCGCCAAAGCAATAAAAATAACAAGAGATTTTAAGGGTCTAGTAGAATAATTAGAAACTTTATAGGTTTATGGTGATCCCGGGGACTAATCACGGGAGCGAGCACTGGACGTTTTTGAAAGGAAAATTTTGAGGCATCTCTTTGTAACTGTTTGTGCCTTTGAGGAGGCGCTGTAACAATGAGCTCCATATTTTGTTTAAGGAGCTAAGCGTTATTGAATTTATAAAATTGAGAAGACTTCGGTGATTGGGTCAGAATGACTGAACAATAAACATCGAAGACTCTGCTGAATACAATACCAGAAGGACATTAGGAGGAAGGCTAAAACTAAGACGGAAAATGTATTTAAAGATGTCCAGAGATATTAGAGCTCCAGAGCTGGAGAGAGCTGGCGCAAGACCGAGATCAAGGTTTAAAACCCACCAGGGGTTATAGAACCAACAGATGAAGATTTAAAGAAATCAATATATATAAATATAAAGAAGAAAAAAAAGAAACCCGTGTTTCCCTACCCGCCAAGTTTTCTTCACAACCAGATACTACCACCCCCTGGTGGTTATGGTGGTAGATAACCCTTGGTGTCGCATCGAAAATATGCGAGTTTGGTGGGGGTGGCTGGGCGTGGGTGGGAGTGGGTGACGAAAATGTGCTCTCTAGCGCATTGTATTGTTATGGGAAGGCCGCAAATGCTTCAGATTCTTCCAGAATGGACTCGCCGACTGTGTCGGTAAATCTAGAAGGTTCCGGAAAAACCTGTTCTAGAAAGTTCTGGAAGGAGAACTGTCTAGAAAATTCCCGAAAGTTCTATAAGGTTCCAAACTATGTGGTGAAGTGTGCCGGCGAGTCAAGAACGTTTGAGAATGTCCAGTAAAGTTCTGGAAGGGGAGTGTTCTAGAAAATTCCCGAAAATTCTATAAGGTTCCTACCTAAGAGGTGGGTCGAAAAGGTTCCAGAAAGTTCGATAAAGGTCTAGAAAGTTCTGGTGGCGGAGTGTGTCTGTGACTCTATAAGGTTCCAGACCATTCGATAAAGTTCAGTAATGTTCTGGATGGAGAACAGTCTAGAAGATTCATGATAGTTCTATAATATTCCAAACAGTATGGCGGAGTGTGTCTGTGAATCTAGAACTTTCCAGAATGTTCGATAAAGCTCTAGAAAGTTCTGGAAGGAGAACGTTCTAGAAGATTACTAAAATTTCTATAAGGTTTTAAACTGAGTGGCGGAGTGTGTCGGTGAGTCTAGAAGGTTCCAGAAAATTCATTAAGGTTCTCGAATGCTTTTGAAGGTTCTGGAAGGAGAAAGTTTAAAAAGGTTTTATATGGTTCCAAACCGAGTGGCTGAGTTAATCGGCGAGTCTTGAAGGTTCCAGAAAATTCATTAAGGTTCTCGAATGCTTTTGAAGGTTCTGGAAGGAGAAAGTTTAAAAAGGTTTTATATGGTTCCAAACCGAGTGGCTGAGTTAATCGGCGAGTCTTGAAGGTTCCAGAAAATTCATTAAGGTTCTCGAATGCTTTTGAAGGTTCTGGAAGGAGAAAGTTTAAAAATGTTTTATATGGTTCCAAACCGAGTGGCTGAGTTAATCGGCGAGTCTTGAAGGTTCCAGAAAATTCATTAAGGTTCTCGAATGCTTTTGAAGGTTCTGGAAGGAGAAAGTTTAAAAAGGTTTTATATGGTTCCAAACCGAGTGGCTGAGTTAATCGGCGAGTCTTGAAGGTTCCAGAAAATTCATTAAGGTTCTCGAATGCTTTTGAAGGTTCTGGAAGGAGAAAGTTTAAAAATGTTTTATATGGTTCCAAACCGAGTGGCTGAGTTAATCGGCGAGTCTTGAAGGTTCCAGAAAATTCATTAAGGTTCTCGAATGCTTTTGAAGGTTCTGGAAGGAGAAAGTTTAAAAAGGTTTTATATGGTTCCAAACCGAGTGGCTGAGTTAATCGGCGAGTCTTGAAGGTTCCAGAAAATTCATTAAGGTTCTCGAATGCTTTTGAAGGTTCTGGAAGGAGAAAGTTTAAAAATGTTTTATATGGTTCCAAACCGAGTGGCTGAGTTAATCGGCGAGTCTTGAAGGTTCCAGAAAATTCATTAAGGTTCTCGAATGCTTTTGAAGGTTCTGGAAGGAGAAAGTTTAAAAAGGTTTTATATGGTTCCAAACCGAGTGGCTGAGTTAATCGGCGAGTCTTGAAGGTTCCAGAATGCTATAGAAAGTTCTATAGCATTCTATAAGGTTCCAAACTGAATTGCATTGAGTGTCAGCGAATTTAAAGATTCCGGAAAGTGTTAGAGAGTTCTGGAAGGAGAAAGTTCTACAAGCTATCAGAAAGATCTATAAGGTTCCAAACTGACTAGGGGAGTTCTTCGGTGGGTCTAGAGGTTCCAGAAAGAATTATAAAGCTTTAAAAGGTTCTGGAAAGGGTAAGTTCTAGAAGATTCCTGAATGTTCTATAAGATTTCGGAATGCTCTAGAAAGTTTTGGAAGGTTTTCTCTGTGTTATGAATGTGCGCTAAAATATCTATTGATATTTTGGAAAAGCGAAGACGGTCCAGCAAGGCAATCCAATCACAGGTACCGAAACCAGCAAAAAAGAGACGTCAACACAATTCTATGCTTACCGAATTATGGTCCCGAGCGAAGCCGGGCCAACCAGTGTGATGGTCGACATAGACATAGATTTAATAAATTTAGAAAATCTTAAAATAATAATATTCAAAAAAGCCAAGTATGGACATCAAAAATATATTTCTTCTGGTTTGAATCGTTTAAAAGTAAAAGCCTGATATATTTCTTCTTAAGATTCTATGTATTACAAGAGGCTAACAAAATATTGAATATTCAGCTATACAAGTAATATTTCTTAGATCTTTATTATACCATAGATATAATTCTGTGTTAAATTGATATCGTTTGCCAATCCTAATAGACTCGACCTTGTGTGTAGGTGCGAACGAGCCTTTATTATTTATGAAACGGAACAGCAAGTCTCGCGTGTAGCGAGTGCTTTACTCTTATTTTAACGAAACGGACCAATCACAGGCACGCGTTACCTTTCGACGGGTTGAGCCGGAGGCGACCGTCCTGATGGCTGAGTCCGGCCAATGGCGAGCGCCGGCGGTGAGGTCATCGCGCATAGGATGAGTCACTGCACTAGCGTGGATTTCAGAGGTATGGTGAAATCGTTACTATAAAAGGAGCGAACACGATGTACTCAGCCCCTTCAGTTCGAGACCAGACTTGCGAGCGGGAGCGCTGCCCAACAGACTACCGACGGAGCCCCGAGTTCCAGATCATCAGTTGCGAGCAAAGGAGCTGCCAGCTTGAGAGAAAGCGGGTCTTGCAGCGGCGAAGTATAGAGATTCCACCATCCCGCAGCACCAGAAGGAGGATTCCGCCACAAAGAGTAACAGCTAAGGATCATATTCATATTATCTATTACGGTTAATTATTTTCACTATCGAAATGTATTTATTTTGGGAATATTTGAGTTCGGAATAATTATGTGTAATTAAATATCACGATTGCTTGTGTGATATTGGTTCAAATCGTACAAGAATTCCGTTCCAAACGGGTGTATTTTTATGCAAAGCGAATTTCATACCGTTTATGCTAAAATTTGAATACACGGATTTCTATATGAATTACTTAGTAGCATTATAATAATTACTGTATTGCATAAGTATTGCGCAATCCGGTCTTCAGTTAACTCTTTATGATTTGAGTACCTCGGTACATCTAGCTTAACAAGTAGCTTCAGAATGACGAGTAAAGGACAGAATGGGGAATCTAACTAAAGATTGGGGATATCTGGTTTGTGTTAGCCTAGCTGGCTGAGGGGTGGATGATTGCCGGCACTTGGGCGTGGAACCCGCACAAGCCCCTGCAGGGCCCCTTAAAGGCGGGGTCCTCCTTGTTGCTCGGGGTCGTCAATAAACCGACCACCTAACCTCATCTGGCGCAAACTACTTAAACCAACAAAAAGGTTCCCTTTGTCTTTGGAAGGATTTCCATGCTTGAATGCTGTAAAACCTTGATAGAAAACGTTAACTTCTATTTCGTCCTCTGTAAGAAAGACAGGGCCAGAATAAATATAAAAATCATTCACTCATATGGAATAGCTGGGATATTATAAATATGTTACTAACACTCTAACATTTGTCCAAAGTAAATGTTGCAAGATGCAGAATCGTGGGACGCCATTCTGAAAAGGCATAATGAGATTGCACAATAATTTGTAACATCGCTGACTATGCCCGCAAAGGAGGCTAATGTCGTCATCAATTCGTACCAAAAGAGTACATGATTCTTCAAACACCGGCCTAAAAGAAAGGCGCCTCAAGACAACACACATCATCAGAAACTCGTACCAAAAGAGTACGGCCTTCTCAATTATAAGCCTAAAAGAGGGGCGTCACGGGATCACATCTCGTAAAGAAGAGATAGAGTCTCGGGATGCAGTAAGTTCCGGAGGAACAAGGGGGGTCGTTTAGTCACTTAGGAAGTCGGCCACCGGGTTTAGGCGGGCGCGGAGCCTCAACCCCTCTCAGCAGAGATGCTGAGGGTTTAAAAAACCAAAACTTAGCATTCAAAGAAACTATTATTTCATATAAACTCACGGGCTGTTGTAGAATCCTTTCGAACAAACCATCCCCGAGACCTTGTCTATTTATTCACAAAGAAGTTTCACTTCAAAAAAATGTGGTATTTCGTAGATAGAAAATATATGTATTATTTTCCCATGGAATTAATATGAACAGGTTCATGCACGTCTAGAACGAAACCATTCAAGGTAAGAATTTGCTAATACAAAGTGTTTATAATTATTAATTTCAGTGTTATTTAATATGTGTGAATTTTTCCCTTTGCGCCGTTCGAACGATTTTACTTGGTTTGTCTCCAAATCGAAAATGTTTTATTTCTAATACACGAATTCTTCTGGTGAACGTATTTTATTGTAACATAAATGTATAGATTATTAGGTTCGTTAGATGTTTTTATTACGTAATATTATGCAATTGTTTCCACACTGCTCCTATAAAAGAATTTGAAGTTATTACGATACACAACGGGGTCCTTCATCCATTAGACGAATCATGTGCCAATTCAACGACGTATTACGAATAGTATATATTGTATTTATCGAGATTTAGTCGCATTTATTATTTCTAGTGAGGTTTTTAGTATTGGTTCCAGGCGCCATTATGAGGCGGAAATAGTTCATATTCATAGCCCGACTGCAATAGGTATTTTTGTCGCGTAAGAGGTAGCACTTTTAGGAATATAACTGTGTTTTATGTTTCGTCCCTGACGGACAGGATGGTATAGCTGTGGCTATTTAGGTAATATACTTAGTAAATGCAAAGGGCATTAGGTATTATCGATTTCGTCTGCGAACCCAAGATGTTAGAAATATTTTAGTTCCTATAATTTCATTGAATATTTGCTGCAGAATAATATTTGATGAGAGAAGTAGTTAATATTCCATTCAAAGCAAAAGTTTTAGTCAATATCTTTATAGGTAATATTCAACAGCAAGTTAAAAATTATTTTCAGTTAATACGTATTTTTAGTTAATTTATCGTATAGAATAATTTCTGATAGTATAGAACATTATTTCATATGAAAAGTTGAATTTTAGTAGTAGTAATATTTCTGTATTGAATATTTAATTTTTAACAACTGTATCGCTACATCATATGGTTGAAGTCGACCGGTTGCATCCTGCCGCTCAATCGCGCGCGCTCACATATAAGAATAATGAAATATTTGATAATCCAATATATTGTATTTTGAACGCGACGGTTTGCTACTTACTAACCTTCATTATTTAGTAGGACCCACATTAGGGTCATCTTACATCGTTAGCCGTGAAAAGAATATGATTTACATTGATTTGCAATGGAATGATTTGTATTATAGATTTGCTTCGCCTTATATATTCAACACACACCCCATGGGATGTCTAACTCTGGTGCCGGACCAGGAGCTATACTAAATTATTATTAAATGTATCAAGGCCGCGATGCCCTACTATCTACCTGGGTCATCACACCGTGTTCTAGACGTTTGGTGAAACTGTTAAATTATGATAAACCTTTGTAGTAATTTACAATTTAGTGTTAAAGATGTAGAGGTTCTTTCTGTTGCAACCAACTCATTACAATACTCTCACATTCACATTTTTTTTGGTTATAACATTTTTGGTACCGGTATTGAAACCAATTAAAAAATGTCTAAGAATTTCCTATGTTTGTTTCCAAGGCGATGCATGTGTATAAACGGTGAATTTAATGCATAGTTATTCCTGTGGGTCCCTGCAAAGAACACTTCGTGATGTCTTGTCTGTCTTGGTGTACAATATTTTAAATATTTTTGATTTTTGTGATATACACATTATATTTATTCATAGAAATTAACTTTTTTATTGAAAAAAAAAATTCAACTTGTTTCAAAAACATATATTTTTTTTTTTTTTTTTTTCAATATAAAAGTGGTGTATATAAAGTTAATTTCTATAAATTATAATTATAATGTCACCACAAAATAATTTTGCTGTGTTTGAAGAAGATGTTATATTTATTCGTTATTGTGATTTTTTAGTACCTTTTTTTATTTAATTCTTTAGTTTTTAAATTTATCGAACCTGTTTCAGAAACAATCATTTCCTTCCTAAGGGTGACAAAAAAACAGTCTTGAATACAAAAAATTTATATAAGAACATTAATACTCAAGTGGCTATAAACACAACCCTAATATAAATTTTGATTAATAAATAAAGAAATAATATAAATTTAATGAAATGTCTGCCTATATACAACGATCACCAATATCTCTTTTATTGCTATGATTATCATGCGACATGTTGCTGGTGAGATTGCTCGCTGTTTAATTACGAAGATTGCTCGCGCCTTTTAGGGCGACATGCTGGTAAAGTGTTATACGTAATATGTGATAATGGAAAAAGCTTGTGAGAAGCCAAGCCTGGGAGAAAAATGATTCTATATTTTATCTTCCTCTCACGCTGGTGTTATGTGAGCGCCCCGTGCCCGGTTAAGTCGGGGAAATGACATTGGGTGACGTAACGAAGGAAATTTCATTACTTCGCAACACGTCATATGACATTATTCATATAAATATGATTACGTTTTCGATTAGTATTTTAATAACAAATCCAGAAAACTTCACATAATATTTCTTACAAAAAAAATACGCTTTAGAAAATTTTGTATTGTTTATATTAGAAATAAGAGTATTGTACGCTTTAATTCAGCCGTTAGTTTCACTACGTTTGATTTGTTTAACCTTCCAGCGGTCGCGCGCGATCTCTGAGTCCGCAGCGCACTTATTTTTGTAATTTTACACAAACTATGTACGATAGACGATTGTGCTTCCGTGATACCCTCGGAAGGTTGAGGTACTGCCCCTCAGTATCCCTATGATATTCGTCGCAAGTGCACGTGCTTCTTTATTTGTGTTTGCGGTCCAAGATTCCGCACGCAACTGGTTGTATTAGAAAATTCCTTAGAATGAAATAGAAACTTGGGAAAGCATTTCATGTTATTCAAATTTTATTACTTAATTTATATATTACACTATTTTTTTTAGCCGATAAATTACGAAGACTTCAAACGGCGAGAATCTTGCATGCTAGAGGATGCGGAAATAGAAGTTAAAGACTGCGATGATGTATCAGACGAAGAAGACAACACGATTCAATACTCGGCAGCATAGGAAGAGTATATTCAATCGGATGGTGAACTTAGAGGCAGCGACGATGATAACGTGTCTTTGTCATCATATTCTCAATTTGCAAACGTAGAATTTCATGAAGAAAACGAAACAAAAAATATGTAATTTTAGAGTTCCTATAACATGGTGCCATTGATGATAAGAGTTGCTTGATCTGTATGATAATTATACTAAGCCAATAATGATTAAAACTGGTAAAGAATTTTTTTTTTTTGTTATTATGTTGATTTGTAACGTTATTTTGTGTCGTATTAGTAAAAAGTTGAGTTTTCATAGACTGTTTAACTGTTAAGAAAAAAATTTAAAAACTTATTATTAATAAAGATAAAATGCTTCTTTTTATTGTGTGTTATATGATGTCATGAAATATTCATTCGCCTTCTCAAAATAGACACGTAAAGCTGCAAAATTTCAGACCGTGCGTGACTGCTTATGTTCGGCGCAAGAGTGCGACCACTGGAAGGTTAAAAAAATTACGTGCTACGAGCTTGAAAATTTTGAAACAATTTTGCAAAGATTTTCAAACTACATACCTTCTTTTAAAATATATAATTCCATAGTAAATAAGTGGTGCTTTGTAACAAAATAACGTTTTTACTTGAAAAGACTCAGTTTGGAATGAAATACAAAAAAAATGAAAAATTCTCTCGTAAAAGATACGCTTTGTTTACTAGGGGACATAAATATGCGAGAATAAATACTGATACGAGATGCTAAAAACAATTTACGCACCGTCCGAACCCCTGGCAATATGTCACCTGTTACAAAGATCTAAGAATCGAAAACGACCTGTAACAATTTAGGGTGATCTACAAACTTCGGGAAACATCTATAAATTATAAGCCTAGAAGCGACGAAAATGTTCTCCTAAATACTTGAAAAATCTAGGAGGTCCTATAGCAGCATTTTCGGAAATAGATACGACGTGCGAAAGAGTTGTTGTCGCGTTGACAGTTGAAATCTGCCGCGAAGTACGCTCAGGCGCGCAGGACGATGCCCAATGTGACCAGTCGCGAGGGAATCGAAGCGATAAACCAGAGCGAATAATCGAGGGAAGTATTAAAAAGCGATATATAATACGTGCGAGAACGTTATATTCTAGCAAGTGATAAAAACGTGTTACCCAGCGATAATAAAGTGTTTATTTACGAGTGATATATTGCGAAATAGTGTAATGTTGAAATCGTTTTATGTGACTTTGTACATTGAATAGTTAATTATAATAAATCGCTAATTACTTTGCAGTGTTTCATTCATTCCTTCCTAGCCACGACACGTGACAATAGATTAACTACATTAAAAATGTGTCTTAAATGTGTGAGGTGGGATGTACTTCTGCTGTACCCCAGTCTTCTTGCCTAATAATGAACGAGTTTACTTAGTTCAATTTGGTATAATTTTATACTCTGTAGTAGCCTTTGAATTACGACGGTTCATTTAACCGATTAAACATAAATCAAATGGTAATGATCATAATTTGAAATTAACGACACTCTATTGAAATATTTTCTCATTTTTGTTCATTGGAACTAGTCGTTTTGGTAAATAATAATCTCATATGAGGGGTTCTCAGGCCAAAATTAAAATGGAGCGACAACGTCCTCAAATACATATCTGCCTTAGAGCTTCTGAACTGGAAAGAACTGGCACAAAACCGAGATGAGTAGTGGAAGTCTTTTGAAGAGGCCAAGACCCACCAGGTGTTGTAGAGCCAAGAGTGTTAGGGGTTCTGAAACCAACCCATTACTATCTAATAAAAAAATTAGGTGAGCTGTTTATCAACCTTATTTTGTATGGCGATAGTGGCAGTTTTGCGGTTGGTAACTGTTCTTAAGGCATTTTTGTATATCTAAGAATCATTTTAACAAATTAATATGAATGTTTAAATTACATATTTCTGAAAAATTAGTTAAAAAATGTTTATCCCAGTTTAGTTTTTTGGATGAGATAGCATTTCACATACACATTCAATACTTGGACAGGCTTCTATTGACCAAATATCAATAAAAATCTGGCCAAATATTGACAAAGAGTTAATAATACTTTTTCAGAGAAATTTTGTTCAGGTTGTGTTTTTGTTTGCTAATATTGCGAATTAATTTCTGGAAAAGGGATATTTAATTGCGAGGAACCCCGGAGCGAGGGTAAATATTGTTGAACAAATTGCGAGAACTCTGTCAACTCGACCGTATATAAAAATAACGCAAATATAAACAATTTTTAGAAATGTTAAATATTTAGATACTTTTATTCCATATTTAGGATCTAGTTGATTGTTGAACATTTATGATGATGCCACAAAGGGAAAACAATATTCTTAAAAGAAGACAAATTGTATTTTCTCTTATTATTAGCTGGAATTGAAACATAACTTTTTTGTTTTTGGTATTTAAATGTTTATTTTTATTTATTTATTTAAAAAATCCTTGTTTACAAATAAAGATACTTAATACTAATTTAACAATAAAACATAAGATAAAACATAAGATAAATTACACATTTTTTTGTTTTGTTTAATTTGTGGATTATGCCACTCTACTAGGCTACGCCTGTCCCAGAGTGGCGTGATAGAACACAATTATAATATTTTTTCGAGTTCGTCAGTAGTATTTATTTTCATAAGGTAGTTATTATGTATCTACAGAGTATCAAGTGGAATGTTAGTGAAAGTTGAGTTAGTCATAAGTCCAAGTGTAAATATGTGTAGAATAATTGTTTAATGTAAAAAGGGTTAAAGTTTTGTTTAAGATTATTTTTTATTTTCCTTAATTAATTAATTAATTTATATAGGTATATATTTTTATTTGAAGACATTATTATGCAATTACAGTAAGTAAATTTTCAGTTGCTGTTCTACCTTTGGAGATAAGCCAGTTGTTTGCTAAAGCTTTTATTTTATTAATTGAGTATATTCTGATTTCCGGGAAGTCTGTTTTAAATACGTTAAATATTTTAGGCCCTATGTATGAGTAATTTTTCTGTCCATGTGTTGTCTTAGTTTTTGGTATTTCGTCAAGGTTTCGTAATGCTTGTCTAGTATTATGTGAATGCAAGTATTCATTTCTTCTTTATCGTGTACTCACTGCTTAGTGCTGATGGCCATGATTTGTCTGTAATGAGGTGAACAATACGTCTCCATTCTTTCAGTTCTTGAACTATGATGATTGCAGATTTCAATCTTATATTTACATTACCCGTGTTACGATGAGATTTTTAATAACTATGTAATTTTTTGGCTTAAATGGTCTTAGATTTTCTTCCAGTTACTATAAATATTTTGCTTATTTATTACTAAAACTATGAAAATAGGAAAATACATATATATTATTCAGTGCATTAATCAAATTTTATCCAATAGGTCCTTCCGCTTACTATTTTCATTTAATTTACGACTAAAATACAATTATATTCGCTTGTTATGTAACTGTTTTGACGATGCAATATGTGAACTCTTTCTATATTATGACAAACGTTGTTTTTTACAACTGCAAACACAAGTGACATCGAATGCACCAAGTCGACATCGGATAGAATTAAAAAATGAGGATTTTAATTAAAATCTGTATTATAAATCCGTTTTCCATCAATAATTCTGAGTTACAATATCTTCTTTAAAATAAACATATATATTTATACATATATAAATATATATAAATATACATATATATATATATAATAGATATATATATTATATAATATATATATTATCTATATTTTATATATATGTATATTTATTTATTTATTTGTTTACGCCCATTAGGCTTTTACATAAAGAGTATAAAATAAATTTCAAAAAGCACATACATTAAACAATATCTGTATAGCACCAAAACATGAGTATAAACGTTAAAAACATAAAGTAAATAGCGGCAATGTGTATAGGCTTTTACCTAAAAATATAACATAAAATTAAAAAGAACAAACATTAAACAATATAAGTTATAAGTAGCGAAATATGAAGTTTCAGGAATAGCACCAAATCATGAGTATAAAAATTAAAAATGTAGAGTAGGTAACGAGCAGCAATGCGTATAGGCTTTTACATAAAAAAAAATATATCACAAAATTAAAAAGAACATATATATATATATATATAAGATATAAACATATATATGTATATATTTTGCATTTTGTAATTCCCGTACTTATGGAAATATTAGAAAATTAATTGACATGGTAGACCTGTGTTTTTGAATGGTTAGGGAAGAGTTAGAAATTAACCTATATCCGATTTATTCACATTTTAGGAAACCGTTTGATTTTTTAACTTCAAGAATCCTTATATGGTTTCTTCTGAAAAAATGTTCAAAATATACAAGAAAATATTTCCAACATGATTTTGAACGTCTTTCGGTAATCCTTCTTACTCCTGGAGAATATACAGATTTTGCGTGGTCAACGGGATGTGCAGCAGTCGCCTCCAACACAAGATATTCTAAATGTCTAATACACATGTAAAGATATTTTAATTTCAAATAATAACATATGAATTATTACAAATTTTATTTAAATAAAAAAATTAATTCGAACATATTTTACTATTAATTATTACCTTTCTTTTAACTTGTAGCGTCTGCTTGCTTACTTGCTTGTCTGACGAAAAAAAATTGGATCGATTTTTAACTCTTTTCCCGTGATTGATTCGAGTTGAAACTTTGCAGATAGACTCGTGGCGACGATATAAATGATCTATTAAATTTTTGTTAAAAAATAATAATTTAGTTTTTTTTCGAAATTTTTTATTACTCCCTTTCGTAGCGTCGCCCGACTCGAGCTCAACGCATAGGGTAAGCGCTAAACCTGTTTTAACTAGGAAATGAGAAAGGGAGTGTAATAAAAACTTGGTTAGTTTTTTATGTCCTAAATTAATTTTGATCAGCCAACTTAATCCGGGTTTTCCGTGTTTATTAAGACAACGAAAGAAGATGGGTGAAGACTGATTTCTTAAAATACCTTTTTAATGTAATCATCTTCATCGCTAATGATTTAAATACAAAAAAGGTTATGGATTTATTCAATGCTTAATAAATAAATTATATCACTTAGGTACATAGATATGCGGTACGGTGCGTGCCACAGAGACAGGCATTCGTGAACTGCGAAGAAAAGTCGGTAAAGTAATCTTTTTAGTTGAATATAATTGAACCAACAGATGAGGATTGATCCTTACCGATACCTTCCAAGGCAGTGGTTCTCAAACTTTTAATGTAGTGTGCTACTAATCAAATTATACAATTTTCACGGCACACTGAACAATACATTCATTACGTATCACTTTTTCCAAAATTTTCATATTTCATTTGATATATTTCCTGATGCATTTTTATAACAATTTCATTATTTTGTAAACTATTTATTATACTATGATATATTTAAGAAAAAAAAGAAAAAGCAAAAATTTCATGGTGACCGGCATATTCTTTAATATTTAATAGTAATATGACAAATTTTTATTTAAGAAGTAAAAAAATTATAATAAATTTGAGCAAAAGGGATCTATTCGTAAGTTTCTTAGATTTTACTGTATGTAAAAATATCTTACATGTCGAAAAATCTAAGAACCACCGGAATATCATTGGCAGTGAGAAATGAAAATACGAGGAGATAATGAACAAGTATAATGCAGACAACGAAGACGGTAGGTGGTATACTTATATGGATGACTTGGGTATATGAAAAAAACGATTAATCACAACTTAGATAGATAAATCAGATAGAAGCTAACAATTAATGACAACAGAGTTAAGCAAATCATTCAGAAGTAAATTATAAATGGCGACAGATTAGACAGGTGTATTATATTGTAGATAATTAATAATATGTGAGCGCAGGATCAAACTCTTTCAAAATATGAGGTTATTCGACTAATTTTGTTTCAAAAAATATTATTTGGGCCGTTTTCACCTTTAGAGTTGATAATATAATTAGTCGAGACTTCTTAAAATTCTCATTTTGCGTTTTCTCAGTAAAAATATTTTCTTCAGTTATTATTTTTCATCAAAGCCTTAATTAGGTGCCTAATTAAAATGCGCTTTGAGAATATTTTTAGCACTAATTCAAATATATTTTTTTAAGAAACTTGACGTAACTTTAGAGGCCAAGGCACAATTTAGATTGAAGAATCATAGATGAAGAAAAATTATTATTAAAACATTTTAATATTTAATTTAAACATAAATAACTGTTCTAGGTCAGGCAATAGTCTGGTAGTTTTATAATTTGTTAACGAATATGCAATATATGTTTTGATGAGTATTTTCTTCTAATTCTAACCTGTGTGATCTTAAGCCAACTCAGAAAATCCATATTATACAGTGTGGAATTATTCAAAATTAACAGTACTACAGAAATTACTTAAGAAGAGAGGACAGAAAAGGAAACATAAGGATTATAAGTATAATATATACAACCTGCTGGGCTTAAAGAATGCTACTGACCCGGCCGAGGAGTAATGATTAAAAGCTGATCCATTCACGATTTCTGGATGATTCTGGAGATCGCAGTTGATGAGATATTTTTGAAGTTATATTTTTTAAGCAGGGCTGGAGGTTTAATTTTAGCATGCAACGAAATGCGGGAGCATCACACCATGAAATTATTCAATACAAATTTGTTTTTAATTTTTTAACCGCCATGTGGCGAAAAAGATTTTAATTTAGGTATCTGCGAAGCTAGATAGATTTCGCTACTTGTTGAATATCCGCATCTCTGCAGGGAGGTATAATCTGCGAATATCTCTTTGGTTATCAGTTCTTGCGGCTAGTTCATTTCACGTTTCGCCCTCAAATAGTTCAGCATTTCTTCGTACTTTGGTGTGCTGTGAGAAGTGATGAGCTGTTTATTTTATGTAGCCCTAAGAAGTATAACTTCTACATATGTACTGTACTGTACTCTAGGTAAGTACATGCACCATTTTTTTTATATTACATAAAACAGTGTACAGCACATAACACAATACTGTTTCATTTTTGTCAAGAGTATAGTTTTAAGAGAAGCAGTTTTCACGTATACCTGTTGATGATTGAAGCTGCAGCTCTCTAAACTTTATAAATTAAAACTCAGTTGAGCTTAATTTACAAAATTTATTTAAAATCTTGGAGTAACTATGCCTCACCATAAAATAAGAGTAAGTGGTAGTTGGTAATGTGGTTAAAATACTTGCCTAGTGACCCAGTGATTGCGGGTATAATCCCTATTCCAAACAAGCAAGTTATTTTTCATAGTACAGCTGCATCGATTGTTAGAATATTGATGTCTGAGTACGAATGTCTAACTTTTAAATTAAAAAAAGATAAATGCATGATGTTGATGATATTTTAAAACTATTAAAGTTTGATATTTTTTGTGAATATTTTATCTTAAAACCTCCTGAAATAAAATGTATATTTTTTAATCATTATTGTAATGATTATTAAGAATAATATTTCTTCAATATTTTTATGATGGTACGTGGATGCATATCGACTAATAGTAATTTGGTGTAGATCTAAAAATTGAAAAAAAAACCTATATACATAGTTATGTTAATAGATATTTTTATTTTGATTATTGAAAAATATATAAAAGGGTATAGGTATATTCACTCACTTACTTACCCCAACGTTTTTAAACTTATCAATTTATTCAAGAAAAATAAATGATATTTTTTGTAATAACACTGAATTGACGCTAAGAATTTGTTGTACATGTGTAATGTATTTTGTGTTTTTAATTGATATGCTCTAATAATTGTAATGTAATACTTTTATTTTATTTAAATAAATGAATTTATATCTCTCTCTTATGTAAACTTACGTACGTACATATGTGCACTGAAAGGTGTGCATGGAAAAGCTCTTGTCCGTATTACTCGTTAGAAATGCATTTCGAAATAAGACGACGGGAGTTTGCCGAGCTTTGAAATCTGAGCCCACAGCGTGTTTTATTTAATTGCGGAGAAATATGAAAGCCTTCTCCTTCAAAACGTTTTGCCGAAGGTTTCAACGCTCAAAAGGACTTAAAGCCTTTATTTTCACCTAGGTGTAATTAATATTTAATTAAATCACGAAGGGATATTATTGAAAACGCTTCCAATAATATATTTCTAATTTACCTGAAATATAACAGTTCCTTTAAAATAAACTATTGTAAGTTTGAAAGCATGAATATTTTTTCTTTTGCTGGCTTACATAAAAGTAATTATGTTCATTGTACAAATTATGCTGGTTGGAGTTTCTAGGTCAATGCTACTTTCTCTTCTCAGCTTTATTTTCAGAAAGTTTTTGCGAAAAAGGGTTTTTAAATCTGTAAAGAGACAAAATAAAATATTTTACTGTTTGTAAAGAACATTAAAGAAGATGTAGGAAAAAATATTTGAATGTCTTGAGACCCGATCTGATTTTTTGAAGTCTGCGTGTTTTTGTGATGTGTTTCACAACACTAATGAGGGTTCGTGCCCCGAATGACCACAAAAATATTGATATTTCATGAAATAATGGATTATACAAAGTTTTTCCTTATTGATTATATAAAATAGCTCTAGCCATTCAAAAATTATGGCAATTTTACATGCCTGTTCCTTAAGAATAATTATTTACTTATATATAGCCGACACCCATAAAATAGTAATAAATTTTATCACAATATTGAAACATTTTTTAAAATTTCCCCTGCCGGCAGCTAAATGTATTATTCGAAACCCTGGCGTCTGGGCGGAACGTGAAATGGTTCGCGTCTTTGTTAAGTCCTGTGAATTGTATTTCTGACGGATAATGCATGCACGATGATAGCAACATCGCTATCGTTGCCGCCTCCGTGTTTGCTTGCCCCATCTCCGATGTTTAATTTGTTTTTTTAGCTGCGAATTCGAACTAAATTACGGACGTTACGTGACGGACAAGAAACGAAATTATTGTGTGTGTTACAACAAAGTAATTTTGCAGTTATTGAAGAAATAACTTGCAATTATTGTAATCAGTCGTGTTTGGAGTTATCTCATTAGAAAACTTTGTTTTCTGGTTCTTGGAAACGTTTTAAGTGCGTAATTTTAATGCACGCTTTGCGATCTTTACCTACCATGTGCCCTAAAAATCATATTAAGTTTCTGATGCTCTAGTTATTGGATACCTGTTTTGGATATGGGTGTAAAGGCATAGTTGGCTTATCAAAGGCAGGAAAATCTTCTTCTTCTTCAGCCTTAATCTTTCCACTGCTGAATATAGGCCTCTTCCATACTCTTCCATTCTTACTTCTTATTTGCTAATTGTAACCATTTCTTTCCCCCATAGCGGTTATGTCGTCGGCTCATCTCTTTTGACATCTTCCGACGCCTCTTTTATTTTCCCAAGGTCTCCACTTCAGAACTCTTGGATTCCATCTTGTAGCATCCTGCCTTGCAAAATGCCCTCCCCATTGCTATTTTAGCTTCGCTACACGATCCATGCTATTCACTACTCTAGTTCTGCGCCTAATTTCATCATTTCTTATTCTATCTCTTAGGCTTGTTCCAAGCATGGATCTCTCCATGGATCGTTGCGTGCATTTAAGATTTTCTACACTTTTCTTTGTCAGAGCCATTGTCTCAACTACATACGTCATCACTGGAAGTATGCACGATTCAAAAGCTTTTCTTTTTAGGCTAATTGAGATCACTTTGTTTTCAAAAATATGTTTGAGTTTGCCAAAAGCAGCCCAGCTCATTCCTATTTGTCTTGGCAATGCAAACAGTAGAATTGCCAAGATGAACAGGATTTTTTTTTCAATTGATTCAGCAACATTATAGATTGAAATTTAAAAAAATATTGATTGTATTATTTGTATATATCTACTTCTTTTATTTGATTAATTACACCAACATGTTTCAGAAAAACCTTTCCATCGTCAGGGTGTTGTACAACTGTCGAACTATCAGAATGAAATGTTTTTGTTTTTTGTTTTTCTAAATTATTTGAAAAATTATTTTTAAACGTTATTATCTATTTCCTCCAAAATAATTATTTTTTAAAAAATACACCATGTTTGCTTTTTGAGAGTGGCGGCTTTCGAAACAAGTGGAAAAATAGTCCGCAGAGAGACTCTGCTTTCTTTGTGAAGCTTTCAAAGTTTAGTATAATGGCCTCAAGTGCGCCGCGACTCTCTCCCGCGGTGCTGCCGAATACGAGGGGGGAAGAGCAAGGCGAGTGCGCCTGATTCAACATTTACTCTCCTTCTTGTCTTACGCACACAATAACTCACCGAAGTAGAACCGTTTCTTTGAAAAATTCCAAAAGAATTTTTTGTCGATGTTTGAAATGTTTGTTAGACGGTGAGACTAAAACTCGGTAAGGAGGGTTTTAAATAACGTAATATGTAAAAAAAACTAACCCGTAAAAACCAAGTTTTTATTATACTCCCTTTCTCATTTACTAGTTGAAACAGGTTTGGCGCTGACTCCACGCGTTGAGCTTGAGTCGCCATGAGTCTGCCTGCAAAGTTTCAGCTCGATTAGATCACGAGAAAAGGGTTAAAAATCGATTCAAAGTTTTTTCGTCAGACAAGCAAGCGAGCAGACGCTACGAGTTAAAAGAAAGGAAGTAAAAATGACACATTTTCAGTGGAACCACACAATATAAAATTGTACAGAGAAGACTTAATCCCTTCTTCGGGCAAGTGAATGTTACCTCTCGCAAATATTTAAGACACATTTATACTCCAGTTAAAGTATTTATTCTTGCATAATCAAAAGTGTTTTTTACGATGAACTTTTTTTAATTTCTTTTTAAATTTCGTTCCAAAGCGAGTCTCTTCAGGTAAAAACGTATTAAAGCGTAACTTATTTACTAAGATCTTTAACATTTAATGACTATTTAGTTGGAACTTTTCATAATTGTTCAAAAATTTACAAACTCGTAGTAATTTTTTTTAAAGTCTAACGTATTGAAACTAGTCGCGGAACCAGACTGCGTACCAAGGTATTTACGTTATTCATGTGTATATATTTTGGTGTTATGTGAGTGAAACACTATTTACTTTATTTCACTCGAATAAAAAAGTTCTATTCAGGGAAACAAATATCACATTATACCCAGAACAGTAGTTTATCTCCGGCCTGTCGGCGAGTCATTAGCCTACTCTTGCATTGACGCTAGGGTCGTCACTTTATTTTTACTCCCTTTCTATTAACTCGTAGCGTCTGAGATTCCGACGCATAAGGTAGACACGAAACCCGAAAATTTGTTAAATTAAAATTATATATATTAGATAATTGTTAAATTACTAAAGTAATCATTTATTTTATTTTGTTAACTTACAGATACGTAAAGCCTTTAAAACTAAAATAATTAATTCAAAGAAAAAATAATGTTAAAAAAAAAACATTGGTTAACATAATACATAAAAAAAATTATCAGTGCAAAAGTGTACAGTAGACATAAAAATACAATAAGTACCCAAAAAGTTTTGGAAAAATCCATTTTGTAGTAAAAACAGACAGTGGAACCCAATAATCATCACAAGACATTGAGAAATTAAATGTAAAAAAGAAACAACCTAATAATGAAATAGAAATAGTTTCCTCAAAATGAGAAAAATTATTTTGTGTTGTCATTATTAATATAATTTATAAAAAAGAACTTTGTTTTACCACTTTTGTATTGATAAATATCAACATGTTTCAGAGTCCATGGCCCTTTCGTCAGGATACAATTTTATACATACAAATTAAATTAAAAATTGAAGTACCTATAAACAAAATATAAAAAAATTACATAAATAATAATGATGTACCTACTTAACGTGAAAACATATGTGTAAAAAGTGGTGAAAACAAAGTTCATTTTTATTAATTATAGAAATAATTTTATAAATAAACAGATAGGTATTTAAATAAAAAATTTCGTTATTCTATTTAATCGTTAGTTAAGCAAGGTATATAAAAAGAAAATGAACACCTTTAAAGTATGTAACTATTATTAGAAGAGCAAATTGGGGATGTGCGCATTAGACGCGCCCCTGTGCTTCCCAGCGGCGCGTCGCCTTGCCCCGAGTATCCTTATTAATTTACCCATTCGTTAGACTGATAATTACATGAAGATCTCGGCGGCGGCGGACGGAAACACCGCGAGGTAGACGCGTCAGATGAGGTTCCGCTCCAACCCAGCCGAGAGCGAGGCGACGCGCCTCAAACACACACCCGCGGTGTTGCTGTGTGGGCTTGAGGTATATCGCTTTATTGAATGTCTCTGGAAACATATACAATATATATTAATTTTTAGAGACAAACAATTTATATGGAGATTTAGTTAGAAATACAACGAATTGTTCAGGGGCTGAACAATTAAAGATTAAAGGTAAAATTACGGTCGTTTGACATATTTGGGTTTTGAAATAAATGGATATACGAACCATATAGATGTATTGAGATTCAATTCTAGTAGTTTCTGGAATGTCTATGGAATCGTAGTCTATGGAATGGAAGCATGGACGCTTACCAAACAACTGATAAGGCGACTTGAGGCATTCGAGATGTGGATCTACAGAAGAATTCTCAAAAAAAGCTGGATGAACAGAGTTACGAATGAACATGTTATGGCTCGGATGAATAAAGAAAAAGAAGTTATTAAAACAATAAAAATCCGAAAACTTCAATATCTAGGACAAGTAATGAGACATCCAGAGAAATACGAGATCTTGCATCTCATAATGCAGGGAAAGATTGCCGGAAGTCGGGGCCCTGGAAGAAGGAGGACTTCATGGCTGAAAAACTTGAGACGGTGGTTTGGCCAGTCTACTGTGGAGCTGTTTCGGGCCGCAGTAAACAAAGTCCGCATAGCCAACATGATAGCTAACGTCCGGTAAACGGACAGGGCAAGAGAAGAAGAAGAAGAAGTTTCTGGAATCATATCACCGCGTCTTCAGGAGAGTGCCTTCAGGAGAGTAACTGGTTCACAGATGACAGCACACTTTGGTTTTTTGGGAAGAAATCAAATAATAATTTATTTCTTTTAGATTTCTGCTTAGTTTTGAATAATTCTAAATTACTCAAATCTGATTCTGACTATTTGAAATCATTTGATGCTGGAAATTTGTAAGATACAATATTGCTGATAATTGAATCTATCAAAATCTTCATTAAATTGACTGAAAAATGTTTTTAGGATTTGATCTTCAAAGCACGAAGTGTCTTATAAAAGCTCAAGATATCTGACATTTTAAAAATATATTAAATTCCTGTAAGTTTATTGTAATGTTACACGTTTTAATTCGTCTTTAATTGTAAAGATTTTCATTCGCCAAAAGAAATGTAAGAGGAAATAATACTAAAAGAAAATTCAAATGGAGATAAAGAGATATTTTTAGAGATTTTTGACGTAGAATTTTAGAGATTTTCTAGACATATTTCATTTTCAGTCAATCAATTATTTAATTACATTATGGTAAACTTAATTTACAAAGAAAGGGAGTAAAATAAAAACTTTTTTATGGGTTAGTTTTTTTTATAATTTTTGTTATGAATTCATGTGTTGTTTTCGTTAATAATGTTATATATAGGTACATATAGAAGTAAAAAAACACTTTGTGGCTTGACATTATAATAAATTTAAGAAAAAATTAAATACTATGTTTTAAACCACTTAATTGCTATATATTTAATTATATGTTAAGTCGGATTCTAGATTGTTACGACTTAACAATCTAGAAGCATTGGAAATTAATAAAGCTATCAATAATAATAGTCAAATAATAAATAAACAAATAAATTTATCTAATAGTCTGATTTTAAAGTTGTTCCCTCTATCTTCAGTTAACTCCTCCCATTCCCTCCTCCCCACCTAGTTGACACTCTGTCCCTCTCTCTTTTTCTTTCCTCCTTTATAAATTTCTGTACCTAGATTAGTCTATATTGTAATTGTCCTGAAGAAGGTTGAGTCCAACCGAAACTAGTTGACAAATATATAGCAATTAAGTGGTTTAAAACATAGTATTTAATTTTTTCTTAAATTTCTTACATATAGATGTATCAAAAATTAAATTGAATCACTCCTAATTTGTAATTATTGTATCTTCGCGTTGATCCTTGTGTACCGACCTCCTTTTTAATATTATTCACAGTGCTTTATTTTGGAGCATTGAAATTTGTTTTTCTTTTTAATTAGCCAGAAATAGTGTTCTGCTGAAATATTTGATATGGTTTTGAAAAAAGAAACCGCCAAATACCGTGGAGCATTATAATATTATTTCACTGCTACACGAATTGAATGTGAAATTAATCTATAAATGCAAATCAATTCATTGGTAATGAAAGTAAAACATGTCAATGTGTGAGTTAAATCACAATGAATAAAACACCGAATAATTTTTAACCAAGCTTCGTAAAGTATAAATTGGCGTTTTCAGGTGTGAAATTTATTCCAGCGATTGCAAAAGGATTGAATCAGGGATTTGTGCCGATATATATATGCAAAGTCTAACGCAAATAATTAATAACGAAGGGATAAATGTATTTTCAACACGGCTTGTAATGAATTCGTATTTATCCGGTATTGGGGGTGGAATGTTCATATTTGAATAAGCTTAGCAACGCCGCTTTATTTTGTACGGCACAGAATCCATCAAAATGATTTTGTGTGATGTTAAACATTACCTTAATTATTTATGATTCGTTGGTACCTGCTCAAATGTTAATTTAAAAAAAAACTTTATTTAATATGCCATACTTTCCTCTTTATATCAGCGATAATGGTGGATGCATATTGTCTTCCAGAATCGGATGACTTTTTCGTATTCTACCATTTCCAACCTTTGGTATTGGTAACCGTGAAGGAGACATAAAATGAAGCTTCAAATATAAGAATCGCGGTAAGATTAATGTAATTTTTATTATACTTACTTATTGACCATCATGCCATTTGGAAGAGAGAATGGAGCTCCATGATCTTATGTCCTGATACACAACTCTCGCCTCATTCACGCTCGTAAATCTTCATACGCAAGCTCGCTAATTGCTGAGGCTTCTAATACCATCTTCCATTATCTAGTTAACCTTGTTGTGCTCATCTTTCGCGGCCACCGTATTTTTCTGGCACCGTCAACACTTTTGCCATACATCCTTCTTAACATTTTTTCCGCATTCATTCGCTCAAATTACCTAAATCACATGAAACATCCTTTTTTAATTCTATCTATCGTACAAAGATCAACTTTTCTAAGTTATTTATTCATAAATCTCAATCATAAATGAATTTGACACACATACGTTATTAGGTTTTCACGACCACTCAGAATCTTCTGAATTGTGTCTTCTGGGGTATTATGGCGTGTTACTACGACCTTTCTGACCGACGTTCCGGATTCCATTGTAGGGTCCATCGTCAGGGCTGATCAGCCGTCAGCCCTAATGATAGTCCTGCAATGGGATCCGAAACATCGGCCAGAAAGGTTGTTATAACACGGCATAATACCCCAGAAGACACAAACTAGAAGACTACATTTAAAAACTTGACATTATTGTTTTTTTATTTTATTTTTGAGTGTTTACAATTTGGTGAAAAAAAACACTATTGCGTTAATTCTTTAAGATATGTTCTTCCGTTATTTTTCCGAACATCCAAACATCCATTTTTGTAATATATAAATAACTAGCTGTTCGTACCCGGCGTTGCACGGGTTGAGGATTAAGAAGAAAATAAATTTTTGGGGGAAAACAAAGGTTTGATTGAAACGGTATAGATTTGCATCGAAAATATATCAGGGGGAGGAGAAAAGGTAAAAGGGGAGGGAGGAAATATAACCTATGTTACCCGCTGAATCCTAAAGAATAAGTTTCCAAATTTTGAGTCCGATCGGTCAAACGGTACAGATTTGCATCGAAAATATATCAGCGGAGGGAAAGGATTAAAAGAATAGGAGGGAAATGCCGCATATGTTACCCGCCGATTCCTTAAGAATAAGTTTCCAAATTTTGATTCCGATCGGGCAAACGGTACACATTTGCATCGAAAATATATCAGCGGAGGGGAAGGGTTAAAAGAATAGGGGAGAAATATCGCCTATGTTACTCGCCGGGTCCCAAAGCATAAGTATGCAAAATTTGAATGGAATCGGACAAACGGTATGGATTTGTATAGAGAACAGACAGACATTGAGTTTTATAGGTATAGATAAATTATATTTTCAACATTTGGCTTGTACTTTTAGCACAAACAATCTAAATTTACTTTCTACGTTAAATGATTTTTTTTGTATTTTTTATTATACTATGGTTTTTTTAAGCTTCTGCTATATACTTGCTTTCTACTTAATTTTATTATTTTTTTGCTTACATTTCTTGGACATTAATTTAATTTAAACTTTACCTTATTTTTTTGTAAAAGTCCTGAAGAACTTATAAATAAATAAATAAATTCGCACGTAAACACTGGTCATAGCCACATAGCGACTACCAGTGGCCACCAACTAGCAAAAGCAATGGGCGGAGACGATTGCGCTGTGCCAGTAGTCGATAGGCACATGTAGGTAACTATAGCTTGACCAACGTAAATTGGCGTGCGGCGACTTTGGAACTGAAACACGCCCCGCCCGCACCCGGCGGTAACCAGTCCGCAGTCCGGAGTGGTGCAAGAATAATTGCCAATGGAGTATTAAAGTTTTGCGAATCTGAAAATGCAAATAATGGACCAATATTATCGTTTGCCAGGACTCTAGATAGAGCGGCCGCCATTACTGGTTTGTTTCTTTAGTGTTGCCCGACCAAATTTCTATTAACGGCTCCGTCACCGGTCACCGGACACTGTATATATTATGTAGTTTATTTAATAAATTTACACCTTGGCAACTTCTGTTTTGCGACAGGGACGCCCTCCCTCGCACGCCAGTTTATACTGGTGCTACTCTAACTAACTAACCATCACGTCGTTTCTCCGCAGGGGTAGGCGGAGAGGATAACACACCATAATTTTCTATCTTAGCACATCACATTGCTTCGGCTATATTCATATATGTTCTACGGTTATTGAGGTTTTGAACAGGGCCATCCTCCTATACTTGTAGTATCTGAACGTGCCAGGTCTTTCGCGGAAGCCCTCTATTTTGTTTCCCTCAACACTCGCCCCATATATTTTCTTAACCATCCGTTCCTCGTTCATACGTTCTATATAACCCAAACATCTCAGCGCTCCTTTCTTTATTCTATATCTACCACACTACAGCCAGCATTACATTCACTTATAATTTGTTTATTCCTCACTCTATCGACCAAAAATTTTCCACACAAGGGCCTTAGTGACCGCATTTTCACCAAATTCAGTGTACTTTTATTCCTTGTTTGCTAATTCCAGGCATTATTTCCATAGAGCAGAGTTGGCACTGTTACTGTTAGTACATTAGGTACTGTTAGTCTTGCATAAATAAAGATATAAAACTAAAAAACCTTAACATATGAAAGAAATGATGCAGATGTACTAATTTAATATTAAATAGCAATATGTACTTCCCCAAGTTTCTCTAAATAAAAATAAGTTTATTAAATATTACTTGTTACTGAATTAAATTAATGAAAGACAAAATATTATTTTCTCTTGACAAAATTTCAAGTGAAAAAAATTTACTTTCAAGAAAAGTTTTTATACGTAATCAATTCACACATCCATTTTTATAACATCTTAAAACACTTTACAAGTTTAAAAGCCTTAAAAACCTGTTGCTTTTGTGGATAACAATGTTTTCCTAACAAGCCCTAAAAATACAGTGAAAAAAGAGGGACGAACAATTTTCCCGAAAAATCTCGAAGTTGAAAGTTATTATTTGTAAGGCTCTTGCCTTCAAAAGTGACTCCAGAATACAAATTAATGTGTTTTACGAGTACAAAAATTATAATATATTAAAAAGGCTTGGGGACAAGCTCTGACTGTCTTTTATTTACAAAACAAAATGCCTTTTATTAAATAATCGTAATATCGAGAAAGTTTTTAATTTTCAATTTCATTAATTGTTTTTGTGATAAATAATATTCATACTACTGTCGATATATTGCGTTTTCTAATATTTATGTTTCTTTTTTATCTGCGTGGGTTTGTGAAAAATTTTCTAATACATGCAATTTTAGATTTAAATGCTCCAATCATAGAAAAAATCAGAAAAATTTACTTTGTAGATATCTTTTGCTATGTTCCTAAATTAAGCAGCCTGATTTGCTGTCTCATTTCAAAATGGTGGCTGCAAAAACTTTGTAATTTAGTTGATATTGAATATAGAGAATAAATAAAAAACACACTCATATACATGGATGAAATCTACCTAATTCTTGCAATTTCACTGGTATTTGACTGTTTTGTTTACATCTGTGTCTAAAAAATTACTATCTGTACTATATATAAACAATGAAGTTTCTCAGTGTTTCTAGCATATTCGACGTAATTAGGAAATTATTACATTGATTTGCCCTCGAAACATATAGAAACGCACTTCTTTGTAAGAGCCTTTTTTTTTCTCCGAACCCCTATGATTATATATATTATTAGGGGTGTGCCTGGAAAGAAGAGTGTTGTGTTCATCACCATGTAATATTATCTTTCTCTATCCTTTCAGGAAAATAGAAAAATGGTAAGTTATGTTTCAAATTATTACCATAGTATTAAAAATTTAATTTGTTTACTTATGACAGTACATATTACATTTGAGCTTAGCATACAGCTTAAAGTAACGTACTACATACATATATTTTAGCATTAGTTTACTTGTTATTTTAAAATTATTTAAGGCATGTACAGGAGTAAAAAAATATAATTTAATATTTAAATAATTAAAATTACTTTGTTTAGTGTTAAATTATATAAAATATGTTCACTGTCTGATGACATCTAGATCGAGGTCTATGCCTAAGTAAACATACTCATACATTATTTTAAGTAGGCAGCAGAATTTAAACAATATCACATTTAATCTTCATGAATAATTTACACAATTGAATAAATAATAAAATATATTTAAACAAAATTTCTTCATTTGCTTATGTTTAAAAACAAAAAGCTCTTGTCTAAAAGACAAAAAACAAAATGAAATTAACCGAGGAAGAAGTAAATTGTGGCTTAAAAAAAATAGGTGTATGATTGAAATTCTTAAAATAATATTTCAGTATAAAATATTTCATATTCTCGTGAAGCTTAATAACATTCATAACCAAATTCTTATATATTGAAATACCTAGCCATACAAATATATATTATAAATAAGCACGAAACATGATAATCATGGTTGTGTTGATTATAGAGAATACTGTCATAGGATAATGGAATTGTTTGACATGGTATACACAATAGCCTACCTGGATGGGTAATGTTTAACCGATGCCACTGACAAGAGTATATACGTATAAACTCTTCGGTGATTGTCACACAATTCCCTTTGCTGTCACAACAAAGTCTAGGTACGAAATACGGACTGGAAAACCAAGCCATATATGACTCATGTTTAAATTTACTTCAATTGTTGTCGGAAATAGTTTTGTGAAACATTAAAAAAATCTCTGTTCATTTTAAATAATGTAAAAATTAGGCAAAACTTATGGCTTAGTAGTAAGACTTGATCAAATTAACAATTAATATTGTTTCTAAATGTACTTAAAAATTAAAATTTTGGAGTAAAATGTATTATTAGTACAAATCTGTTTCACAAAAAATACTATCTAGGTGGTAAAAACTCAACCCTAAAAATAAAATTATCATCATATGAGATTAAAAAAGTCACAAGTAAAAAATATTTGGTTACCCAGAATACGAAACCGGAACACCTCCTATCCGGTAAACTATTTCTCCAACTAGGTTTGCGTGTAGTCTTTCGTAAAAGATCATTTTTTATATATTTCAATTTGCTTAAAATATTGTAGAATTGTGTTCATAAAATTTCAGTTTTTCAATAAAAAGTGTTCACAAGTTTAAAAGCCTTTATTGCTTTTGTGGATATTAAAAATCACATTGAAAATAAAATCAAATATATAAAAATAAATAAATAAAAATTATAAAAGATATTGTAAAAAAACCGAGATGATTGGAAATTTATTTAAACAGTTTTAGGATAGGACTTGAAAAGTTAAAATTAGTTTGTCATTTTCACAAATTTTACTATTATGACTCATTTCTAACGTTGTTAAAATGATCTAATTTAACTGAAACTGGTTGGTTTTAACAATTAATACATGCTTATAGTTAAAAAAGTTATCTAAGTTAAATAAACTTTTTCTTTAAATAGAGCAAATGTTTATAAATTGATATTTTTTTGTGTGTACATACCTCACCAAAAAGAATTATGATTATTGTGTGTGGAGAGGGATAACCACTTATAGGTAGTTTAATCTAATTTAATAACAATGAGAAAAAAAGAAATGATAATCTAATATATCAAAATCTTAGTTAATAATACAATATTATAGAATAAGCAGTCAAGTAAACAATAATATATAATAAGCAGTCAAAAGAGACCAAACTCAATCACAAAGTCAATTCTACAATAAATGAGAACCCATTCGGGTCACTGGGGGAATATGCACACAAGGCGCAACCGCAAAACATTCACCATCATGTTAGGTTACAGAAAATCCTCTTTACTCTCTTCAACTTTACTCAACTATAGTGAATAGGTTTTTTTATCTCTTTCTGCGGACGGGAGGTGGATGGGTTTGTAAGAAAAAATATTTTTATGTAATTTAGTTAATCTCTATTTATTTATATGCTTTTACATGAAGTTTATTTTTCTACATAGAGGACTTTCATTTTAACAGGTTATACAGGCTTTATGTTGAAGAAGACGGAGAAAGTTTATGGAATAACTGGGGTATAACTATGGTTCATGCCTTTTCTAAAAGGCAGGGTCGGAGATACACTTTGAGTCTCGGTGGGTTACTCACAGTTGGATTTTTGCAGCGAGGATTTTCTGACGGCGTCGGTCCCGCGACAGGTTCGCTAGAACCGCTGATGGTGGTGGTGATGATGATGATCTCGTGCACTTATTGAGGCCAGGCCGTCGTATTGGATGATACTTCGCCTGGCTGGCCGAGATGCGCACAGCACGAGAAATCAAACTCACACTAATGGACGCTGGTCACCTCTGAATGACTTTCTTAAAATGAACGCTTCGGACTTGTCTCAAAGTGAACTGTGGAAGCTTTTGCTTCTAACTCATGGCGATACACATACGCAACGAGTAAAAATGTAAGACATTCAAAGATAAGCACCCGAAGTGCAAGCGTCAAGACCCTACGGCGTTTTTGGCGCCCTGCGTCGACCGCGTTTTTGCCGTGACCGTGCTTCGGGAGGGCCCACTTTTCCGGAAGCCGATGGAAGAATTCCGCGTTTCTTCTAGAAGGTGTTAAAGTGGGACGCCTGCATTGGAGTGTGAGTGACGGAGATATTATTTCGACCGAACTCGCAGCGCTGGGGTGGATTCTTTTTGTTTTCCTTGTTTTGTTTCGTGGTGTACCTTAGCGCGTGATACGCATCGAGTTTGGTGTTACTTAACAATCATGCAAAATAAATTGAACAAATCAACTAATTGTACAGGTATCTTCATAGATTCGTAGGAAGTACTCGACAGTATCTCCCACGAACAACTCGTATCAGAACCAAAAGAAAACGGGATTAACCAAATATAACTACTTAATTTTACTTGGAGAAATATTCTTACATTCACTACAAGTTCTAGCAGGAGACTCAAATGTAGGAAATAATTCATTCCTAATTCTATTGTAGCCAAGGAGGAATTCCCAGCTTTTTTCCCATTATTAGCCTATTTAATGAGCGACGTTGCTTCGAGATTAAGATTATGAAACCGGTCAATACTTATAGATATTTAAATAGGTTATTTAATTTAATTTTGTATAAATTTTATTGAATTTTATATCAATAAATTGTCTAAGGAGACAGATTTAATAAATCAAAAATTTGCGAATGTAACGACGAAACATGTCGGCGATTGAAAATTCCAGACATATCGCTTAGGAGAGGAAAAATATTTCACGACGACCTCACAGGATGTGCATTTTTGTAAAAAGCTTACATGAGGTACATACATTTGTAAATAGTTTACAGGGTGCAGAACGTGGTCCGAAAAATACCAGGTGCCTAATAAGACATCTAAATATAATAATTTATTAAAACACCCCAATAATAATAATTTCGAATGTCCGTCCGTAACTTTCTATTTAATATCTGATGTCATTCCGTATTCAAAATTAGTAATTATGATTTAAAAATTGTTATTAAATAAAATTAAAACATTGATTTTATGCTTTTGTAATAAAATACTCTAAATTAGATTTTTTTATATTTCAGTATAATGTAAATTAAAACTAACAAGTAAACGCACCCATTGCTATATCGCATAAATGTCAATGGTATTAACCATTAATCAAAATATATAATTCTCTATGTAACAATGTCCGTCACCAAAGCTACCAGATAACGAAAATAATGATGAGGTACCTATATAAAATGAAGTACAAAAAAAGTATAATTCTCTACGTAACAATGTCCTTAACTAACGCTACCAAATGGCTCAAATAATAATGAGGTATAATATAATAATGAATTATAAGAAGAAAAAAAGCATAATTCTCTGTTTAATAATGTCCATTACTGACGTTATTAAGACGCTGCGCTACTCTCGATAACGCTGTTCTTACCGCCTTAATCGGCGGCCGAAATATAATTATTATATTATAATAATAATAGTATGTCATTTTTGACGGGTTAACGGACGGTATAAACTTAAATACGAGCAGGGGACTTAATTAAACGTGATCCTTATCTTATGTATCTCGTCGATATATTAAAATATTATAAAGATCTCAACAGACGAGAGATATCATACAGCTGTGTGAGTGGTGAAATCAATTTAAACTCAAATATGGGCACAAAGGTGGAAGAACCTTCGTGGTCAACAGTATAGAATGTGGAAAGCAAAAGGGAAACTACCACATTAAAGGTCCATCGTGGCATCCCAAGAAACAACAAGCATGGAAAGCGAGTGCTTGTTGCAGACCAATCCTAGGATTGTGACCCAAAAAAAATGAGGACCTAAACAGCAATTTAAAGAGAAAACGATATATATGTTTAAATATCCGTTACTTAAAGGACGTAGGAAAATGCCACGTCATATCAGTGCTGCTCTTTGGAGTTGAGGGCTGCCGGTTAACAGAAGCCAGTATTAAAAGACTTTTATTTTTAAGACACAAACAGGTAAATTGGTACATAATACACAAAGAACATTATAAATTAAGACTGCCCATTATCCCAATCACAAGTATCTGCGGCACGCTCTAGCAACATGAATATGTATATTATATATTTAGTGTATGAATGTAGTGTGATTGTATAAGAATATGTAAATAAATAATTGATTTCTTCTTCTTCAAATATAGCAATAATAAATAATTGATTTAATTATATTTTATAGAAGTAAACTTTGTTTACACCACTTTTTTGTTGGATTAATTAATTATTGCTATGTAAACACCTTAAGGTGTTTAAATAGCAATAATTATTGTGAATTTTCTAACCATATTTTGGCTATGGATCTTTCTTTTGATATTAATAAGGGTTTACAAATTTTACATAAAAATTTTACAGAATCACAGTATGATGAATTAGAAATTTTGGAAATAAGAAAAAATGTTAATAGTAAATTGAATATTATAAATAACCACATTCTTTAACGGACAGGGTGAATTAATGGAAAAAGAAGACATTAAAAAAGAATAAAATATTTGACAACCATGCGGCACGTACCGAGATAAATTAACAGCTGCATACAAAATATCATTGAGATGGTGTGAGAGAACCGCCCCTGGGATCCGGGTTGTCGCTCGGAGCGCGCGCGAGTCAGCGACAGCGGCCGTGGCCCGATGGAAGGGGGCCGCCCACGCGCGCTGTTTCCGACGAGCTGATGGACAACGTCGTGTAGACGGTGGTCCTGTTTGGGCTAGTGAATGAATAGTGAGAATAATGTGTCTCGCTTTGTCTCCAATGTTATTTCCAGCCACACAAGGCTGAGGCGCTCTTGTATGCAATTTTGTCATGTGCATTAAATTGTATTTTATTACGAGAAAATGTATTGGAATAAGTTAGAAGTTTTGAGCCGAAGGGATTCTTCCGCGAGGTAGCGCCCAAATAAAGTATGTGCATGGCACGCGGTATCCGCAATGTTTGAGAAGGGCATGAGTGTGGCACGGGAGCCGAAACTCGCTGCAGATGGCCTCGGTTCCTTTTCCGCCGTTGAATCTGCCGACGGGCAATGAATTTTTGAATATGAGCAAATTGGTAAGCTCACCTGACCGGCTATAAATTTCTAACGCCCAGTACTCACGTACCAGGCTCCCGTAATATGAAATGAGTGTGCCTGGTAAATACCTATCAACGGGAGCCTGAAGGTCTGTCCCGGACGCCATCGTGGAGATGGCTGAACTTGAGTGGGCTTAATGAGTACTGGAAGACCGTGAAGAAATATTGTGTGTGATTTCCTCCTGGAAGCGGTGAATACGTCACGGTAGTCGGCGCCGCGAGCGGAGCGCGCTCGCCGCGGCAGATATTGATGAGATCGATATTTTTGATCGGCAATTATGGCCGCTACCGGGCGCGCAGGACTACAAATGTGGTGTTTTTGTATTCTTTACATGAATGTCTATCTGAAAAATACATTTTTATGTATGTGAACTAACATAGGCGCGCCTGAGAGTTGCCTCAGTAAATTTTAATCTGACAACTGAAATTACTGTCAAAACACGCGCTTGCATGCGCTCTTTACCATTGTCATAACAAAACTTGTAAAAATATTGTTTACGATTTTTTATGAAGTTATGAAAATTTGAGCCCTTTTCTGGTAAATTTATTTATCAATTTATTTGGTTTGTTAGGACCCAGCATGTCAAACGACTGTGTTATTACCATCTGCTAGGTCTGGTATTGTCCAATAACACAGTTTTAAATCCCAGGAGGGCTGCAATGCATTTATTACGAAATAGTTTTCATCTGTTGTGTGAGATCTGCCGTTCTATGGGCTGAGACGCCGCGTCTGTCATGGTTTTCTGAATGGCCGCTAGGTTCATGGCGTCGCATTTTTATTGGATTATACAATCTGCTTTGAGACATTCTATTATAAATTTGAAAAAGTTATAAATAAATAATGAATTGCTTGGCTAGTACCTGTTACACTTCGGTGTGGTACTGTATACGCCGTTGGACAAACTTTTCGCTGCTTTTTATTTCACCACCCTGACCTCGCTTGTTTTTGGACTATCTGCATCTTCTGGAATTTTGAACCCCTGCTTTCTAACTTAGACTTTGCTTCGGATTTTTTCTTTGGCTTTATATGATTGAAATCTTTTGGCGTTTTGACTTCTGGCATATCCACGGACTACCAGCTGTGTAGTAACTTCTGGTGCCGCTCTCAACTCACCAGCGAAGGCAACTGAGTCGCAAAATAAAAATAAAAAAGTGTTCTTGTGCAGAACATGTCCTTTTTACGAATAGTTATCTTTTAAATTTATTTTCATGTTTAGTAGGTACTTTATTATTGTTCATTTTCCATATATAACTTTTTAAATTTAAATTTAATTTTTTTAGTATACATTTGTTATCCTGACGAAGGGGCCATGGGCTCTGAAACATGTTGAATTTTTTTTTAAAAGTGGTATATACAACGTTTATTCTGTAAGATGTAATTATAATGTCATTACAAAATAATTTTGCTGTGTTTGAAGAAGAAATTGATTTAATGTTTCTATGGGCTCAGGTCATTGTTAAGAAAATGATTATTGTGTTTGAATGACTTTTTGAACGATGATAGGGTAGGTATCTGCAAGAATATCAGCATCAATGTTAGGGTTGGATTGACCAAATCACTAAGTATTAAGATGAATGAAGTCAAGAGAGCTAATAATATCTATCAAAGAAGGATAGCTGCATACTTCGGATACTTTCTTCGTAATAAAAAATAACATATTGCACAACTCGTCATGCAGGGGAAGATAGAAGGCATCAGAGGCATAGACAGAAAGGTTTTTTCGACTGCCCAATCACAAAAAGTGTTTCAACATCCGAAGATAGTACACAAGTACATCACGTAAGGATAATTCAGCAGACTGTAACTTGAACGTTAACCTTTCTTGATGGAAGACGGCAAAAAAAAAAACTAGGAAAAATTGGCCAAAATAATTGGCAACGTCTGTAGAAGGATAATTTGTTTAAATATTCAAATCTACCAGTCCGGGTCTGCCATTGAGATATCGAATTCCCGGCCTGTAAGTGAATACAAACAACACGCGTCTTCTCCCTCCGTTACCTGTTAGCCAGCAAAGACAAAATAACAGGCCCAGATTATTTCACACAGACTGAAAATACAAACACACCAGAACATTATTAAGCAAAAATGTTAAAAACTAAAATAAAAGTTCTTCGAAAGTACGTTTGTATTTAAGACTATCACAATTATAAAGTCTTCTAGTTAAATGCATATGACAGGAAAATCACATACATATTGTAACGAGCTGTTCGTTGACATTTGACAGTTCCATAGAAAAGTGTCACATGCGCAGAACGGCAGGCCGGTGGTTGAAATAAGAACTAACATGATTAATAAATAGCAAAGAAATGGAAGGGTTCTTACCCGAGTAGAAAAACAAAAGAGAGCTGTTCTTTTGTGTTTGAATAAAAAATAGCAGTAGTATTGCGTTGCGAGCGATTGTAAAATGTTAGAGATAATGTACAAGCGATAATAAAAGATTTATTTTACGAGTTGTGCCATTTCATTTTTCGAGCGAGCCACGCCACGTAACAATATACATCTTCTGGAATTGAATTGTTATTTTATATAAGTACTCGTATTCTTTTTAAACGAAACATCGTGAAGACATATTTTTTTATATTATGTAAGGTGTGACGTACTGATGCAACGACGTTAAATATGTTTATGTCTACATACGATCTATATTCGTTTATTTTCGTCGGCCATTTAATAATGTTTTTTGTCCATAGGTATCTGTATCGTGTGGGTCGCCTATTCATTTACGCTTTTAGTTTTGAGAAGAGCAATACAAAACATTAAATTAAACTATAAATAATGGATTTTGTGAAATGATAAAACCCATAGTGACCTCAGTTTAACAGAACGATGACATTGAAGACAATAATCATTAGGACTTATTAACTAAAATTAAAAAAAAAATTGTATACTCGTACATATTCGCTCCGGACCTGAGTTTCAAACATCCTGTTGCTTCTGGATTCAATTTTCTATAGAGTTTGTGAATTCTCGAGTCTTATAGAAAAGATTTTACTTTTTAAAATACATTTTGTAGTTACACCCTTACATACTTATCAAATGCATTGACGTAAGGGAGGCAACAGGAATATATAAAACATTTTTACAAGTTCGTTTAATTCGTGGTTTATCTATTTTACGTTCCTACGCAAGCTTCTAGAAACATTCGAAAGATTTGATAAAACAGTTTTGAAGGAATTAAAGGATTTTCGATATGAGAGGTAATCGGTGAGAGCCATATTATTGGATGAATCAATATTGTCATCAGCTTGCGCTTCCCCACTCGTGACTACGAACCTTCCTCAAGGATTACGTATTCCTTGTTTTCTTTCCTTCTCTTTATTGACCCTGATAGACGGCTTTTAATGTGACATTAGAAAACAAAGTATAAATATTTAATGAACATTTTGAAGATAACATGATTACACAATACATTTTTAATGATAAAGATATTATTAATATTAATAATAAAGTGTAGCAAATCAATAAATACAGTTAAAAAATATGTTGTAAGTCAACAAATATAAGACACAACTTCGCCATGAGCGACCATTAGCTAACTTTATCAATATTTCGCTTTTGAATTGAAACTGAGTCATGAGGAATATATCTAGTTTGCCGTCACTGGAAAATATCTTGTTATAGTGATTAATCATTCTAGGTGGAAGAGAGAAATGGTGGTTAACTTTGGGAGAGCGATCGAAGATTGTCGATATAAGATTGTACTTGATTAGATGCGCAATATATATTTTTTATAATAACAAGAAAATTTTTCTTCAGTCGATTGTTGTCAAGTTAATTGAACTATTTACCAAAAACATTTTACATTACTAACAAAACTTCAACCCTATCAAGGAAGCGTCAAAAAACCTTATTTTAAAAATTTATTAAGTGCAATTTACTGCTGGTTGGTTTCTTAAATATACGCCTGAATGTCGACACCATAGTATCGATAATATTTGACGATATGTATAAAGAATTTTTCAGCTTCTCTAATGCAGGCTCTAGAAAGTTGTTAATGGATTACCGAATTGTAATTTTTTTTAAATTTTCACTCGGCTGACTCTCCAAGCAAGGATAAAATTGCATTTTAATTATTGTATGCTAGGTACAAAAACGTGCCTTATACAAATAAATGAATTAAAATTATTAAATTTACTATCATATCGTCCCTGTCCTGCGCTGATCGTGCGGTCTCCGTCCATTGTAGTCCCATCCTTTCCTCAAACATTTTCTGGAGTTGCCTCGCCCAACTGTGTCTGAGGTGGCCCATTAGATGTCTTTCGATGCCTTAGGTTTGGTGCCTTTCTCCGAGCTATAAAAGTTTGTGGCAAGCAAACTGTTTTCCCTAGTGGGGGGCAAATAGAGGTGCCTTGTCGATGCTATGGTTCCCGACCCAAATGGACAAAGGGAAAAGATGAGATGAGATATTTTATTATTATGTAGGTAATGAAAAAACGATAATCTCACGTTTGAAGCAAAAATGATATAAACTTTTCTGATGAAATTTCCGTGTAAAATGGGACGAATTTCAGTAAAAACAAATTGTATGTTTAAAAAAGATTTAGATTTAATGATAGCCATTCACCCTTTCTGAGGTGGTGAACATTCTCAGTGAAATGTCATTGTCAATAACGATCCAATTCGAGCTAAGCTTCGCAATTTTGTTAAAGGTACACTTCGCTTGAAAGTTTTGTATGAGTTATCGCTAGAGATCTGGAACACGATATCTCTGACGGAGTAGGTACTCAACTATGGTACAAAAATCGTGATTTATGCGACTTGAAAGTTATTTCTTATTCCTTAAAATTATTTGTGTTAAACCTGATGTTTTTATAACCATATCTTTATATTCTGTAGGTTATCATAACATCCCATCGAATCATTTTTTTATATCAATGATGGTTATCCGAAAAATATTATTTCATGAGCTTGTTAATAGTTATTAAAGTTATATTCTATTGGTGCCTTGAGGGTAAGTTTTTCATTGTAACGGTAGTTGTATACGTACAGCGTGCGCATTGTAGCGGAAATGTGTGTAGCGGAAATGCGAGACTACAAAATGCGCATCCATTAAACTGTTAAAAAAAATTCACTTGGAATTAATGTTCCAGTAATATACATAAATAATTTTCAATTCAAAAGCTAACGAATAATTGGTCATTGCATTGAAAATTAGAACGTTAATTGCATTACTATTTTAGCTCCTGTGTGTCGGTGATGTAACGTAGGTCTACCTGTCATAGAAAATATGAAATATCAAACTTATTTACGAAAACTAAAACGTCACATTTTTTATAATCATCGAATAGACATTTTACACCAAAATGACTAAATTTAACTGTACGGATTTTTCAATTAAAAAATATTTATTCATTACTCTCGTATTTTCGGCCAGTGTGTAAAAGAGAGCAGAATATTGCACATCGCAGTTAAATCGAGTAAGAAAGAGCCATACACCACACATTTCATGTAGGACAGAGATGGCGGTTGCTTGGATTTCAGTGAAAGCGAAAACAATATCGAAAGAGTACGGTAGAGTCGCGGAACACGTGTTAGACAAAGACGGAGTGCAGGCGACTGACGCGACCTGTCGACCGCGTTGTTGAATTCAGTTGCTAATGATGCGTCAGTGGAAGCGAACGCAAATTTGATATGCCATGATTTTACAATAATTTACTAAATTAATGCAAATATGTATGTTTACCTTACATAATTATATAAAGGTATTTATATAATCATGTAAGGTAAACATACCTTTTTATCACATATTAAAAACTATGCTGATTTTTAATCAGGTAACGCTGTGTTACACCACCGTTTCCGAAGGTATTTTTTAGCACAGTCTTTTAAGAGTTAGTTGTATGTGTTATTGTCAGATATTCGTTTTAAAAAAAAAACACACATTCATTCATTCATTCGACATTCGATGCGGCTGTTGTGTGGTTTCTAAACTTTTGAATACGGATCCGAAAATCGATAAAACATGAAAAGTGCGTAGGCACTCGACATTTTTGAAAATGTTCACGTTTTTTGCTTCGTTTTAAACCAATATTATCACATTCACGACAAATATATAAGTATAACTTCTACCGCGCGTGCATGAGTACATGCTACTCCAATTTAAATTTTGAACTAACAGATTTCTTAATATGATTGACTTTATATATTTATACTGGTGAGGGGTTACACTTTATTAATTTTTTGAAAAAAAAAAAACAATTTCACTTTATTAATTTGTTGAAAAAAAAACAAACAAAATAATTTCCCATAAATATAAATATTTAAGAAACGAATGATTTTTTTTTGTATTCGTTATAAATTTCATTCACGATAGTCTAGGATATGTCAGGAATATTGAAAAAAAAATGCAAACTTTGATGTTTCCGTAAGTGTCGACATTTTACTCAAAGTGTAAAGAATATTTTCAATTAAAAATTGAATGAAAGAAAATTTCCCAGATAAGTTTTAATAGCTCAAAACTTTAAAAATACAGAAATTTTAATGACTTTTATTATTTCATGAAAACGGAACGCACAATTATTTTCATCTGAAAAATGTGGTGCCAAAACTTTATAACTAGCGGTAAATTATTAAAACTTTTGTAAATTCAAGATTTGCATAGCACAGCTCCAATGCGAAGACGGTATAATGGAAATGAAAATTTTCTCGAAAAAAGTTTTACGAAATGAGATTGAAAAGTGTTAAATTCTGCATTAATGTGAACGACGACGTAGGGAAAACTTCAAAGATGATATGCTTCAACGGAAAATAGAATTTATGCAATGCGGAGAAAATGTCGCGCCACGATAAGGATATGATACCTATACCAAAGTTTTATTTGATCGCATGTGATACATTTTGAACCATGACAAAAATCATTACGAAATTCAGTATCTAATTTGATATTATTTATTTTGTCACTCAGGTAAAGTTATCTTAAATAGTATATAATATACTCAATGTGTTGTGTTTTTTTTTTCAAGATTTCTTCAATGAGTGTTTTAAATTAGTGATTCAAACAACGTGAATTGTTTTAATTTTTAATAAGAAAATAACACATAAAAACCAAGTTTTTACAATACTCTCTTTTTCATTTTCGGGTTTCGTGTCTACCATATGCATCGAAATCTCCATACAGCTTGAGTTTCATACTGAGTTGTATGAAAAAACCATTAAAAATTTGAAAAATCTAAAATTATAGTATATTTATCAATTTTTTTTAACGAAAATTTGAAAGATCTTCTTGATTGTCTCCAGAAGTCTACTTGCAAAGTTTCAGCTCGATCTGATCACGGGAAAAGGGTTAAAAATCGATCCAAAGTTATTTCGTCAAGCAAGCAGGTGCCACGAGTTAATATAAAGGGAGTAAAAAAGTAACGTATAAAAACCAAGTTTTTACAATACTCCCTTTCTCATTTTCGGGTTTCGTGTCTACCATATGCATCGAAATCTCCATACAACTTACTGAGTTGTATGAAAAAACCATTAAAAATTTGAAAAATCCAAAATTATAGTATAATTATTAATTTTTTATAACGAAAATTTGAAAGATCTTCTTGATCGTCGCCACATGTCTGCTTGCAAAGTTTCAGCTCGTTTGGATCACGGCAAAAGGGTTAAAAATCGAACCAAAGTTTTTTCGACGGCAAGCCGGTAAGCAAGCCGACGCCACGAGTTAAAAGGAAGGAAGTGAAAAGAGATTGATGCGGAGATTTTTCCTTTTTCGAATTTCCATTGAAAACACGAATTATGTAAATATATGACATTTTCTAAATATGTATTTCTTATTTTCTACTATGAGAATATCAAAAATTGTAAAAAAAGCACAATAATATTTCTAATTGGAATCATTATACATACGTAGTCTAGGATATTAAAACAATATCTATATTCTTCAGTTTCTATGTGTTTTGTGTCTTCTTTTCGAATTCAATAAAACGAAGACGATTCACTGATTTCAGGCGTGTGATCATACTAACGTAATCTCTGGTGATGCTAAACTGATGCGAGTAGGATCGTCATTCTATCTTGATTTGAGAATATGTTGCAGAGAAAGATATCGCTCCTTATATGAAAAAATATTGATATAAAAATATTGTTACAATATAATATACTGGTGGCATGTTACGAGTTAAAAATTGAATATATTGATTTCCAGGTGTATTATATAGATATGTAAGAATTAGAAAGAATATCATCCATACGTTAATAAGGAATATTGCTAAAAAACTCCATTTTGAAAAATAAAATATAGAAGTATGTATAACCAGTTGCAAAATCTATGTATACTAATTTGTTAATGAGAAAAATAACAACAGTTATCTCTAGCAGAGACCAGTGCAATATATGAAATATTCTTGATTCGAAACATACATTTGATTATGTGTGGATGTTATTACAATGGAATTGGTGAACGTTGCATTGTGTAGAGTCATCACTTAAGCCAGCTCATAGAGATTGTAAGCCCTGAATCATCTTATAAGAGACTTCAATCCACTTTTCTCATATATAAATAGCTACGTCTCTGAGAAACTTCTATAATTTATCCTTAATTAATTAATTATCCCTCTGGGGACCAAATCCAGTAGCTGTGTTCTTAGAACATACCTTCGTATAAAAATATTGTTAAAATATTATTTACTTCATTAAACTTGTGTATTTTTAAGATTAAACCGACACAATATTATCTTAACTGGTAAAAATCGTACTAGATATTTTTGATCTATTATATCAATGTTATGAAGAAAATTACAATCTCGGGACCGTCAAATTTTGATCCCGAAATCAAGGGATCAAAATTTGGAATTGCTGTCGGAGTTATCTAATAATTTTTTCTTTAATTTTGGAGATTTCTAAGTTGCCACGTGAAATTTATCAGTTACTTATCTGTATGGAAAATGTTGAATTAAAATGGTTCATTATTTTTGAAGATTTTGTTTAAACTGAGAAATCTAAGGCTAATTCGGTAAATAATGTTCAATACATTTTCTATAAAAAAGTCAATTACTTAAACTGTTTCATCCTATTTCTTTTTATTCGTTGGGTATTAATACCCACAAAATAATATCAAAGGAATCAAAAGGAACACCGGATGACTGGTTAGACTTAATAAAAGAGTATCCGATGCTTCAGTGCGAGCCACGCTTGCAGAAACTTTTCTTTTGTCACTTCTTCATTATGTAGGGTGAGTGTAAATGTTTTTCAAAAAATTAATTGCCACATATATTTGATGAAATTTTGTAAGAGTATTATATTTTCAATAAATAGATTTCTACTTTTTAAAAAATTATAATATATAATAGGTATATGGTACAAATACAAATCTTACATATTTACATATTAAATTGACATTTTTTTAATACTTCGTAGTCATGTAGACCTCATTAGTGAAGAGAAGCTCTTGATTCTGATGAGGAAGCCTCAGTTTTTATTTTGTATATAGGTGCATATGCGAGTCATTTAATAATACATTAACAAAAGGTAATTTGATAATGAAATGTTGAAGTATTTTGAAAAAAGCTATAAGTTTAAATGATATGAATTTTAGTTGGATTTTAGGAAGGTTTTAATTTTCTCTGAAAGGTCGTTGGTGCAGCGTTTTTCGATAGGTAAATTATTGTAGTAGTTAATGACTTTATAAATATAGTGGTTCTGCATTTGGGTTGTTTTAAATTTAGGCGTTATGATTTGGTTTCCATTTCTTCTCAACTCAACTTCTTCTTCTTTAAGTGTCCTGTCGGATCCCCCCGATCACCCTAGAGAAACCATCTCTGTCATGGGTAGCTCGCAGGAGCTCTTCTTATCCCGGTCCATTCTGGGATATTTTTTAACCAGGACAGCTGGTCTTCAATCTTCCTGTCGACAACCAACTGAAGTAGGGTATACTTTCCTACTTATTTTTGCCTTGATTGTTGTAAAAAATTAGCAATACAATTAGAAATGACCAAGCCGTCATCATTTTAAGATCTTTGATTTAAACTTCCAAACGCGCTTGAATACTGTTCTCTCTAACGCCGTGCGTACTGAAAAAAATAATTCAAAAGGCTGCTGCAGAAGAAATGCAGGAAGTTCTCTATCCTTAAGGGTCAAAAAAAGTGCTATATGGATGTTTGGATAAATTGAACCTAAAATTTGTTTTATTCTTAATTTAGAGATAAGTGAATCAAGAGCAGATACGTGTTAGACTGCAATTAGAAATATACAAAGACGCGAACCATACGTACCCAAAAAAATTATACAGCGCACAATATATTTTTTAAAATATATTGTGTTTTCCAAAAATTTTCTCCACAATCAGTGGCATCTCCTGCGTGTAATGGCTTGGATATCTGGCTCTCACCCAGGGGACTCGGGTTCGATTCCCGGAACCAGATTTGTTACTAATTTTTTATATTTTTTTATTTATTTTGATGTCTATTTTGTTTAAAATATATTTTTTTATGTTTTTGCGTTAGTTTTACCCACTCACAATCACCAGGGTTTAAAATAGCAGATATTATTAACTGCCGCGGAAATACAAGAAAGTGTTCAAATATTTTGATAAAAGTCGTTATTGCTATTTCATAGGTGTCGGATATATATAAATAAGTAAATGCTTATTCTTTAGAAACCGGCATGTAAAAGTACTGTCATTTTAGAAGGACTAGTTAATAAATATTTTTTGCAATTGTTATTGTAATATCGTATACCTACTTTAAAATTTGTGATTAATTTTTTTATGCCATGTCAATCAAACCTTTTCAAATTGATATATAAAATATTTAAAAATTAGCTAAAAAACAGACTAATTAGAGAACAAGAATGTAAGAAGCTTGTATGCAGCTGCAAAAACACTCCAAAATGAAACCAAATTTCTCAGTCACTTGGATTATTATTGTGTTGGATCGCTCACAATAACTGTCCTGTAACTGTAAGTTATTAGGACTGTATTTAAACTGCACATATACAAATACAAATAAATGAACTCTTGAAGATTATAAATGCAGCTTGAGGTAACCGGCTTTAATACGGAAACTTAAACATGAATTACAGTATGATTTAGAGTTCACCCGGGTTTCGAGCAAAGCTTGCGGTAGACCTTACAGCATCCAAGTTGTACTAGTAAATAAATTTACTTATAATTAATTTATTAATTTAATTATAATTAATTTACAAATAAATTTACTGGCTGTTTATAGTGTTGGACTTAGATGATACAACGAAATTACTTTATATTAAAATTTAAGATGTACCGACTCATTCATTCGTACATTAAATAATGTAATCATCATCATCATCATCACTCTGTTGACTCTACAACCCCTGGTGGGTCTTTCATCCACTGGATTATATGCAAAAAAAATTAAATTGACGATTAAAACTATTGTTGAGACGGCCAGGAAGGATTAGGTGTTTTTGCGGAGTGTATACATGTGAACATCTTTCATCAAACATAATCATTTCGTTGTCTGCCTGTCCGTCCGTCAATCTATATGTCTATCTGTCCGTCCGCGTAACGTCCGTAAATTTTTTCATATTCACGGTTTAATAAAAAAGAACCCCGGGCCAGCAAACCCGAACCGGTCGCTCTACACACGTTGCTACGGCCCCCTGTCCGTGGACCGCCAAAAAGATACTTCAAATATTTACTAGGGTTTAACAAAGACACGAAACAATGTTCCGTTATTTTTGACGGGTTACAGCTAGTAGTTGATAATTTTCTAAGACATTTTTAGCAACTTTTGAAATACAAAAACTGTATTTTTTGTATTGCACAGTAGTAGAACCTAATCTTACCTAACCTTTTTAAGCTTTTAAGGCTCTTGACTTCCAGTTCATCTTGTGCGTCCGGCGAGAAAGATCTCCCACTTATTTGGATTATTCTCTGCGGCGTAACCAAACGACTAGAATGTGCTTCTTGCATCTTGAATATTTAACAAGATGACTAAAATGGAGATGTTAGTTGGAATGATTTTTGTCAAATTTTCAGTCATCATTCCCAGCACTTTATTTTAATATTTTTTTACACCTAAAAGCTATCGCGCAGATCTCAATAGCTTGCTCAGATGTAGTATAAAATATTATATTAGGTCCTTACATATGAAATTGGCGTTTTGCCCTACTGGCAAATTTGATCTCAAATATCTTCTCTTTGGTTAGGAATTTCTAATCCAAATTTATACAGCTATTTACTCATGTATTTGTGTTTTGAAAATTATAATTCATTTGTTTTTTCCTCAATTGTTTTTTTCTTTGCGTCACTCAGTTTACAAAATGAAAAACTTGAAATATCGCATTATTTACGAGTACGAGTTCCACCGTGGCACCAGTGCTGCAGAAACGGCTCGAAGGATTAATGATGTGTATGGCGACGTTGCCGCAAAAGAAAACACAGTGCGTTTTTGGTTCCAACGTTTTCGTTTTGGAAATTTCGACCTGCAGAACAAGCCCCGTGGACGGCCGGAGACCAAAGTTGATAATGAAGAATTGAAGGCTATTGTGGAAGCGGAGCCATCGCAAACCACATCCGAGTTAGCTGCAGGCTGCGGTGTTAGTGATAAAACTGTTTTAATCCACTTGAAGCAAATTGGTAAAGTGAAAAAGCTTGAAAGGTGTGTACCTCACGAATTGAGTGAAGCAAATCAACAAACGCGCGTTGACTGCTGCGTTGCATTACTCAACCGGCACAATAATGAAGGGATTTTAAATCGAATCATTACCTGTGATGAAAAGTGGATCCTGTACGATAATCGGAAGCGCGCATCGCAATGGCTGAACCCTGCCGAACCAGCCAAACCATGCCCCAAGCGAAAATTGACTCCAAAAAAGTTACTTGTGAGCGTTTGGTGGACTAGTGCTGGTGTCGTTCTCTACAGCTTTCTTAAATCTGGCCAGACGATTACGGCAGATGTCTATTGTCAGCAACTGCAAACCATGATGGAAAAGCTAACTGCTAAACAACCGAGGCTGGTTAATCGCTCTAGGCCACTGCTGCTTCATGATAACGCTAGACCACACACTGCACAATAGACGGCTACCAAATTAGAGGAGCTTCAATTGGAATGTCTAAGACATCCACCGTACTCTCCGGACCTTGCCCCAACAGATTACCTTTTTTTTCGAAATTTGGATAACTTCTTGCAAAGGAAAAAATTCAACTCCGATGGGGCAGTCCAAACCGCCTTCAAAGATTTTATTGATTCCCGTCCGAATGGTTTTTTTAGTAAAGGGATCGATGAACTACCTATGAGATGGTAAAAGTGCATAGATAGCAATGGTACATATTTTGATTAAATAAATATATTATAATAAAAAAAAATCGGCTTTATGTTCCTCCCATACTAAACGCCAATTTCATATGTAAGGACCTAATATTATTTAAAGCGATAACTTTGAAACTAATGGATTATTTTCAGTTCTGAAACTTAGAATTTTAAACTCAAGTGTTTATACACCAAATTATTTATTAAAATTATAATAATTATCTTATTTATTATTGTATATTTGTGACTATTACTATTTGTTTGTTAAAATAATGGATTATCCGACGACTTTGTTAGTAGAAAAATATCCTAGATGTAATGAGATTAATAAAATTATGTTGACGACGATTGGGTATATCTAAAATAAAATTTTAAAAAATTAAATAAAAATCAATAAAAGATTTTATTTTCCCTAAATTTATCTGTTTACTACAAACGCGTCAAGATTAATTAACACTATTATTGTTTTGATAGAAGTTACACATCGCGTCATCAGCGTAGTAAATAATATAATGAAACGTTAAGTATAATACATTAATTAATATATCACAAAATCATGAATATAACCAAGAACTTTTGTTTAATTCTATTTTTGTAAAATTTTTGATATATTTTATTTCACAAAATCCTTAATAAGATGGGCATATTTTTGGTTCACCCGATGAAAAGATTTTGCACGACTGACTCCAGCATTTCTATCGTCTATAATCTTTAATATACATTCATTAGTTCTTTTCAATATCCGATTGTAGGAAGACATTTTGAAGAAAGCGATTAAAGTGTCTTCAATTTCAAGTAACGCTCGAATCATTTCAATCAGAGTTCAATTCAAAGAAAATACTATTGACGGTCTAAGAGAAAGAAGGTTGATGAAACCCAATACAGAGTTGATGAATTTTCTTTTATATTAGGTCCTTACATATGAAATTGACGTTTAGTATGGGAGGAACATAAAGCCGATTTTTTTTATTATAATATATTTATTTAATCAAAGTATGTACCATTGCTATCTATGCACTTTTGCCATCTCATAGGTAGTTCATCGATCCCTTTACTATAAAAACCATTCGGACGGGAATCAATAAAATCTTTGAAGGCGGTTTTGACTGCCCCATCGGAGTTGAATTTTTTCCTTTGCAAGAAGTTATCCAAATTTCTAAAAAAATGGTAATCTGTTGGGACAAGGTCCGGAGAGTACGGTGGATATCTTAGACATTCCAATTGAAGCTCCTCTAATTTGGTAGCCGTCTGTTGTGCAGTGTGTGGTCTAGCGTTATCATGAAGCAGCAGTGGCCTAGAGCGATTAACCAGCCTCGGTTGTTTAGCAGCTAGCTTTTCCATCATGGTTTGCAGTTGCTGACAATAGACATCTGCCGTAATCGTCTGGCCAGATTTAAGAAAGATGTAGTGAACGACACCAGCACTAGTCCACCAAACGCTCACAAGTAACTTTTTTGGAGTCAATTTTCGCTTGGGGCATGGTTTGGCTGGTTCGGCAGCGTTCAGCCATTGCGATGAGCGCTTCCGATTATCGTACAGGATCCACTTTTCATCACATGTAATGATTCGATTTAAAATCCCTTCATTATTGTGCCGGTTGAGTAATGCAACGCAGCAGTCAACGCGCGTTTGTTGATTTGCTTCACTCAATTCGTGAGGTACCCACCTTTCAAGCTTTTTCACCTTACCAATTTGCTTCAAGTGGATTAAACAGTTTTATCACTAACACCGCAGCCTGCAGCTAACTCGGATGTGGTTTGCGATGGATCCGCTTCCACAATAGCCTTCAATTATTCATTATCAACTTTGGTCTCCGGCCGTCCACGGGGCTTGTTCTGCAGGTCGAAATTTCCAGAACGAAAACGTTGGAACCAAAAACGCACTGTGTTTTCTTTTGCGGCACCGTCGCCATACACATCATTAATCCTTCGAGCCGTTTCTGCAGCACTGGTGCCACGGTGGAAGTCGTACTCGTTAATAACGCGATATTTCAAGTTTTTCATTTTATAAACTAAGTGACGCAAAGAAAAAAACAATTGAGGAAAAAACAAATGAATTATAATTTTCAAAACACAAATACATGAGTAAATAGCTGTATAAATTTGGATTTGGAATTCCTAACCAATGAGAAGATATTTGAGATCAAATTTGCCAGTACGGAAAAACGCCAATTTCATATGTAAGGACCTAATATTAGTATTTGATAATATTGCTCCATGAAATGTTATACGATTGCTGCAGAGATAATAATCTATCGACAACTGGAACGATTTTAATTTTAACTAAATCTACTATGTTCGGTGAGAAAGTGCATTTTTGTATAAAAATTAGTGAATTTCACAAAAAAGTCCTGAAAACCCCGAGAAGCATAATTTTTTTTGATAAGGTACTACAATCACGCTATGTAAATCATTTAATCATTCACATACATGCTTAGAGCCTGTTTTCTATTATTGTATAAGAATCTGTAAGCCACACCAAACGTGTTGGTGCATTACCATATTATATTCTTAAGAGATGATAATCATGTAGTGTTTTTGTGTGCTCGCTACCCGCGGTCCGAGGTGGTGTGGGAGTGGTGGGGGAGGCGAGTGCATAAAATCAGGGACACTCAGGCGCACGCTCTCTTGAATTCCCGGGTCACGCTTTAGATAGACAGGCTCTAATACGCTCGATCGGCAGCAAATCATATCGTTGAAATAAACTGAAGTAATCACTAGATCGTGTATTGCTCCACCTGAAACACCATCACTGTATTTCCTACTATGTTTTCACGATAATTATCGGGGCTAAATCCAAGATAATGGTCCCATTGGATATACAACGAAAATGATTATTTCGCTATATTATTGAATGTGCTAATAACAAAATGAAAGATAATTATTAAAAAAGTAAGTATTAAATAAGATATTACACTTTAAAGTTTCGAAAAATGCACTGCATATTTTGTCATTTCAAAGGCAATATATGAGGTTAGGTTAGGTTATTAGGTTTGGTTTGGTTAGGTTATTAGGTTTGGTTAGGTTAGGTTATTAGGTTTGGTTTGTTTAATTTAGATTACGATTATTTTATTTAGATTAAATTAACAGGACATTAAATTATATAGTGAAATACTTATTTTCATTGTATGAATAAAGGGACCATATTCTTGGATTATTCCATTATCAGTTGCGAGGTAGTACAGTTGCCCGCAAGGCCGCCACTGCCACTGATTCCTAGTAGTGGTCAGGGCAGCCGCTCGCAGGCGCCTAGTAGCACGCGACCAGCGGCAGCCGATGGTTAACTGCTAGTTTTTTTTTTATGTAGGAATGCTAATAATCACAGACTAAATAATGTATATATAATGACACTGTAAATGAAGCGTCAGTATTTTATTTTACAAACAGAAAATTTAAGTATTATTACCAGTTTTTTACTACGACTGCGACGAAAATTAGTGGTTATACAACCCAGTACTTTTCATCCTAGCACATACCTTTCATTTCATATACATCAATTTTCTCACGCAAAAACGTCAGATGTTGTTTAAACGGAACCATTTTGTAACAATACCATACGATATATTGTGTACATGGTTATGCTAAAGCCTTTTTTGCCTTTTTAAATTATTTTTTTATTATATTTATTTCTTATATAATAAACGATTATTTTAAATTATTAGAAGATATCCGAAAATAGCATAATCATCGAAATATGAAGTCAATTTAAAAAAAATGCACATTTATTAGTTTTACCACGCTATTGGCTATAATTAAACTAAATTTAGTACATATATTCAATAATTTAAATAATGTCAAGTAATATTATGAACAAAAAAAAACAGTATTTTTGTTAAAACTTAATCTATTTTATCTTCATTGTATTAAATTCAATAAATTACAAAGAGTGGCTTTTCTTAAATAAAAAAACTGAAAACTCAGAAATAAATTGTGTAAAAAAGTATTTTATTATTTTTGTAGGAACATTGATTTTTATTAACGGTGGTGAAAATTATTTTGTATCCTCAGAATTGAAAACGTTACCTTAATTTAAGAAAGATTATGGATTTCCAATACTTTAACTCACATTTTGGCAACTGAACCAAAATAGATTTATCATTACTTGTAATAATCCCAAAGTATAGGCCCTGTGTCGTATAGATAAGGGTAAAGGGGTCAACATCTTGTATGGAGAGGAAAATTGAAAGGTTTCAGAAAGGATCCTTTATCACGTAAAGGTTGCTTGGAAGTACCTGTAGAATACACGTTATAGCATTTGTCCTTTTATTTGAAAAGGTAAGGCTAAAAGAGATATTGCAAAAAATAATTGGATTGATAATTGGTTAAGTATTCGTAATTTAAAAACTAACAGGAATTATATTCACTACGGAAATATTCCCTTAATCCACTTGTTCCTCATTTAATTAGTCTAGCCACTACTTCTGACATTTAAATGACCAGTGTAAGCAAAATTATAAACATAAAAATCTTTTTCTTCTTGAACCTTGTTCGTTCAACGAAAATTGCCTATCATAGTTTGTCTTAGAGAAGATGTTTTATAAGGATGTTCTGCAAATGCATTGAGCGATGTGTATAATACCCAAAATATTTGAGTTTATTGGTAATGTACAGGGTATATTCTATTTTTTTATTAAATTGACTGTGATTACTGATTTTGAAGAGTAGACCCGTTATATTTTTAAAGATTCGCTGAGTGTGGGTATGAGCCTGTTACAAAAATATCTTACATTTTTTTAAATGGCGTATTATGACGTAATCTATGACTATATAAACAACTTAGCAGCCAGATTAATTAAAAATGAATACAGAATTGCACCTTAGAGATAGTTTTAAGAGTAATTCACTCCCTGTTATCATCATCAAACATCACAAACATTAAGGACTCGCCAGTCCAGAGCCACTGCCGGCAAATACAATCACGGTAATGATTCTAACAAATTAAGTTACTAAAGAAATTTCCTATAGAAATTTCGCCATAACGGAAGTCACTAATGGAAAAAAAAAACTAGTTCACACCAGTCACACTCTAGAAGGAGACCTACTAAGAAATTCTCAGCGGGCGACCTACACCTAAATAAAAACACTTAAGTACGAAAAGTTCCTGAGAAAGTCAACGTTTACTATGGAGACACCACCTATGCCCATTATCAAGTCCTCTCGACAATCGTCTAAAATTGGACAATCCTTTAATAGGTGCTCCGGCGTCTGTCTAACGCGGCTGCAGATACACCATGGATCACAAACAAATACGAAATCAAATAATTTGCTCCTGTAACCCGAGACAATCTGCACCGCGAAAGGTCAAGCACCAGAGAACCACCTTTTCCCAAACTGATACTGAAAGGAGGAAAGTGTGAATCTTGGAATCTCACGCCTAAGTCCTGCCATCGGAAGACGACTGGCGCACACTTGACTGAGTAGGCTGCGATGGGCGGGGCATGTGAAGAGAACGCCGTCATCGCGGATGCCCAAGAGGATCCTCGAGGGACATTTAGGTGGAAGAAGAAGACTCGGCAGACCTGGACCGAGATGGGAAGATGAGGTCAGAAAGGATGCGGATCAAATTCTACTGGTGACCGACTGGAGGACCGCGACGGTAGACAGGAGAACTTTGAGACGAGGACTGATGGAGGTCAAGGCTCGATATGAGTTGAAGAGCCTTTGAAGAAGAACAACAAGCGATAATAAAGTATTCATAGACGAGTGATAAATTGTGAAATAGTGTGAATCTGAGACTAGTTTTTGAATTTATTTTTATTATATTTTAGTGACTTTGTGAATTAGTTAATTTATTCATCCTCTTGTCCTTGTAGGGACGGGGGCCCAAGTACTCGCCAAGGCATTTTCATGTTCCCCTGTCTTGCGCTGCTTCTGTATGACTCAACCAATCTAGACCCCAACCCGGCAACCCACCGGCCTTCTTCCTTCCGTGGTAGCCAGGGGAATTCTTCTTGATATTCGTTCCTCTGGCATTCTAAGCACATATCCAAGCCACCTCAATTATGATTTTTCTATCTGTAGAAGTAGGGGTTCCATGCCGAGTGTGCGCCTCGTGTCGGCACTTCTCACTCTGACCATCAAAGTGACTCCCGCTACCCCCCTTAGAAAACTCATCTCGGCAGCCTGGACTTTGGGCATGTTACACTGCGCCAATTCTTAATTATAATAATTAATAAATCGTTAATTGATTTACAATATTTTCATTTGCCTCCCACAGCCACGTCCCGTGACAAAATTATACATGAACATAGTAATATCTTGAGGCATAAAAATTATTGTAATAATTACATATTATACAGCACAATAATATACAGACATATTATAAATATAAAATAAGAGTTTGTCGCTGTTTCGTATTATGACTAAGTCTAGTAATTTATCTTTATGTGGAGTCGCATTAAAGACGATTTATCTACGACACTTGTTACACGGCTGCAGAGCACTACGGAGTATCGCACGAATGCAGGAAGATGTATCATATCTCGTATAAATGTGTCAGTTGAAGGCGTTGACAAAGTGACTTAAGCTAAATTTGCACAAAAAATATATATTTTAAGATTGGCTTTTGTAACTGCACCGAAGTTTCGTCCGTAATTTTCTATCCAATGGCTGATCTCATTCCGTGTTCAAAGTTAGTACCTATTGTGGTAGAGTGGTGTGTGAGGAGTGCGTAGCGTTAGTGTGAAAGAGATGAATGCATGCGGTAGGAAGCGGGGGAAACGGGCGACGCCATTCGGGCACTGACGGTCGCACGCAGAGGATTGTTTATAAATAAAGTGATAATTACTGAACAAGATAGGGTATTCAATTTCTTCCTTATTTCAAAGATCATACTCAGGAAGTGATTATACCACACCTATGATTTAAAAATTGTTATTAAATATAATAAACATTATTGCTTTTTTAACAATTTAAATGCCATGAGCGTATTTACGCGCTGTTGGCGCCAGTTATTAATATTAACATTACATAGATTTCCTGTCCTGTTCTTATTCTTATCCTATATCCATGCAGGAAGAGGACAAACAGAAAATATTTTTTTTTGGTTACCGCCGTGAGAGGTTCCGCGCGCATACTTCGAGTGTTACAAGTCACAAGTGGAGTTCAATTCGTTACAGGCACACCGCTTTTTAAAACGCACGCAAATCTCCCGCAGAAAACGCAGATATAATAATAGTAAGATATAAATATGAACCTTTTGCTCGCTAAATTTGGTGTTTATACGTATTTAAGTATAAACACCAAATTTAGGCTACGCCGCACCGCTATAATTTAATATAAAAACTTATTCTTTACCAATAACCCAAAGTGCTTAATTAACATTTTACCGCTTATGCACGAACGGAATAAAGCAAAGCGTTTCCGGAATCTGTGTCGCAATTATGTTTTGGTGTGAAAACAGGGTCAAAGTCAGAACCAGCACAGGAGAGGAATAGGAGGTACCCGTCAAAGTAAGTGCATCCCTTGGTCCCAAGGATCCCTTCCTTCATTATATTCCATTTAGGCCACGTTCACATGGACCGCGCGGTCCCGCGCGGTACCGCGCGGTGAGAGCGTTCACATGACAGCATTGTGCGCGAGCCAGTCCGGCATCAACATTGTTAGAGAATGGATGTGGAGGAGGCAATTTGCTTACGGATTTTATACCGAAAACTGAAACATCGCAGAAGAAGACAAAGAAGATACTGGGTGCATCCTATTTTAAGTCAAAGACTTTCTTCAAGCCTGTTTTTTACTTTATATCCCGACCTGAGACTACACGAAGAGAATTTTTTAAACTATTTCAGGATATCGGTTACATCCTTTGATTTTTTATATGATTGCGTTGAAAATGATTTAAAAGATAGTGATCATGCTATAAGGTATTGCATCAAGGTATCAGCAAGATCTTCTTTTTATTATTTTATTCGAATAGTCCTTCGAACTAAGATTCCAAATGGCATCTCTTTTTTTAATTTCATCGATAAGCAAATCGATAGATACGTCTTCGCTACTCATTTTCTTCGATCTATGGGTCTGTCCGTCTCAAACCGCGCTGATCAACTGAACGGGTCGATACCGCCACATCACACGCCAAACCAAGTGCGAGATTACACGCACTTTTCGACCTTGCAAAGTCAGAATTAAACATAATTCTCAATATACAGGGAGTACCAGATCTAGCAGCAGAAACTTGGCCGGCAGATTCCTGGCTATTTTATGAGTCTAAAATGTTCAAGCAACCATGACCTAATATCAATAGTTATGGAGATATGCAATATCAAATTTTGCATTTTTTTTTTCAATACTTCTGACTTTTTTCGCAAAAAGTTGAACTATCATTACAGTAACTTGTATCGATTATGAAAAATTCATTTGCTTCAATACAACTTAAATAAAATGATAAAAACCTCGTAAAAAATAACTTTTTAATTTTTTTGCATGGTTTTTATCATTTAATGCGACTTGTATTAAAGCGTATGAATTTTTCATAATCGACATAAGTTACTGTAATGATAGTTCAACTTTTTGCAAAAAATAAGTAATAAATATTGAAAAAAAAATGCAAACTTTGATATTGCATATCTCCATAACTATTGATATTAGGCCATGGTTGCTTGAACATTTTAGACTCGTAACACAGTCAGGAATCTACCTGCCAAGTTTCTGCTGCTAGCTCTGGTACACCCTATATATTTAAAATAATTGTGCTATTTATGGTCAACATTTATTTATTTATTGCCAACATCTTATAGACGATTAAACCTTATAGTGCTGTCTTGATGTCACTAATCTTTGTGGTTTTATAGCGCTTCAAAGCGCCTGGCGGAAGAAATGACTCGCAAAAAGCGTCTGGTAATGATTAATATGAGTGTATAGTACTGTCCCGTTAAACACGTTCAAAATCAAGTTTATTATTTTCTACGTTTCACATACTCATTTTTTGTACCTGTATTTCCTGCTATCTGCCGAAATCCCTCGAACTCAAATGTCACATCCAAACCTTGTTGCCTACTGTAGCGTACATCTACATACAAAAATCAGGTTTGATGCTATAATGTAAGTCTGGCGGTCGTCGGCTCTTAGTCTAACGCTAATTGAGTAGTACGTATACGTACGAATACGCAAGTATATTCCTGACCCTCGAAGTACTACTGAAAATCGCACACTGAACCCGATTTAGTAGTGCGTGTACGCACGCGTAGACGTGACGTCCGACACGATCCGGATTTGTTCGGAAATTTTTGCGATTTCGTACAATGGAAATTGAAAATTTTGTCAATTTGACACATGACCACAAATATTTGTGAGACCAAAGTAATTCAACAACGTGACCATCAGCGCAGATCATGGCGGAGAATCTTTAAAGAACTAAAAAAATACCTGTAAGTTAAATAATTTGGTTTAATGAAGGTGAGGTATAATTATGTACTTTTAACTATAAAAACTTTTAAATATTTCTCCGATGTTATGAGCTCTCGTTGCACTTCGATTTTCCCCAGCATTTGTGAATCTATTAGATAGATAGTCATGAAATTTGTCATTATTTAAGTCTGCCATAATAGAGTTTTCCATAAGATACAGATTATTCATTTGGCACAAACTTCATTGGAGAAATGTCAAAGTAACTGATCGTGACAACGCAAGACGCAATCAATGTGCGCGCTCCAATACGTACGAAAATAGTCGTACGCATACGTACGTAATAATTCGTATTCAAAGTGCGGCCGGCCTAAGAGAATGCTCTTCTTCCTGTCGGTGTCGGAACTATCTCGTTGGTCTAGTCCAGGGGTCGGAATAAGCGGCTCTTTGCATAGACTTTTACGGCTCTTCAGTCTAAACTCAGAACTTAAGCGTCAAAATCAAAGGTCGAGTATTTGACACATGGTACTGGACACATAGTACAAATATCGCCAATCATACTAGCTTTGCGATCTCTGTGGAAATCCCTAAAAGGGGAAAACCGTTTCACAGATGGTGTTCCATTAAAGAATGCACTGTGAAAGCATCTAAAGAGCTTTTTTTATGATTTTAAAAATAAAGAAGCAGCAAGTCGAAGATATTAAAATGGTTTTCGGAATGTCAATTGCAACTGATAAGTCGTGTGATATTTGTGATATGTCTTGTGTTTTTATATGTTTGGCTCTACACATATACGCGAAAAAATATTCTTAACTATAAATCTAATAAAAAAGATGCTTAGAAGCAGAATAACGGATGAAAATTAAGAATCAAAGGTATATTCAATTAAAAATAAGTAGCTAATTTCCAGATACAGTAAAGAAAAGCTATCAAAATTGATGCATGGATGCCATTCTAATCAAATTTTTACAAAAACATATCGAACCATTTTTTTCTAAAAATCCATATCTATTATACATAATGTATATTACATAAATGCGGCTCCCTAACCTGTTTCCATGACAATTTGGCTCTTCTCACTTGACAAACTTCCGACCCCTGGTCTAGCCATCTCTTTGCCGGTGCGCGAGCTTCGGGTATACGACGCTAGATGTACTCCAGTTCACGGCCGCCTCAAAACTGTTAAACGATAGCTTATTTATGTCTTTTCCTGCAAAAATAAATACCCGACGCCTAGAGTACTTTCTTCAGAAATATTCTGCATAGATCCTGACCGAAAAGCGTGAACCGCGTTTAACATTTCACACAACCCTTGTATAAACATGAAACCGATTAACGGAGCAATTCGATCCGAATCAATATCCTTCCACTCATCCCTGAGCAATCTACCCTTTTTCGAAACGCTGATACCCAACCACCCTAAACACTTTTCACTTGACTTAATTTATAATCGAATCTCGTTGTTATCACGCGCGAGCTTTACATTCCTTGCCTTCTTGCCCAGTCTGCTGTGTAAAGGCTGTATCTACTCTCCAATTTATGTGTACCCTTCGCATCCTCTCAAATTTATGCATGGAGGGTTATTTTATTTTCGGAGATACATAAATATATTGTATTTCTTTCTCATCATAATATGACGACAATAGAAAAAGGCACGTTTTTTTATTGATTTTTCTTGTAATATTCCATTAATGTTTTACGAGCAAAAGTGGCGCCATCTTTCATAAGTATAATTAAGCTGAACCCTTGGAGTACCTGTTATAATGAAGAACACCTTTCGTATATGTGTTGTATCTATGGATGGCGCCATCTCTGGGCAGAATTTTGACACTACTTTCTTAGCTGTCAGTAAAAGAGAAATGGCCTTTTTAGCGCCATCTGTGGAAATATTCCGAGACTAAACGTAGTACTAGTATTGATAAAATAATTTTTTATCGATCCATAAATATTGTACTATAGTATTTGTTTCTATAGCTCCACTTGCAACTGCCGGTCGCGCTCGCCCTTTACTATAACTAATGCGTGAGTACCAACTCCTTAGGATAAAGATAATTTGATAGGATCACAAGGGAAGAAGACACGGAAAATACAAGTTCCTACCTTCAAGTGGTGGCCTTCCTCTGGTCCTGAATTTGCACTATTTTTTTTATTAAATTTATTTGGTAAATGTACAAACAAACGTATTCAATATAATATTAGGTCCTTACATATGAAATTGGCGTTTAGTATGGGAAGAACATAAAGTCGATTTTTTTTATTATAATATATTTATTTAATCAAAGTATGTACCATTGCTATCTATGCACTTTTGCAATCTCATAGGTAGTTCATCGATCCCTTTACTAAAAAAACCATTCGGACGGGAATCAATAAAATCTTTGAAGGCGGTTTGGACTGCCCCATCGGAGTTGAATTTTTTCCTTTGCAAGAAGTTATCCAAATTTCGAAAAAAATGGTAATCTGTTGGGGGAAGGTCCGGAGAGTACGATGGATTCCACTTGAAGCTCCTCTAATTTGGTAGCCGTCTGTTGTGCAGTGTGTGGTCTAGCGTTATCATGAAGCAGCAGTAGCCTAGAGCGATTAACCAGCCTCGGTTGTTTAGCAGCTAGCTTTTCCATCATGGTTTGCAGTTGCTGACAATAGACATCTGCCGTAATCGTCTGGCCAGATTTAAGAAAGCTGTAGTGAACGACACCAGCACTGGTCCACCAAACGCTCACAAGTAACTTTTTTGGAGTCAATTTTCGCTTGGGGCATGGTTTGGCTGGTTCGGCAGGGTTCAGCCATTGCGATGAGCGCTTCCGATTATCGTACAGGATCCACTTTTCATCACAGGTAATGATTCGATTTAAAATCCCTTCATTATTGTGCCGGTTGAGTAATGCAACGCAGCAGTCAACGCGCGTTTGTTGATTTGCTTCACTCAATTCGTGAGGTACCCACCTTTCAAGCTTTTTCACCTTACCAATTTGCTTCAAGTGGATTAAAACAGTTTTATCACTAACACCGCAGCCTGCAGCTAACTCGGATGTGGTTTGCGATGGATCCGCTTCCACAATAGCCTTCAATTCTTCATTATCAACTTTGGTCTCCGGCCGTCCACGGGGCTTGTTCTGCAGGTCGAAATTTCCAGAACGAAAACGTTGGAACCAAAAACGCACTGTGTTTTCTTTTGCGGCACCGTCGCCATACACATCATTAATCCTTCGAGCCGTTTCTGCAGCACTGGTGCCACGGTGGAACTCGTACTCGTAAATAACGCGATATTTCAAGTTTTTCAGTTTGTAAACTGAGCGACGCAAAGAAAAAAAACAATTGAGGAAAAAACAAATGAATTATAATTTTCAAAACACAAATACATGAGTAAATAGCTGTATAAATTTGGATTTGGAATTCCTAACCAAAGAGAAGATATTTGAGATCAAATTTTCCAGTACGGCAAAACGCCAATTTCATATGTAAGGACCTAATATAATTAATACACTTTTATATTACACGCTTACCCACTTATAAATGAAAATTTATTCTCGTGTTTATAAGTGGGTGCATTGTCATATATGTATATATGTATTATTAATGAAATCGTTAGTGTAAGACATTAGATTAAATAAGTAAGATATAGACAAAGAAACATTAGATTAAGGTATAAAAATTAAGACATTAAATTAAGTAAGTAAGATATAAAAAATGTGAAAAATTAGATTAAGTAAATAAGATGTACACAAGGAAACATTAAATTAAGTTATAAAAATTAGTAATTAAGAAGGTATTGTAATAGCATTTAAAAGTATATATAGATTGTTTGATAAAAAATTTTCATTGCGTTATTGTGATGGTTTTTTGTAGAAGATTTTTCAATTTAGTCTTGAATTTTCTATAATTTTTTCCGTCTTCATTCCTCCGTCTAGTAAATCCTTCAGATGCCACACGCTGGCGTGCGAATTTGTACTTGTTTTTTTTTTGTAGGTAACTCACTTTTAATCGGTGCGGATGGGTGACGAGGTGGGAGGGGACAGAGGGGTTGGTCAGTACTTGCTCGCGAAACTACATGCCGAACCAGTATTCAATGTTCAATGAAATATTTATTACATTTATTTTCCATAGTTTTTCTTTACATTTTTATAAAATAGTGGTATGGGTTCGTATATCCATAATTAGTTTTGTATTATAGCGGTATTCATTGTTTTATGATATATCTGATATGTTGTTGACGTTTGTATTGTCTCTATTGTCCTTCGAACCGTTAATATGCATAAAATAGTTTTATAAATACGATAATTTGGATTAACAATAAAATATATTATAAAATTGTTATGGATGAAAATAGTAAACTTAATAAATCTGTGGGTGAAAGGAACAACCGAATAAGTAAAAAAATGCAGGTTTTCAGGAGAGCCAAAACGAAATATAGTAATTTCGTTTTTTTACGAAATATCTTTTAAAGACTTTGTTATTTTTATCTTTTTGCACCAGTAGTTTGGTTTCTTACACAAGAACCTTGAACCAAGTTAACTAATTAACTAGTTCTTACCAAATTTTTGAAAAGAATAATAGTCGAAATATATTTTATTTTCTGACTCATCTAATTTTTTCTTGCTAGGTATTTATCTAAAGAACAACTCTGTATACTTATTCGTTTAAATGGTTAAACGGATTTATTGTTTTTATGACATTGTTACGATTTCGTGTGTAAGGAAAAAATAGTTATTTATTATCCATGAGTGATTCCCCCTCTGACACGTTCTAGTTCATAAATAACTATGACGATTTCGTACATATTGAATTAGATTGATAAAAAAATAATCCCGAAGGTTTCCGGATTATTTTAATTATTCCCGGGATTCAAAGGTCGGAAATGGCCCGGGGTTCCGGGATAGTGTTTCCTAATTTAGTATTACTCTATTACATTCAATTTTTATTAACTTGTGGGTACATAATATACCCATTCTTACTTATATCTATACCTATAAAACTCAATGTCTGTCTGTTTGTCTGTCTGTTCTCTATACAAATCCACACCATTTGTACGATTCGATTCAAATTTTGTATACTTAGGCTTTAGGACTCGGCTGGTAACATAGGCAACATTTCCTCCCTATTCTCATACCCCTTTCCATCCCCCTGATCGGACTCAAAATTTGGAAAATTATTTTTTAGGACCCGGCAGGTAACAAATTCAACATTTCCCCCCTATTATTTCAAATCTTCCCCTCCGCCGATATATTTTCGATGCAAATCTGTACCATTTGACCGATCGGACTCAATATTTGGAAACTTATACTTATGGACTCGGAGTAATATATGCAACATTTTCCTCCCATTATTTTGCCCTTTCTCTTCCCCCTGACATATTTTCGATGCAAATCTGTACCGTTTGACCGATCGGACTCAAAATTTGTAAACTTATTTTTAAGAACTCGGCGGGTAATATATGCGACATTTTCCCCCTATCCTTTTAACCCTTCCCCTCGCCTGATATATTTTCTAGGTAAATGTACCTTTCAGCCGATCGGACCTCAAAATTTGGAAACTTATTCGTTAGGGCTTGGCGGGTAACATAGGTTATATTTCCTCCCTCCCCTCTTACCTTTTCTCCTCCCCCTGATATATTTTCGATGCAAATCAATACCGTTTGAATCAAACATTTGTTTTCCCCCAAATTTCCCCCTATTCTTTTAACTCTTCTCCTCCGCTTATATATTTTCGATGCCTTTCACAAATTTATTTTAAACTTAATCCTTAACCCGTGCAACGCCGGGTAAGGACAGTTAGTACTTAATATAATATTAAGGAATGCTTTAAGTTCTATAACTCCTAATTACAAGTACATATTGTCACTGGTCGTGGACGCGGGAGGCAAATGAATACAATATAAATAAATTAGCGATTTATTAATTATTATTCATTGCACAAAGTCACTTAACACGATTTAAACTTAAAGCTATTCTTCAAATCACATTATTTCGTAATATTTCATTCTAATATGAACACTTCATTTAACATCCGATTTAATTCTCGAACATAAGTTACATTTATTTATTTCGCCGCCACTTAGGCAAGTACTCGCTCGATTATTTCGTTCGATATCTGTCGCTTCGCAATTTCACGACTGGGCACACCTGGACATTGTGCGCGACGCACTTCGCACTGAACGATCTCAAAACACGACTCTCGTGCCGCGGCGTACCACCGATATTTATTTATTTATTTATTTTATCTCTACGGTTTACACCTATCAAACAATATAATAAGAATCTTATACATATTTAGATAACAGTGTACATTATACACATATGTAAATAATATCTGCATGATCATTTACAAATGTACATACATACATATGAAATTTACAACACAATATCTTTTATAATAATTGTTGTATTGTTATTTTTTTGTTTTCTAGGGGATTTGATTATGCTAGAATAATGCGAATGTAAAATGTGCCTTAAATAGACGCAAGGGGGACATTCTTCTGCATTGATCCAATCCCCTCTCATAAAAATGGGGTTTTGTTCATCTCTTTACAAATTAATACTCTGTGACAGAATGGTTAAAAAAAATATTTTTGTGCCTACATAAATCACAAATTAAGTAAAGACAATTATAAAGTGTATATCAGTATCAACAAAGACATGTATTCATATGTATTAACAAAGTGTAATCAAATAAATTAACGGTAAAATGTTCGTTAAGGAGATTTCGGTAACGACTTAAGTTAATGTTGAGAATATCTGCAATTTGTGTGCTTCTAGGCTATTTTATTGTCATTTGTAGATGTTTCCCGAAGGTTGTAGTTGATTGTAGACTATTCTAGAGCCTTCCATAGTGTTTTTCCAAAGTGATATACAAGGGATTCGAACAGTGCCACATTTTGTTTGCCATTCCGTGACAATATATTAAATAAATAAATATAAAATTAAAAACATTGGTGTTAAGTTTGAAAGATTTTTGTTTCTACCACCTCAGCCTGTCAGCAAGGTATAAATTCTAAAACTTATTAAAACAGTGACATATAAAGAGTTCTGAGAATATATTATTTTTCTTATACTGTAATTTTTATCTGTGGTTTCACACGCGTAATGTATGTGCTTTTCTAAAATGTAAGTGCGAACTATCAAAGAAGCAATATTCAACTCAAGAGGGGTGGTACTTCCATCCCTCATTGGTGTCATAACTCTCTCCTCGAGCTTAATACTTGGTGAGTGTTTTTGTTTGAACAGTTTATCAAGAAGGTAATATTTTCGGATGATCTACTTCATATATCTCTCGAGAAAGGTTTAAACGCAGCACCTTAAACATTTCTAAAATTTTCCCAAAAATATAAATCGAGTAACAGAACTATTCGCTGTTTCAAGACCACGACTACTCTGAGAATAAAACGAAGAAGAAGAAGAATAAAAAAATTCTGTATATTTGAAACGCCGTCTAGTTTTTAAATTATGGGGTAAACTACATTGTTGTCAACAGTACCGATACCCTTTTAAGGGATCATCTAGGATAACCTTTTTGGAAATCTGAATAAATATATTCGAGTAAATATATAAGTATGAGATTGTACGGGGTTGTATGAAGGAACGCAAATACGCTGTTTTAGTGGGAAAAAAAGAAAAGACTGCTGTGTCAGTTGGCTCCCAAGTGAATCGGCAAACAAGCGGGGCGAGATAGATTTGAATTTTAAAAGGCACTGACAAGGCATTTCAGAAATGCTGCCAGAAATCAATCTTTTGTAAGTGACTGATGGTGCCATCTATACACAGGTTTTAGTAAGAAATAACGGATATTTGCCAGTCCTCTTATCAACATATTTTTATAACTTTGTATTTATCTGTTAATTAAGAAAGTAAAGACATGTTACAGGCATGGCTCAGAGCAATGAGAATCACATTTAAAAAATTTAAATACACCAGAAGAAGAAATGAGAAGAGCACTCAATTGGATGGTAATAAATTTTTTTATTTATAACGTTCTCATATTTGTACATAAAATTCTCAATAGCAAAGTGCCAAAATATTTTTTGGTCAAAATTATTGTAAATAGTGATTTACATACATATAACACCAGAAAAGGGAATTGAAAAAGATTACCATGTAAGAAAAAAGTATATACACACAATTGTCTAATGCACAGAGGTGTAAAAATATATGATGAGATGCCAGAAAACATGAACAACATAAATAAGATGAATGAATTTAAAAACAAATGCTATAATTATTGTAAAAAAGTAACCCCTAAAAACAAAGTTTTTACAATACTCCCATTCTCATTTTCGGGTTTCGTGTGTACCATATTCGTCGGAATCTCCATACAACTTGTATGAAAAAACCATTAAAAATTTGAAAAATTCAAAATTATTCTATAATTTTTATTTGTTTTTAACGAAAATTTGATAGATCTTCTTGATCGTCGTCACGAGTCTACTTGCAAAGTTTCAGCTCGATTCGATTACGGGAAAAGGGTTAAAAATCGATCCAAAGTTTTTTGTCAGACAAGCAATCAATCAATCAGACGCCACGAGTTAATATAAAGGGAGTAAAAATAGTAAAGAATTGTAGAGCATTATATGTATTATTTGGTATATTATAAATTGTACCAAATATTAAATTAAATGTAAATGTAAATATGTAGGTTATTATGAAAAGTATATTAGTAATAGATTTTAAAATGTAAAGTGCAAAATACTAGTTAATATACAGAATGTAATATCTTAAGATAAAGCAATGTCTTAAGGAATAAATAAAGAATTGAAATGTAGTTAAATACAAAAAATATTATTAATCATTTTAATAACTAACAAAATTGACCATAAGTCAGAGTGGTTGTTTTTATGTCAACCTGTTTTCGCGCACACTATTTTACATATAAAATAAAATATTTAAAAAAAAATTGGGTGGGGGCTTGAGTCTTGGAGGAAAGATCGACAGTGTAACATAGAAATGGGAAATTAATTAAATAACGGATCCTTACTTTAATTTCTTTGGTCACCCGTAATAATATTAAATTTTGTTTAAAGAATAAGTTTCCAAATTTTGAGTCCGATCGGTCGAAAGGTATAGATTTGCATCGAAAATACTCGTATATCAGGAGGGGAAGGGGTAAAATAATAGAGGAAATGTTGCCTATGTTATCCGCCGGGTCCTAAAGCATAAGTATGCAAAATTTGAATAGAATTGGACAAACTATGTAGATTTGTATAGAGAACAGATTGACAGACAGACAGAAATTGAGTTTTGTAGGTATAGATATCGAAAAAAATAATACCTACTATTTAATCGGAGTAAAATATGTATCAAATTCTTTCAATTGTAAAATTAAATACATACATAATGTATATTTTTAAGAATTATAAAAGTTGCATGCAATGAATAGCCGCCATGTATTAAAACATAACACAATTGTAGGAATTATTTTTGCAAAAATTTTCTACTACTTCATTTTATTTAATGTTAAAGATCCAACCACAACTCAAAACTGTTTACTACTCAAAAAGTCAAAAAGTGATATTCCAATAACAGAACAATTTATTACTTTAATTAAAATGGATTAAATTTAAACCTTTTGACTCACTTCAGGAAAATATTAATTTGAGAATTTGCTTTCAGTAGTTCGGTTAATTGTCTCATTATTCGTGGCAGAAGAGCCAAGTAAAATGGCGTGTCGTAAAATATGACATAAAATATAGAGTGTGATCGTTTTCTTAGGAGGGTAATTTTAAAGCGCGAATATATACATATAATAAAACGATAATATGTACATTTTATTTATGCGAGATATATTATTTATAGTTTTTAATCAGAGGAGAAAGAAATACACATAATATTTCTTTTAATTTAAATCAAACACACGCCTGCAACTCCTATTAAATAATAATATTAATTATAAAATAATGAAAAAAAATTAAAAATAAAACAATAAAATAAAAAATCTTATGTCCATATTCATATTTAAATGCCGACCTCACTAAGTGACTCATGTTGAAGCAAAAAAATTTCAGTATTAATGGATATACACATAAAATATTGCTTTGTAAAATATTTGTAAAAAAATTAAAATCATGATTAAAAAAATTGAAACTCCACAATGAAAATTTATAATTAAATTAAGGCGCATATTTTTTGTTTTACTCTGTTAATGTTTATATCGAATACCGGAGTTAAATATTAAAAAAAATATTAGGTAATTAAAAATAATATCTGCTAATGAGATTTCGTGGTCGTAATAATAAACTTGCAAATGAGAATATTTGTTGTTTCTAAATGTTAAAACAATATTACTGATACCTCAAATGAAAGGTCTCAGATAATACACTATTCTGTCCTATGAGTTTATATTACAAGTTCATGACGGGTCTCGTAGTTAAATGTCCATTCTGTCTAGATTTATTTGATAAAGTGCATTATTTGAATTGTTTCTATTGATAAATAATTCGTGTTGATAGTAATTTAAAATTAATATCTTAATGATAGTATTTTCATTGATGGTAATTTTTAAAAAATTTAATTTGAGAGAATAACAGATACATTACAAAATCTCACTATAAAAATATGAGCGTCATCGCTGTGTATATTTAAAAAAAACACGAATCCCAGAAAATACACATATTTTCTTTTATATTTCACGGAAATAAACAAGCGAAAAAATGTTTTGCCCGTGGTTTACAAGCTGATTTTACATTATATAGACATAAGAAAAATAAATTTTGTTTTCAGACTTGAGCATATTCTAAAAAATAAAATACACACAGAAAATTTTTATTATCTAATGCCAAATAATTTAACATAATTTAAATGTAACTTATACATTGGTACATTTGAGTAATAACTCATGAATGTTCTAATAGGTTAAATATATGTATACATTAGTGGATTTAGAAGTTTCTCTGAGAAGTCATGAGAAACTACTTTCAGTTTTTGCACTTGAATGAAAATGAGGAACTCAAGTTCATCTTTGACCCTGAAATGGTTAATTTTTTAAAACAGTTTAAGTACTACATGCATTTATGCATTTTAACCATAATATAAGTTGCTGTGGTAATATGCTAATATGTTGATGACATGTAATTTTTTAGTAACAGGTATATTTTCAGATTCTCATTTGCTTATTTACCAAATAGTTTCTATGTGAAATATGTAAAGATATAAGTCGATATGTTCATTAACTTGTGTCTGTCATATCATTAACCTGTGTTTTTTATATCATTAACTTGTGTCTGTTATATCATTAACTAGTGTCTGTAATATCATTAACTTGTGTCTGTAATATAATTAACTTGTGTCTGTTATATTTCCGAATAAAAAAAAAAATTAGCTAAGTATTTCAATGAGCACGAAGCACGTTCTTAGGAATAGTTAACAAAATAAAACGCTATTTAAAATTGTAAAAAATGCTGATTTCTGGGAATTTATATACACTTTACTGATATTTTAATCATAATCAATAATCGATAATTTCGCTGTCTGTCCGTAACTAATGTAACGTCCGTAATTTCGTTCGAATTATCAGCTAAAAAAAACAAATTAAACCGCCGGAGATGGGGCTTGAACCCCGGACCAGCAAACCCGAACCGGCCGCTTAGCGCATATTGCTACCGCCGCGTTTCCGTGGACCGTCAAAAAGACTCTATAAATATATACTTGGGCCTAGCAAGGACGCAAATGTTCCGTCATTTTTGAAGGGTTACAGCTAGTTTCAGAATATTACTATTAAATGTACTCAAATTTATCACGCGCGTAGTATGACATCACATGTCACAACCGTTTAATAAACCGGGTTATGGAACATTGTTTGTTTGGCACGAGATTATAATATAAATATAAAGCTTAAACGACGACTGAATTCTGCACCCTTTTTGGCCTGCATAAATATCACGTTTGTAGGCGGAACCCTTTCTATACGCAGCAGACATAAGATAAATATACCTGTCTCCCTCTGGATCAAAGTGAGATAAGATTTACGGCGATTAGGGATCTCACGTTCTTCAGAATTGTTTTTGTTTGATTTACGCTCGGCGTAAAAAAATTATAAAATAACCTATAAGGACTTCCAAACACGTTTTTCATATAAATAGATTGGTTTCTATGCGACTTCTATAAATTATCTTCATTAATCAATATCTCTCAGTGGACATAATCCGGTTTTGTGTTTCTATCTTATTGTTAAAGATCTGGAATGAGTATATTCGGTTGAGTGTACTCGTAATCCTTCCGGCCTATGTTTTGGATTCTGTTTCAGGCTCCATTATCATCAAGGCTAATGTGATGCTGTGAGTGTTGACGTTGTGTATTGACGTATAGAAGTAGAATATATCATTGTAGAATGGTCATAAATATACGGCATAATATCCCACAAATCTCCAATCATAAGATTCTGGAAAACCTGATTTTTTTTCGTTTGTTTTCAGTTTACGTGCAAACTAAATTCAACGTATAAAGAAGGTATATGGTACAACATAGGCCATGCATTACCCATCCTCGGTATACCGATTAACCAGTTTGATTCCGTAATCGAATTACCTGTAGATAAATTTCTAGGTATTATGTTAAAAAAAATTACTTATTAATGTATTGTATAATTCACTTTTCAATGTATTATATAAAATAGTATGCGACGATATTTGCGGATCGTTGAATGTTTTGTTGTACGATTCAATTACACGGAATTTTGTGGAATTTGCTCCGGCGTAATATATGTAATGCGTACACGTGCGTTGAGGATCCGAGACTTATCATTGCGAGAATCACTTGTCATGCGTACGGTACTTTATTTATTATTATTCATCCCTTGCTGGCTGTTGTCTTTCGACAAATACTTTTTTTTTACATATTGTCTCTTTTAACATTTAATCGCTGTAATTTTATCAATTATTAAAATAGTGAAATCCTTATCTGTGCGGTAAATTATTTTTTAATATTAATCAGTATTAAAACCGGAATTTCACCAATTTCCGGTAATGTCATTTTCCGGTAAATTTGCATAAGACAACGGAACAATCGCCAGTAAAATATATTTTTTTAATGTACTGGCAACCCTGCCTTTTGCACTCCTTATTCCAAGAACGAACCGACCCTCCCAACTTTCCGTGGAGCTGAGTGATTTGCTGAATGAACAATCCCGGGAACACTCAAATTTGGAATTCAAATTCATAACGCGAGTTCTGAACTACGGATAAATGGCCGAGCTGACTATGTGACGTGTTTTACTAAATGTCTTGGTGTTACACATTAAATTGATCATTTTGTATGTAACACAAACATTTATTTATAATAGACCCTGTTTCAGTTAAAGATTTTATACTATGAATTAAAGTTTTAACAGAATTTAGCATAGTTTCTTTTCATGAGGGCTTATTTCTCAGTTGTAAATGAGTAGCATTGGCAAAAGCCTGCGGATGTGAAAAGAAAAAAATTCACAAAATTGTTTATTTATTAAAAGACTCGAAAAATTTATAAAACATACGTGAAGGGTTGAATAAAAAATAAGGTTGAATTAGAATAAACCTTAGGTTTGAACAAATACTTATCTAAAAATAATAAATATTTTTGATTTGTATCATCTTTCCTCTCGTTTTCCTGCAATCTGTGACAGTTATTTCGTGAAAAAGGACGGAAATGCGTAACAGGAAATAAGACGCGCTCAATTTCATTTAACCAATGAGCGCGCGCGATGGACAAAAAACATCGTTTATAAACAAATCAACGTCCAGCAAGTGCCATCACAGCGAAAACGCACACGAAGTATACATGTTGCTAGGCTGGTGTCAAGCGTGTAGATGTTGTAACTTTGATATATTTCGGCTTATATCTTCAAAACTATCCAATAAATACTTAATTTAATGTAAACAATATTTAAAAAAAAAAATTAAATGCTTTCCTTGCATTTAAACAAATGCTCAATTGATATTTTTAATTGTGAGATTTACAATTAAAATTAAAACTATAGACAATATTGATAAGTGCTGCTTAATTGATATTGTAATTGTGAGATGTCAAATGTTACACATCATACGCGACTACTGTAAGGCTCGCTCGTTTTTTTTTTAATTTTCTGTTAATTTCTCTTCAAATACATTTATTCTCAAAAATATTACATTAATCTTTGCTCAAATATTAGCTTTCCTATACCGGCGCATCGGCCTGTCAGACACACGTACTGTATTTTTTTATAAACGGAAATTGCTAGCGCATTTGGCTCACTGTTAGCTGCATGAATAGTCGCCAACTTCAATTGGACCCATCTGCCATCTTACATCTGGTGTCGCCAAGAAGACGCATTTTGGCAGTAGCTTCCTTTAGCATTCGCAAAACGTGTAGAAGTAGCGGCTCTTCTAGGTGGTTCTCTCAGTAGGTACTTCTCACTCCGTCCAATAATATTATTCAGGCTAGTCTTCATTTTACGCTTCCAAGGATCCACATTTGATTATATATTAAATATTTTAAAAAAAGGCCAAAACTAAGATGGAGTGACAACGTCCTCAAAGATATCTCTGCCTTAGACCTTCGAAACTGGAGAGAGCTGGCACTAGACCGAGATGAGTGGAGGAAGATTATTGAGGAGGCCAAGACCCACCAAGGATTGTAGTGCCAAGAATGATGATGATGATGATTAAATATTTAATATATTGGCCATATATTAAAATATATATCACATAACTCTTTATCGACGCAAGAGAAGAAGATAATTAAACAATATTGGACTATATTTCATAAAAAATGTTGTTTTATTCTATATTATATACAAGTATATATAGAGTGTAACTGAGCTAATTCACAATATTCCTGAGGTAGGTATTTCTGCTTAATTATGGATTGAAAATGTTGAAACATTATTGTCCTGATTTCAATAGTTTTGGAGATAAGCCAAATCAAAGTTGCATTTTTTCAATATTTTTCACTTATTGTGATATATGTCGATGCGATGGAAGCCTGGGTATGCGCGAGCGGGATGGAAGATGCAAAAATGTGACTGCGGGAATTGATGTGGCGACAGTGATTCCAGAATGTGCGCTCTTAGAGGAAAGACGCACTGCCACGAAAAATTGATTACCTTGGCATAGAATATTGTGGTAAAAGTCCTTAAGGGGTTACGTGTAGTCAGAAGTGTAAAAAATATACATATTTAAGATTTTTTAACGGTTGTGTAGTATTTTTATTCAGTACATAATACCAAAGTTTTACACTATATTTCAAATAACTAAACTGAAAATTTCAAATAAAATTATTCATACTGGACCACGATAGCTCTATTCTTGATCCCTGTCTTGCAAATAGTGCCTCACGGTATCCATCAGTGCTTCTTAGTGGTTTATAAAACAAAAAAAAAATAGTAGTTCAATAGGTTATCTTGTGTTTAATTGCAAAATGGTGGTCTTTGAAAACTTAATTATGAATTCTAAGGGAAAAAATCACAAAAAAAAAATTTAAGTAAAAAAAAATCCTTTGATTAAGCACATGTTTTTAATGCCTGTGATCTTTAAATTTTATTAAAAACTGTCGAGTAGTTTTTAAAATATCGTGGACACCGTTTTTGAAAACGTTATTTTGAGAAAAACGCGTTTAAATTTTTATACATAAATAATTAATACAAACACAAATTTAAAAATTACTTACGTAGAGTCGTCATTTGTTTGTCGATTTGTTTTTGTCTATGTCTTATTCTGCCTTCTCGAGTGACCTGATTTGCATGTTGGTCAGCAATCTTTATGCGCTTTATATCGAGTTTTTCAGCATACCGGTGTGCATTAGGCCAACAATTTAATCCTATTGTGTATTGCAATCATTAATATTCCTTGCATACCTTCATGACGTCTCATTATAAATTTTTGTAAATGATTATAATACACACACAACTATCTATCGACTGCTAGGTTTCACTGCCACTGAAATACTAACACTCAATCAAATTTCAGTTAGCCTAATGGGTCTTAAGTCTAAAAGTAGAACTATTTAAAACTAATAACCGAATCGAGTTGATATTTACACAGAATATTTTTTGAAAATCCCGACTATACGTAATAACCCCTTAATAATCTATAAAGTTGTTTCCAGCCTTTAAATTGCAGGACCGAAACGTAGCCAGTCTAAATCAGTCCACGATAAAATTAAAGTAACTTTATTGAATATTTAAAAATCATTTTCAACATCTAACACAAGACAAATCAAATGATAAAAAGCTTGAAAATTTTTAGCTTGAATTTTTCTGGTGTCGTTTTCGACACAAGACAACTTAGGCAGTAATCAACCTGTATAGTAAGTATTATGTACTAGCTATGTTACACCGGTGTTTATAAATATATTTTTTCTTTCATTCCCGCTGTACAATAGTTAATTTTTCACTCAACGACATGCTTTTTTGTAGAAATAAAGTAATGGAATGTTTGGCAAGGCCGCGTGATCAAAGTGAAACTTTTTTGAATTTTCTTTTTGCTGTTTTGATTCATTGAAATTGAATTGGATTCAATGAGAGACATTTGGTACAATATATATTTTTTCTTTCCTGGAATTATTTATTTCGCTTTGAAAAGAAATAGCCGTGTTTGATATTTTTAAATCGGTTCACTATGAGTTGATAGCTCGCTAACGACTATGTAAACAAACAAACAAAGGGAAAAGAAATCCTGAAAGCTAAAAATGCCAGAAAATTACAATATTTAAGTCGTGTCATTAGTGGCCCTGGTAAAAGAATATGAGGCTTATAGTTTTCTATTTTATTACATTTTATCCAATGGCGTTCAGCGCATTCAAGCATGCCTATGCATTATTAAAGATTCTGGGAAACAAATATCAATTAAATCATACCAAATTTGACACACATCGAAAACATAATTAGTAAAGCACTAAACAGGACAGGATTGTACTTCGTTTCACCAGAAATTTAAAAAATCCTAAAACTTACATGCCGCTGTACCAAACTCTTATCCGACCGCACCTCGAATATGCATCTAGCATTTGGAATCCCTACTATAAAATACATATTGAAAAAATACATAAGAATGCTTATATTTAGATTACAAATCCCGCGGTAGCACTGTGAAGATTTTAATTTAACACTGAAATATTTTAAAATTTTAAGTTTAAAAAACAGACGCACAACTTTTGACATTATTAACTTATATAAGATCTGTCAAAACCAATTTAATTGTCCACCCCTAATATCACTTATAATTATCCATATCGCAGCAAGAGCTACTAGAACACAATGCCTCTTCCACATTCCTGTTGCTCGTACCATCTCCAGATTACCCTCACCCATAGTGGGAATGTGCCTAGCCTACAATGATTTGTTCAACGACAATGACATCTATCAAGTGTCTCTATACCATCTAAGATCACAAGTGAACATAATTCTGGGTCGCAACATTGAATTAATATTTGATGAATAATTAAAAAATATTGATTCAATGCTGCGATGCAAGATATAAAATAAAGTTAGACTTACCTTAATATGTTATATTTAATATTGTTATTAAATTTATTATATTTTTCCGCTACTCATGTATTTTATTTTAATTTACTTATATTATTATTATTTATTATTTCAAAATTATTTTAATGTGGAAAATGCTAGGATATAAGTTAATAAGTTCATTACTGTCTATTTACACTCTTATACCTACATATATACATATGATTTTCCTATATGTGTAAATATTTCGAAATAAATAAGTTAATTAATCAATTAATTAATATATCATCCTTATCTTATGAAAAAGACTATTTATAACTAGCCGTGATCCGTGGCTGGAATTATAAATCATTAAATGTTTCTGTATACAACTTCAATTAAGTGCGCACCAAATTTGTTTCTTGAATCTGTAAGAAAGTCTTCCTGGACTGAATAATTTCCTACTGAAGTAAAATAATATTTTCCCTATCTTTGCGTCTACGAGTTTTATGAAGTGAGCGAGTAAATTTTTCATACTATAGCGTGTTTCTAGGTTCTGTTTGCCATTTGAAGAAAAAAAAACTATTACTAATTTCGTATTTGCTGACATACTAAATATTTTGTGTGTTCAAAAACATATATATATGGACGAGATACATCGATGAACGAGACTAAGTCCTCTGAATATATTACATAGATTTGCTTGAACCCGTCAAAGATGACGTAGATTTACTATTTATATGTTTTGGTTGCGAATTGAGGCTGTGAAAACAGCGCTTGGTAACATTAGTGGATGATCTTTGTTGCCTGGAAAATTATGCAAACTTTTTTGCTATTTATATTTAATTTTATATCTTTTAATTTTTTATATTTGTTTCGCCGCCGTACGTGTGTGTGGAAATAACTTGGAAGTGAAAATTAACACAATTCCCGCCATCCAATCGAACTGAAATTTTGCACATCGACTCGACGTCGATGATAACGCATTTTGACATAATAGGGAAAAAAATTAACAGCCCTGGTACTAAGAGCGATCACAGTATATGGATATGTCAAAAAAATGAAAAAAAAATTCTTTTTAATAAAGTTTTTTTTAATGTACTTAAGTAGCTACCTTATATTATTTTCTGCATTTGTCACAACTCAAATGTTCCTTTGAAAATAATAAAAATCGACAGATGACACCAGCATATACAAAATCCTATAAAATATATATCGCTTATATTTAAAAAAAAATTAATAATGAAACTGATATTTTAAAACTAGTGAATGATTATTATATTGCCATCTGCAATACGCTTCTCCACCAAATTTCAGAGCGATTGTTAGTCAGGAAATGGGTAAGATATTGATTACAAGATTTTCGGCTGACAGATAAGTAACGCTAAATAAAATTGTTGGTAACCTGAACATTCAATTAACATAACGTATGCGTTCTATTTAAAAAAGAAAGCGGAAAAATTAATTCACCTTAAATATACTGGCCCGATATCTGGGCTCTTGTGTCTTGGGTAGTGTATTGTACTCGTATTTAGTTAGGTATACAAGGAAACTAAATCAAGGTGGTACATATTTGTGTCTGGATTTCCAATTCCCGTTTAAATCGCGGCGAAATGTGGTTGAATTACTCATGGTGGCTGTAATTTAAATAACAATTTTGTCCGAAAGATAAATAAAACACGCGCTTAATAGTGATTTATTGAAATATGCGAGAATGAATGCCAAACTAAGCCAGAATAGAGATAATAGATTTAGATTGAATCGTGGAAAATGCCGCCCGCCACCGTTTCCAAAAACGGTGATGAAACGTTATTTCCCAATAATAGTGTACTTTCTGTAACTTACAGCTTGTAATATATTCCCGAAGGAAATTTACAAAATGCTTTAAATTCTGCAATTTTCGAACAAATTGAATAACATTACGTATCCGCAGTTTGCAACCGCAGATAATGGAAAATAAGACTTTATTAAGGCTACAATCGTGTGTTGTATCGTCAATAATTTAATTATTAAGAAAATGATAAAAAATTAATAGAAACATTTTTTTACACAATCGTAAATATTACCGTGCACATGGCAGAACAAGCATGATGGTTTTAATAAATGATTTTAGAGAAGAAAATATTTTGAAAGAATTCTAAAAAAATATCCAGTTTTAATATACACATTGAGATTAATAAGATTTTCAATAAAATAAAGTAGTATTGTTTCAATAGTATAAAATTGTGCAATCCGCCATTTTAACTGAGACACCCGTCAGAGAGAATGACGTCACGCCTCAGTACCCATCACCGTGTCTTGAACCGTTGCCATAGATACAATGCAATGTTTACTGAGGCTGGACGTCACGTAGACGAAATGACAGCTGTGGGCGTTTTTGCGCGAAATTAAAAATATGTAGATGAAAATGAAATTATTTGCGTAAAAACTTAGTTTATTACTAAAATAATATTATTTTCGGTAATAGTAGACGTGTACCTACAATAAAGAATGTTATTTCAAAAAGGTATTTTTTTTATTGCCGACACGGGTGAGCATAAGCAGATCAGATCAGCAGTTTATCTCCGGCCTGTCGGCGAGTTATTAGCCTACTCTTGCATTGACGCTAGGGTTGTCACTTTATTTTTACTCCCTTTCTTTTAACTCGTAGCGTCTGAGATTCCGACGCATAAGGTAGACACGAAACCCGAAAATTTCTGTAATTAGTATACCTACTTTCTGCACTTAAATTGCAAGAACGCTGATTAACATCAACGTAGACTTGTGATAATCAATACACCTTTTTAGTAAAGCACCACAAACATAAAAAAAGGCATTTTTTTCAGGAAGCGCATTTTTTTTCTAAAGCGGCGGCTGCGAGCGCGAATGGCACCGAAGGCACGGCCCTTACTGCCGCCGCCTTATGCCCCCATATTCTATGTCAATGTGTGCGTCACAGTGCGTGCGTACACGGCGCCGAGCACGCACGCACACATTCTAATGGGTAGCGGCCAGTTTGTATGAAGACGTATTACTGTTCTTAGTATACTGTGGCATAAGTAACGTACATAAATATTATATGAGGGGAATAAAAATATGACAGCAATTTCCGAAAAATTAAAAAATCATTTTGAATGCAGTCAACGAGGATTACTAATTTGGAATATACTTAATATTTTTATGCATCTATCCCTTCAAAAATCATGTATCCAATTAACTTATCGGCTTTTCAACCTATAAAATTTCGAATTCAGTTAATTCTCAATAAGTAGTCCTCGATGACCACATTTTTTTTTTTTGATATTGCTGCCTTTGCTTTTATACTATATATATCATAGATTAAAGCCACAATGAGGCACAGTGCATACTTAGTCATATAATATTTTGTCGAGTTTAGAAAATTCCCGATGTAATTCATAAGAATTGCCGATGTATTTTTTGGAATTCTCTCTGAGTTAATTGTATGAAAAGTACAAATTTGTAATAAAAAATGCTTTGAATGCAGTCACCGAGGATAACTAATTTAGAATATACTGAATTTTAGATTTTATGTATCTATCACTTCTGTCACGTTTCACTACCATATAATACAATTGTGGGTTACAAAGGCAGCGATATTCAAAAAATTGTTCTGTAAAACGCAAAAAGCAAAAAAAAAACTGAATGCAGTCACCGAGCACTTCTTATTTAGAATGTACTGAATTTTAGATTTCATTTATCTATCACTCACGAAAAGACGTTTCTCATAAATTTATAGGTTTTGTTTACCATAAAATCTCGAATTTAGTATATTGTCAATATTAAAGAATCATTATAATCCTCGATTATGCATTTTTTTGGATATTGCTGCCTTTGCTTTTATACCCCACATATATACTCGTGTTAGAACCTACCGTTAGGGGCGATTAAATAAACATTATTTAAATTATCGGCTTATTGGCTTCGTTTGAGGGTTTTTAGACCAGCGTCTAAGGAGTCTAAATACCTTAACATTTAAACTTAATTCATTAAACTGGCCCGGTCTTAGGCGTACAATAAACTAAATGATTTACATATTATATTCTGAAGGATGTTCAACAATTCAGACAAAGGAGTAGCGTAATAACTCAAAACCAGAATAATAGCCGGGGTTAGAAGTATATACATATATAGAAATAAGGTCTATGGTATAAAATACAATATTTTAATATTGTCTTACACAAGTATATCTGCATCTTATTCACAATATAAATTCGGATAAAATTATCGTACCGGGTAGTTGAATATATTTATTTAGCTTCACTTGTCTGTTTTCAAATTTAATAATCAAAATTGGTCTTATGGTTAGGACACTCCAAAGGTCGCGGGTTCGAACCTCACTCCATATTAGCAAGTTAGTCTTATTTTCATAGCACAAGCGTTTACTTAGTTTGAAAATAGTAAGAATATTGATATGGCACGTATTCCGTGATCGCATCTCTATTTTTTTTTAAATCTGTTAAAATAATGATTTGTCCATCACTATTTTATTATATTACTTGGTCGAGAAAGGGTCCCCCTGGAGGTTGATTTCCAAAAAGGTAGTTAGGTTACTGTACATATATCATTATCCCGATCAATTTCAGGGATAAGATTATAGCAAATCTCTGCTTTGACCATTCGTTACAATTTTCAACAGGAATAGGTTTGGTTGGGTTTAGCCCTATACCCAAACCTGGTTTTATTCTCGCTTACCCTGTGTAGTTCTCAGGGATATTTAATTTTCCTTTTACCCTCTAATACCGCTGGTTGTGAAACCTTTCCAGGCGGGATTTCCTTTGAACTTTAAAATTTCAAAATAGATTTAAAATGCTACGCATTTAAAGAGGAAATTTATGAGCATATGGAATCTCACAGTTGAAGGCTATATCTTTCGATGTTAATAAATCAGAGGTAAATAAAAAAAATTGTGGCGCAATTATTCACTATGGTAACTATCCATTTCAGCCAAAAAATTTCGTGAATAATGATTGAATGAATTCAATGAAATCCTTAAATGAAGTCTTATTGAAGAAATTGCCAATTTATGAGAACGTATAGTAAATAAATTAATATTAAATGTTGAGTCTTCTTAAGAAGATACAGTGAGACCTCGTTTTGCGCTTTCTCGATTAACGGTGATTCGATATAACGTTATCTGCTCGAAGCTTAAAAAGGTTAAAATTCTCAAAAAGCTAATAAGCAGTGAAATATTTTACAAGCTATTAATACGATTTGCAGTGTTACGTAAAACTTTATGAATATATGTAAGTACTGTAATTATCGAAATTACTTTGATAATCAATTAAAAAATTATTTGTTGATTTTCATCAAAAATTCAAATTTAATAATTTTAGCGGCAAGGGAAGGGGTTGGCAAGGATAACCGAAATCGTTGATTGAATTTGAAGCATTTTGGATGCGATCTCCTGCTACTGAAATTTGCTAAGCGAGAAAAAATAAAGCAAACACGAATGACATAAGACGACTCTATCGCACAAAAATTTACCTCCAAAAACATAATTTTGATTATCAATCCTTCATATTCGTGGTCTCGGTTTCCATATTATTATTTTCTTGACAGAGAGATTCATTTACGTATATTAGATTTGTACTAAATAAAGTTTAAGATAATCGTTCAGTATTTGTATTATGTTATTTATTATTACTGATACGACAATTCACAACAAACAAAATCATTTTACAGAGTAACAATGTATAATTTGGATTCTCGTGGATTCTAATGATATGCGTACGTTACGTAATACTCTACTCTAGTAAAATATCGAAGATACCTCTATTTTACGCTTGTCGCTCTAGACTTGAATTGAATTATCCATCATTCATTTTTAAATAAAATGTCGGCCGTTTGTATATAATGAATCAAAAGTTCCATTAAAAATATTTTTAGTAGCATTACTGATTAGCTATTCACAATTATAAATAATGAGTTTTCCAATTGATTAAATTCATTAATTTCAAAACTGCCAAACTTAAAATGTCAAAAATGGCAGTACTAAAATTTTATACAATTACAGCCAAAATACAAAAATATCAATATTAATTAGTTCAGAATACTGCTAAATGACACGACTTTTTGATGGCTGATTTGGGATGCGTTAAGCCCCACCGTGCGTCCACGCTGTTTGCGGAGCGAGGAACATTGCCTTCAGCAGAGTGTGTGAACGTCAGGTGACAAGGTTTCACATTATTTTCATTTGAAAATTTCAAATTTCTCCCTGCGTTTTGGTTGACAACCTCTGAAATATTTGCATCCAATACGAATACGTCAATCCGCCGGTCGGAGAACCGCTGCGTGTACCTACAAGCTCCCATAAGGAGATGAATTTTATAAAATCTTCAGAATCAAAAAACGGTCAAAGGGTAATTAATACTTCCTTACGCCCGCTTGTACTGAAATATGGAACAGGGAAAATATGCAAATACAGAGTATTAATGAATTATGAAGCATTCTTATATTATGAAAAATCGTAGATATATACTTTAATGTAATTCTTTTACAAGTGTTGATTTAAATAAGCTAATATCATCATAGGTAGAGAAAATATGCAAATAAAGAGTATTTAACGAATTGTGAAACTTTTCTTTATTATGAACTTTAGCAGATAAACATTTCAATATAAGCTTCCTACTAGTATTGATTTAAATAAGCCAATATCATCATAGGTAGAGAAAATATGCAAATATAGAGTATTTAACGAATTGTGAAGCTTCTCTTTATTATAAACTTTAGCAGATAAACATTTCAATATAAGCTTCCTACTAGTATTGATTTAAATAAGCCAATATCATCATAGGTAGAGAAAATATGCAAATAAAGAGTATTTAACGAATTGTGAAACTTTTCTTTATTATGAACTTTAGCAGATAAACATTTCAATATAAGCTTCCTACTAGTATTGATTTAAAAAAGCCAATATCATCATAGGTAGAGAAAATATGCAAATATAGAGTATTTAACGAATTGTGAAACTTTTCTTTATTATGAACTTTAGCAGATAAACATTTCAATATAAGCTTCCTACTAGTATTGATTTAAATAAGCCAATATCATCATAGGTAGAGAAAATATGCAAATATAGAGTATTTAACGAATTGTGAAGCTTCTCTTTATTATAAACTTTAGCAGATAAACATTTCAATATGAGCTTCCTACTAGTATTGATTTAAATAAGCCAATATCATCATAGGTAGAGAAAATATGCAAATATAGAGTATTTAACGAATTGTGAAGCTTCTCTTTATTATAAACTTTAGCAGATAAACATTTCAATATGAGCTTCCTACTAGTATTGATTTAAATAAGCCAATATCATCATTGGTAAAGAAAATATGCAAATATAGAGTATTTAACGAATTGTGAAGCTTCTCTTTATTATAAACTTTAGCAGATAAACATTTCAATATGAGCTTCCTACTAGTATTGATTTAAATAAGCCAATATCATCATTGGTAAAGAAAATATGCAAATATAGAGTATTTAAAGAATTGTGAGACTTTTCTTTATTATAAACTTTAGCAGATTAACATTTCAATATAAGCTTCCTACAAGTATTGATTTAAATAAGCCAATATCATCATAGGTAGAGAAAATATGCAAATATAGAGTATTTAACGAATTGTGAGACTTTTCTTTATTATAAACTTTAGCAGATAAACATTTCAATATAAGCTTCCTACAAGTATTGATTTAAATAAGCCAATATCGTCATAGGTAGAGAAAATATGCAAATATAGAGTATTTAACGAATTGTGAAGCTTCTCTTTATTATAAACTTTAGCAGATAAATATTTCAATTTAATCTTCGTGTTAGTGTCGATTTAAGTAAGTTAAAATCATCACAATGTCTAACGACCGTAATAATAACCTCAACTTTTTATTTTATTTTAATATAGGAATGTAGGTATGGAAGTTTTTTTGGGTGTTTTTAGGGCTTACGACCTATCATACGGCTGATTTAAGTGATTTTTTTACACAATGTAACATTCATCAATTCCACCTAAGATAGACTACCACATATATGAATTTTTTAGAAAATTGTATATACGTTTAACTTGCACACCTTGTTACGTTTGTGAGTTGTGTTTTTACCACCACCTGTAATAGAAATATAGGCTTCACTTGGATCTCGACTTCTGGAGTGAACGGGTGTGCTTGCCACTAATTCAAAACAGAACTCGAAATACAAGGCGAAAATCCCTCTGAAAATGTCCAGTGCTATCTGTCCGAAACGTTGGGTGTATAATAAGTCTTTTTCAAGACTACAATACGCGGGTTATCCTAAAAAATAATCCTTCATATAAACAGGGTGGTGATTTTTTAATTTTAACACCAATAAATTTATTGTCAACTAGTAGAGGTCATCTTCTGTGTGTAGTTTTCTGGGATATTTTTCCGTGTATATGTGAACTCTCTCTGGTAGATAGAAGTGACACAATGCTACAAAAATTATTGACAGCACCTGTCCCCGATACGGTATCACCATACACTAAATTAAGTAAGCCAGTTCTTAGACTAACACAAACTTGGACACACCCTGATTTCGGTACGGTATTGCAAGCCAGAACTTAACCTTACATCAACACATACCTATCACATCAGTCCTGATAATGGACCCTGCAGTGGGATCTGAAAAGTCGGCCAAAAAGGTCACATTTACTCGGCGTACGGCATAACATCCCAGAAAACTACATATAAGATTCTGAACGGCCATGACGTACTAGGAACATCTTTAGTAGAGGTCACTTTGCACCGGTGTTTATTAAATAGTTTTCAACAAGTATTTCGAAGAATTCTTAAGACAATGAAACAGCAAAACTGTCATTTACTGAGTTATCCTTAGTAAAGGGTCCCAGATGGCTTATTAAGGAGCTCAACTTTTCTGAATTTCATCCCGAAAATTGGCTCGAATTAAAAAAATATACTAGAAGTACATTCCGCTCTTTGAAACGCTTTTGGAGGTCTGGCAATATTGCATGTTATGTGTGAAATGAATCGATGAACTCTAATGAAAAGTGTAACTGTGCTGATGATATCTTCTTCTTTTTCTTCAGGAGCTTTTTTCTACGGAAGATTGGCGACCAGCTTGCAATATGCTTATCCTTCAAGACAGCATTATTCATCTATCTTTGCCTGTTAATTTGTTGTTTGTTGTGGCGGTATCTTTTAATTGATTTTTCACCAATTTCCCGACTAGCTAGAGCGCTGAAACATTTAACATCAGCATAAAGTGGGTGACTATACATTATTAAATCATTTTCAACAAGACTTGGTTTTTATTTCGATTAAAATTAATGAATTACGTTACTCACATTAAATTAATAGTCACGTCACTGACACGACGAAAACATGTTTTAAATAACGTGTTTAATATTTGGATACTTCTTGGGTGATGTTAAAAAATTGATGAAGAATATACGCAAAGAAAGCGTATAAAATCCAGTCTTCAATTTTTTTTATATCCTTGTTCTATCTACACCTCGACTTTTTTTCTTTTCATAATGAGTTCTATGTAAAATATGTTCGAAGTATGCAGTTTTGTTTTATTTCTGTTATTAGTTCTCTTGACTTATCCATGCGTTTTAGTACTTTTTTGTGAGTAACGCATTAAAACCAGGAAACTTTGGTTACCATGGTTATATGCTAACTTCAAAGGCTTCCTGTATATTAATGGTGGCTTTTTTTAATTTTCGTATCTCGACTCCAAACGAATCAGGTATGTCATAGCACTTTATTGCCCTCAATAAAGTGCTATGACATACCTGATTGCTATCAAAATACGAATATTCCTCCCCTTACAGACTTTACCTTAAGACTTACCTTAAGATAGCTTACCATTTGTTCTCAGCGATATATATTTTTTGAAATAGAGATGCGAATACGGAATACGTGTCGTATTAATATTCTTACTATTCTTAAACTAAGCTAAAAGCCTCTGCCACGAAAACAGGGCTAACTTGCTGGTGTCCTGAAATAGGGCTCGAACCACCGACTATTCAAATCACTAGGCGAGCGTCATGACTACTACACCAACAAGCTACTCTTGGTTTGTATTTATATTATATTTATTATACTTAAATTTATCTCGGTTTGGTGTGAAGATTAGGCAATTATCTTTTTTTTTTTCAATTGGTTGAGCAACTTTGTAGATTAACATTTAAAAAAATTAATTTTATTTTTTGTTTTAATTTACTTATATTCATTAATTACACCTACATGTTTCAAAAAAACCTTTCCATCGTCAGGGTGTTTTATAAATGTCAAAATATCAAAATGAATGATGTCTTTTGTTTTTTGGTTTTCTAAATTATTTAAAAAATCATTATTGCTGAAGTTCTTGATTACACATATTTATTGGGAAAAAATTTAGAATTGGACTAGTAGTTAAGTTTAATTGATTTTTAATAATATTTTGTTTACTTTTACATGCTTTACTAATTTCAAATGATTTTAAATTATTCAATTTCAGATCAAAATTATTTGTGTGTAAAATAGAAAGTCCAAAATTTTTATCAAAACCGTGATCATTTTCTAATAAATGATTTGCAAATTCAGAAAAATCATTTATTAATTAAGGAGGGGGTTAAGGTTAATTCTTACAAAAAAAGGCATGTTTTTGTGAATTTTTTTGTGACGACACAGTTAAAATCTCTTTATCAAATCTAATGGTACATTAAAGTATGATACGAAGAAATATTAAAAAATACGGCAATGGCAGCAATTATTCATACGTATCTCAGAAAAAAGTAGAATTGCGGTGCCCCTCATAACTTGGTGTTGGATCATTTGAAATCAAAAAATCAAAGTTAATTCGTTAGATAATAGTTTTTCCCAGGTAACACTGGGAGGATTTTTCGAAATTTCAATTTTTCACTTTTTTGAAACACTTTGAAGGGAAAAACGTGATTTTTTGTGAAAAAAATCGGCTAATTTGTTATTAAAAATAAAAATTATCAACAAATTTAAAAAAAAAACTCTCCAGCGTTACCTTGTAAATTATGTACAAAAATAGTGTTCAAAATTTTAAAAGGATCGGTGTAGTAATTTTGAAGTTATGAGGGGTACCGACTTAGAAAACGTGAGTTGTGGGGAAAACGCTTTAAAGTTTTGAACACTAAAAAATCTGGTATAAAACGTTCATAAGCGAATTTTATCGGCTTACCTCACACCGAATCATAAATGCTAGGTCCATAAAGGATAGGCTTGATGGCATCCAAAACATCCTCGGGAAGATCACTGTACCTGTGTTTGGACGAATCCAATGCATTAGGGTCGGGTAGGTATAAAAATTCGACAGGTATAAAAATACTCATAACTTCGTCAATTTTGTTCCAATTGACTTGAAATTTTGAAAAAATATTCTTGAGATATTATGTATTCAGTTGAAAAATACCTTGCCCCCCCCCCTTAATATAGGTAGATTAAAATAAATACTAAAATTATTTTTTTAATTATCAGTATTCTTTAGGGAAGCAACCAAAACGCATTACTTGCATCTTGAATGGACTGAATTTATTACAAATATTTTTTTAAATATGACTATTTAAGCTTGTAGAAATGTCCAATAGAATCTAATACGGAACGTACACTGCTATCAAGAGTGAGGCATAAAGCCTGCTTTAAGCTTATGCACCGAACTGTGGCTGATAACCTCCAGTGGTGACATTACGCTGCCTGGTTCATTCATCTGTAAAGACATATAAAACCAGAACTATGTCCCGACCAACAAAGGAATAATCGGATAAGTTGTGGCTTCCAAAATTATTTACCCTTTTTAATTCATCTGTAAAAAAAACTGACCCATAAAAACAAAGTTTTTATTATTCTCCCTTTCTCCGGCTTCCGGAAGCATGTGATGACTCACTTGCTGACCAGAAATACGAGGGTATAATATGCACGTATGAATCTGATGGTTAGTTACTCAATTAGAAATATGAAAAAGTAACTAATAAAAACCAAGTTTTTATTATACTCCCTTTCTTTGGAAAATATAACAACAATTGAAGACGCATTAAAACATATAACATAACACTAAAATTACAGTAATTTAATATATTTCTAAAATGTCAGATGTTTTGAGCTTTGATTAGACAATTTAATCTTCATGCTTTGAAGATTAAATTCGAAAAACATTTGTCAGTCAATTTAGATTTTCGACATTCGTAGTGAAGTACCTATTATGCATACCGACGGAGTAATTCAAATTTAGATAATATTCCGTTACGTTATCGGGCCGCCGTAATCAAACTTTTCTAATTATTCCAATTTGAAAAAAACATTAAAATTTCTAATAATCGAAAATCATACTATAATTATTAATTTTTTTAACGAAAATTTTATAGATCTTCTTGATCGTCGCCACGAGTCTACTTGCCAAGTTTCAGCTCGATTGGATCACGGGAAAAGGGTTAAAAATCGATCCAAAGTTTTTTCGGCGGCAAGCCGGCAAGGAAGCAGACGCCACGAGTTAAAAAAAAGGAAGTAATAAATTTCAGACGGTGAGAATCTAAAAATCATTCAGTTTATAATAATAAGATTCATCCCAAACGAAACGTACGCGATGCGTTCCGTTTTTCGGTTAAGCGTAATTTATTTTGTAGTTCGGACCGCGAGGGCGCTCCGTATCGGCGCTGTCAGTAAATATCCTGAAGGAAATAAATTAGGCTTCAGCCTGTCGGATTTGTACAATCGGGTGCGGTTGACTTCAGTGGAAGAGTTTACAAAATAAATTCCTTCAGCGTATCCCTACAGCGGAAAAGTTTTAATAAAACCGAAAAAAATGCTGAAGAAATCACTGAAAATTTTAATTAGAGAGTATAAACATAATTGGCTTGATAATGAGCATTATTTTTTGTGTTGGGTTGAACATGAATTTAATAGTAACGCTAACAGATGTTGAAAATAAATATAAATGTACAGTGTTGTCTTTGGTTTCACTAATTATTTAAGCCTGCACCATGGAACATGTTCGTGTCACACGTTGAGAAAAATAACTAGTATATTTCTGTACATTTCTTCAGATTTGTGGAAAGTAATCGTCAAAGCTCATTTATTGCATGAAGAAAATGTCCTTTTGGAGTGTTGTGGGTCTTACCATGATCGATTCAGAATTGGCTGACTTTTTGCGGATACGGATGCGATATTTCGAGCGGTATAACGGAGCGAGTATTTGTTCATCTTTTAATAAAATTTATTAAATACGTTTATATGTTAATATTCAAGAAAACCAAAGTAATCGAAGTTAATTACTGATGGGTACTCTAAAATGACCTTGCTTTCTCTTTTCCAGTCGACAGTTTGTGTTCTATTTATATCATCAGAAAAATAAACTCTGTTCTAAGCGGGAGCCATCTTCTTAAGAAAGTGAAGCACCAGCTAACTTTCAATATATTTGCTGTCTTCCTGGCATGCGGTGTCCCGTGGGTATATTGTGGGTAGTTACATGAGAAATTCGTGTACCATCCGTCGTATCCACGTGGTATCTCCAGCACCGCCGTTTCTTCCTGCTCCACCTCTTTCTTCTCCATCTCTTCCTGCCCCATCTGACTAGTCTCTGCTATTTCAATGTTTTTGACCCTGTTCCTGAGATTTATCCCTGCTATACTGCATAGCACTCTCACTCAGACGTCCGAAGAAGGCTTTTGGTCCCAACTGTGTCAGCCCTAGTTTCTATACCATATGGAATAATGTGTACTGTAAATTTGGACATTGCTATCTGTTAGCATGTGCTTGTTCCTCCATATTGTGTCATTTAAGCAGCCAGATATCGGTGTTGCCTTAATAGTTTGTTCCCTTACTTTTTTGTAGAGATCACCATGACCAGATATCTCAACATGCAGATAATGAAATTGCTTCACCTGCTCTATAGGAAAATATCTGATTTATCAAAGCCTATCATAATATGTTTTGAAAGTTTTGGTCTATAAATAAGAGCTTAAATAGAACGTTCATAACCTCACTCGTCTTTTTGGTTGCTTCTTTATGGTCCAAATCAACTTTTTTACGACTTGTAAAAAAGAAATCATTAAACCACACTTGACTGGTCCAGAAAACAAATAAAATAAAACGTAAAATACTTGTACGGACTTTCATTTTCCAAATTAAATTCTTAATTATCGAAGTTTCTTGAGAGCCAAGAGAATAGCGCTCGATGAGAAAAATTGATGAATTTTGTCAAATAAATCGATTTTTTATGTGAGAGCAAAATAAACACCGAGCGAACCATTGGTTGGAGACATTGATTGAAAACGCACAAATCAAATTTATTTCTGCTGGAATGAGTGTATTTTATACTCCTCATTAGGTGAGTCTCTCAGCCCTAGCATCCGCTTCGTGGGTATTAAACGGGAAAGCTTGTCTGCCTGGTAGAAGTACCGCCAAGTCTACAACATATGGTAAGTGTCGTTCTGATATCTTGGCCAGCGTGTTATAAGTACGATTCGTGAATAGCAAAATTTTAGAAATCAATAAAATTTTGGGAGAATAATGGTTAAAGTAAAAACAACATGCATACGTAATTTGGTTTGGTTTACAAAGTAAATTCACGCATACATTCATTACAAAATATCGTAACATTAAAGTGATTAATGAATGAATAAACATAAAATGAAATTAATTAATTAAGGAAAATAAAAAATAATCTTAAACTAAACTTTAACCCTTTTTACATTAAACAATTATTATTTTACACATATTTACACTTGGACTTATGACTCACTCAACTTACCACTAACACTGCACTTGATACTTTGTAGATACATAATTCCTATCTTTTGAAAATAAATATTACTGACGAATTTAAAAAAATATTATAATTGTGTTTTATAACGCCACTCTGGGACAGGCGTAGCCTAGTAGAGTGGCATAATCCACAAATTTAACAACAACAAAAAAATATGTAATTTATCTTATATTGTTATTATTAAATTAGTATTAAGTACCTTTATTTGTAAACAAGGATTTTTGGAAATAAATAAAAAAATATATATATATAAAATAATAATTATAATTTACATTCCGCCATTTTCGTAATTGTAAATTTCATATATTATTGCTGGGGAAAAATTACATATAAAGTTGATCATATTTTATGCTATTAAAGATTCCGACACAGTCACCGGACACTGCAATGATATATATTATAATACGTCAATGGAACCTCTGTATTAAAAACAACATGCATACGTAATTAGTATATACAGAGAATCGACGTGTTTAAATTCGATTGTTTCTCAAGAAGAGTCAATATCACAGGTGGTAACTGATTTTGAAAGCATGTTTCTGTTTTCATATCAACATTTTTTCGTTAGAATCTCCGTTCTCGCTTTAAAATTAGTTTCCAAAACGTTTATCTAACTTTAGTCTATTGTATAGTAGCGCTTTTGCTTCTAATTGATTATCGGTATTTCGCCTTGTGCCCGCCCTCAGAAAGGTATTTGCGTGACAGTCGGATGACGAAAGTTGTACTCCGGCATTCGGGTTAGCAAGTAGTTTTGACACTTATTAGATAAGTTTTTGACACCAAACTGTCGTGCGAGGAAGATTGAATCCAGTGCCGCATCACCTGTAAGAGCAAGGGCAAACGGGGCACAATAGCATCACGAATATTAATTGTAAAAACAACATTTAAAAAATTTCCAAAACCGCAGAAGAAAAAGACAAAGTTGTTAAATTGAAGATATTTAGAATACTAGATTAATAAAAATTGTATTCGTTTATTGGAGTACAATTCTTAACCGGAGAATATAAAATACAATAAACAATGAATGACATCGTGTTTCGCCCTTCACTCTGTACCTACTGACCTTTCTAAGAGTTTCAAGACAAGTTTCAAACGTGTACATGCAACTTTAAAAGAAAGCTAAAGTTTGACTTGAAAAACTTAAGAGTTTTCTTGAAAGTATTTGTTGAGTTTTTCTAAGTTTTTCCAGCAACATAAAGAAAAGTTCAATTGCTAAATCGAGTGTAAAAACCACAACGATTTTTATTAAATAAACTTAAGCATTTGCTTAATTTAATTTAAAAAGAAATTAATATGAAAGTCTCAAAGAGATTAAGCTATTTATATAAGAAACGTGTATTGAAGTATTTTTATAGAATGACTCATGGCTTACGACCTGTATGAGCTGGCTTGAGTGATCACAAAACCTTATACATATATTTGAAGGGGCTATGCTAGATACTAATATCTAAGTAGATCTGTAGTTCTTGTCATGAAATAGCATACATAAAAAACAATTAAGAAAACATTTTAACTTATCTGTGAACGTGTTTCATAAATATATTATTTCCAAGCAAACTACGTCCGGTATACAAGAAATGATGCAAATTATATTTGTACGAAGAATCAAACTGAATATTTAAATAATCACGTACGTGGGTGGCGAATCCTAAAAAAGATCCTTTCTTTAAAGACTAGAATTTCCAGTAAAGCTAATCGTACTTTTCTGCTAAAAAAAATTAATCCCTAGTGCTATTTTACATTTAAAAAATTTGAATTCGGAAAAATTAAAAGTTGAATAAAGTTTATATTAACCGAGACAAAAATGAGAAACATGAATTTTTTTCAATAATATTGACAATGCCAACGTCGCCGTCGGACTAAACTCGGGAATCTACCAAATGCATTTTTTACTTTTTATACAAACACATATATATGTAAATACTCTATTCCGAAAACATTTATATTTTTATTTTTAATAAATAAAATTTAAGAAAAAAATCCTATATTCATAAAAAAATCCTATATCACCTATAAAACTTATTGTTTTTTAATATAATAATCTGTCTTTCATAAAAATAGTATATGTAATACTGAACATTTAGATGGCGTTGTTTTTTTTTATTTGCGTGTTCAATTTTATATACATACGATTATGTCTTGAATTTGGATTGTTTTATTTTTGAATAATTTTTGAATTTTTTTTTATTGAATTTTGAAAGCCTTATTGATTTTAAATATAATTCAATTTAATTTTAATTAATTGAATTGAATTTATGATTTCTTTGAATTTTTAATGTTTTATTGATTTTTATTGTTCGTCGTTGCCTATAATTTAAAATTATGTACTTATTTTAAAGAACATTTTTTCAATTTAATTCAATTTAATTTTAATTAATTGAATTGAATTTATGATTTCTTTGAATTTTTAATGTTTTATTGATTTTTATTGTTCGTCGTTGCCAATAATTTAAAATTATATACTTATTTTAAAGAACATTAAGGATTTTGATATGACATATAAATGTGAGTGTACTATAGACAAAGTGTACCTGCCTAAATTTTAAATCAGGTCTCTACAGTGAGTGATGATGTACTCATGACCTGATTTGATCTTTTTATAAAAAGAAAGTATAAAACACAAACCACATATCTAACAAGTTCAAAGAATCGCCTGTAGCTGTGTTTACCTCATTCTGATTGTTAGTTGTTTGATCGAAAGTTTATTTTTTAACACCTTTACGCAGTATATGAACAGTTTATTCTTCCCTTATTTATTTGCCAAAATGAAAAAGGACAGACCAAGAAATGAAACGGGACATAAAGTACACAAAAATTTATACATTTAAAAAAAAGGTGATACCCTAATTTGTTTTATTTTATAATATTTTATTATTTTATTCTCTAAGGACCACTAAGTAATGTAGTCTGAACATGTACTGCAGTTTACTCTTTCGTAAAAACTGTACAAATAGTTTTTCAAGATCTCTTAAAAAATAAACATGTATACAGATCATGATAAATACACAAAAAAATGAATTTGAGAATTCCTGTAACAGCTAATTATGATTATTCGTAATTATATATGTAAATTGGGTCTAATTTAGGCTCTCTCCGAATGGCTGCTTTAACATAGGATAAGATTTTTTTTCTTCCGATGTAGCCACATGGGAATACTAAAAAAATGAATTTTATATTAATCTTTGTTGTACACGTACTTGACGGTGTTGCCTGCCACGTCTTATTGAACTAAACGAAGAAGAGAGATTTATAATACTAATATCAACATAATATCGACATAAAACCAACATAATAATATATGTAAAAAAACCGTCTTTCCCTACCCGCCATTTTTTCTTCACAACCAGATACTACCACCCCCTGGTAGTTATGGTGGTAGATAGCCCTTGGTGTCCCATTGAAAGTATGCGAATTTGGTAGGGGTGGCTGAACGTGGGTGGGACATTGTTTTGTTATGGGAAGGCCGCAAATGCTTCAGATTGTTCCAGAATGGGCCCGCCGACTATGTCGGTAAGTCTAGAAGGTTCCGGAAAAATCCGCTCTAAAAAGTTCTGGAAGGACAACGTTCTAGAAAGTTCTATAAGGTTCCAAACTAAATGGCGAAGTGTGCCGGTGAGTCAAAAACGTTTCATAATATCCAGCAAAGCTCTAGAAAGTTCTAGAAGGGGAGTGTTTTAGAAGATTTCTATAAGGTTCCAAACTAAGAGGTGAGTCAAAAAGGTTCCAGAACGTCCGACAAAGCTCTAGAAAATTCTGGTGGCGGAGTGTGTCTGTGAATCTATAAGATTCCAGACCATTCGATAAATTTCAAGAATGTTGTGGATGGAGAATGTTCTAAAAGATTTACGAAAGTTCTATAATGTTCAAACAGTATGGCGGAGTGTGCCTGTGAGTCTAGAAGATTCCGGAATGTTCGATAAAGCTCTAGAAAGTTCTGGAAGGAGAACGTTCCAGAAAATTACTTAAAGTTCTATAAGGTTCCAAACTGTGTGGCGGAATGTGTCGGTGAGTCTAGATGGTTCCAGAATTTTTGATAGAGCTTTAGAAAATTCTGGAAGGAAAAGGTTCTAGAAGATTACCGAAAGTTCTGTAAGGTCCCAAACTAAGTGGCATGAATGTGTCAGTGAGTTCAGAAGTTCCGGAACGTTCATGAAGGTTCTCGTATGCTTTAGAAGGTTCTGTAAAGAGATAGTTCAAGAAAGTTTTAAAAGGTTCCAAACTAAGTGTCGAAGTATGTCGGTGAAGCTAGAAGGTTCCAGAACGTTTGATAAAGCTCTAGAAAGTTCCGAAAGTTCTATAAGGTTCCATATAAAGCGGTGGAGTATGTCGGTGACTATAGAAGGTTTCAAAACATTCAATAAAGTTCTAAAATGTTCTGGAAGGAGAACGTCCTAGGAAATTCTCTATTCTTCTAAAGAAAGTTCTCTATGATTTCAAACAGTGTGGCGGAGAGTGACTGTGAGTCTAGAGTCTAGAAGGTTTCAGAACGTTAGATATAGCTGTAAAAATTTCTGGAAAGACAAAGTTCTAGAAGATTCCTAAAAGTTCTATAAGGTTCCAAATTGAGTGGCGGAGTGTGTCGGTGAGTCTAGAAGGTTTCAGAACGTTCATTAAGGTTCTCGAATGCTTTAGAAGATTCTGGAAGGAGAACATTTAAAAAGGTTCTATAGGGTTCCAAAACGAGTGGCTGAGTTCATCGGTGAGTCTAGAAGGTTCCAGAAGATTAAGATAAGGTTCCAGAACGCTCTAGAAAGTTCTGGATGGAGAAAATTTCAGAAAGTACTATAAGGTTCCAAACTGAGTTGCAGAGTATGTCAGCGAGTTTAAAAGGTTCCGGATAGTTCTAGAGGGTTCGAGAATGCTTTATAAAGTTCAGGAAGAGAAAGTTCTACAAGCTATCAGAAAGAACTATAAGGATCCAAACTGAGTGTGGGAGTGCGTCGATGGGTCTAGAGGTTCCAGAAAGAATTATAATGCTTTAGAAGGTTCTGGAAAGGGAAAGTTCTAGAAGATTCCAGAAATTTATATAAGATTCTTTCTGCAGTGTTACGATTGTGCGCTAAAATATCTGTTGATATTTTGGCAAAGCGAAGACGGTCCAGCAAGTCAATATAATCCCAGGTGCCGAAACCAGCAAAAAAGAGACATGAACACAATTCTATGCTTTCCGCATTATGGTCCGGAGCGAAGCCGGGCCAACCAGCTAGTATAATATATAAAGAAAGAGAGAGAATAAGGCTGTCGTTCAAAATGAATGTTATAATGCAATGAAGATTATAACTAAATTACCAGGAAATAAGAAAGGAAGAAATAATGTCTTAATTTAAAAAAAAACTTCAAAAATATATGAAAATTTAAGATAGGTTAACATTGTGTTAAAATGGGGTTATTGATATAGAAAATTAAAATGAAAAAAAACCATAAGAATCATGGTAACAGCCACGGTATCAGCTTTATTGGAAAAATAAATTTATGCCATTAGGGTTTTAATATTTAAGAGTTTTAGTTTTTTTAATTGGCTGCTCCTTTTGAGAATAATATAAAAATATAAATAAATATGTATAAATAATTGATAATTATCATCAAAACGTCTTTTCACACGCGTATTCCAGAGCAAATTATACCGAAAATAGGAATTTCTTAGAAATTTTAATGTTAGGAAACATTAAATTGCGCTAAATAAACATTTTGCAATTGATTAAAACATTGGAATGAACGTTGTTTGGAAGGACTGAAGAGCTTCTTTAGAAGGCAACGATTAATCTTAATCTATAGAAGAGGAACGTATATTTCAGCCGAATACGATTCAAATAAACAACTCGTTTTTACAGACCAATGCCAACAACGTGTATTTTTATTTATTTTTTAATATTAATTTTAAGTCTTAACACTACAACAGGTTATGAGGCCCAATTGATTACTGAGATTTGATGCTATGAATGAAATCTATTATATAAATTAATAAAACTATAATCTGTTTGCCGTATTTACTAAGAAAAAATAAATGGTTACAAATCATTTTGCAAAAAACCGCGCGTATCGGTCCAGTAGTAGATATATGTACACACGAACATTGCCTTTTGTATATATTGGGTGTCTCATAACTGGTAGCATATATGTGGATTTTTGCCTTGATAATAGGTCGAACATGTTCAAGCAATCAGCAGCATCAAGCACCAAAGTCCCTGCTGAACTCAAGGCCAATAGGGCGAAGGAGCTTAGGAAGGCCAAAATTAAGATGGAGTGACAACGTCCTCAAAGATATCTCTGCCTTAGAGCTTCGAAACTGGAGAGAGCTGGCACTAGACCGAGATAATTGGAGGAAAATTATTGAGGAGGCCAAGACCCACCAAGGGTTGTAGTGCCAAGAATGATGATGATGACGATGTTCAAGCAATATCAAAGTTTGCAGTTTTTTTCAAGATTTCTGACCTAACTATCATTGCAGTAACTTATATCGATTATGAAAAATTAATATTGCATTTCATAATGAAACGTTGATATTGCATATATCCATAACTATTGATATTAGTAAAGGAAAAAGTCTCATGTCATTAATTAACAAGATCTTGTCAGTCAATAGTCTCCAGCTCTTTTGGAGTGAATTCTCGCAGAAATCCTAACAACAACGTCCAATTGGAGTATCAATGACTGTACAATACGTTGCACCGTCTTGTTGAACCGTCATCCCAAATATTGACTTATCCCGTCTTACATAAGTGTCCATCCCATCTCAAAATAGTTTAATAATACGCTTTCACAATAATTTTCAATGAAACGTGTAGTGCCCCTGGCGTAAAACGTGGCATACTACATAACAGCCATAAGTATCAACTTCCAAAAAGCACCGCTAGAGGAATAACGGTAATTTCAAATCATCTACTTCGTTTTGGAACACCGTTCATAACAATAATCTTGATTCCAATAACTATAAATGAAAATTCATAGTACGCAGTCAAATCGGTAACCCAATATGTATAATTTATCCTTTGTGTTTTCTAATAAATAAAATTTATTTTATTCTGGATTATTATCACAAGGGTACTTTAATAAATCTTGTTTACTATTCAATTGTTAATCAAATAATAAATAATTAAATATGCCAGAAATATCCTTCTGTGTGTAACGGGTAGGAAAATTCCAAGGGGAAATAAAATATTATATTCTGCATTGACAATTTTCGAATTAAAGACGAACAGAAATTTTAATATTGGAAAGTCGGATTCTGTAATATAAACGCGTAATTATTTAAATAAAATTGTCCCATGTAAATCTTCACGCCCAAACCAGGACGGGTTTGAAATACCAAATTATAATACAATTTTATATTTAAACAATTTTAAAGTTAACTTTTTTAACGCATCCAGGGTATACATTTTATTATAACTGAAGTTGAGCACACAGCATGTAACGGAAATGCATAACTAGAAGTAATGACGCCAAATTGTATTCTTATCAGTTGTCAGGTTCTGTTTACATGCGAGTTTACGAATGTATCCATAGCTTTTAAGAAATTTTTGTTTGTAGAAATATAACTTCTACTGCGCGTATTTATTTCGTAAATCTCCCGCGCGCACGGCAGCTGCGCGCGCAGCCGCAGGCGTGGAGGGGACGCGCGGAACCGGGCGTCACCGTCAGCGGACGGCCGCGACGCCCACTTGAAATTCGGCAGACCGTAGGTACGGTCTCGGTTTATAAGAGGATATACATCGCTTAAAAGTTACCTACGCGTATTTATATTGACGCCTGCCCTCTTCTCGAAAACCCAACTTAACAATAATAAAAATTATAATTTATGTAGCACCATTTTTGTAAAAATTTCACCTCAAGGGTCCGAATATTTATAAACAAACGATTTTAATATAGAATAATAGTCACGGTCTATACAAAATTTACCCAGGCCCGACACGAAAGCGACCTATCTCAGTTTTTTTTTGTTATATTAAGTGTAATAAAAATATGTAATTTTAATATTCAATATCAGTGCCTTACATACAAATATATTGCTTTTTTTTTTCTTCAGGTGTAGTATAAAAAATAAGAATGGTTATCTGTGCCCCGGCCCGACACGAAAGAGACCTATCTCATTGCAATATTGTTTTTTCTCCAGGTGAAGAAAAACCACCCATTTCTACTAGCATGCCCACCGAGATTAGGCTAAACAGAAATGTCAGATGGTCCTACATGATTAAGTCCAGTAGGAAAAAGCAAAAGTCGTCATAAAAAGAACACTCAAAGACAAAAAAACGTACAGATCTCAACACAAGGCAAGCGAGCGCAAGACGCGCCCGCGCCGCGCGGGGTCGGCCTACAAGCAGAGTACGCCTGGCCAGCGGACCCTAAAATCATTGTAAATAACTATGAATAGAACACAACGTTGTTTACTTCACACAATGACAGTTTAATTAAATAAATTAATTAAAACGTTTTCGATATTTACTGCATCATCTTCAGTAATATACTAACTTAAGATTAGAAGACATTTTATCTACTACATAGGGGCGGGAGTTGTCAGGAGTGGGGGAGGGGCTAGTATGGTAAGAAGGGGGGATGTAATAAGTGGTGTTTGTATGTTTAAGGCCTTATCATCATTTCGATGAATTTCTATATTTTCCAAAATGTCCAATTTCTTTCCTTTTTTGCATACATGCAACACCTCCACGTTATCATACTTGAAGTGATATCCCTCTGATCTCACATGGTCTGCCATCTCTGAATTAATATTGAAATTTTTTATCCCTTTAAAATGTTCATCTATTCGCGTTTTTATTTTTCTTCCGGTTTGTCCTATATAGCATGATTGGGAGTTCCCACAGTTAATTTTATAAACCCTGCTATTATCTAGATGTTCTGTTTTAGTTTTATTATTGAAAATGTATTTCTTAATGGTGTTGTTTGTGTAGAACGCGGGTCTGAACTTTCTATCTTCACATAAATTAAGAAGGTCTGTGGTGAGTTTTCCTGTATATAAAATTCTTCTCCACGGTTTTTCTGCGTTCATGTTTTCTTTTGGCTTGTAGTATATGTATTTTTGAATTAGTGTATCTTTTTCTTTCTTTTTAATTTTATTTATTATTGTATTTTCTTTGTACCCGTTATTAGTTGCGATTTTGAGAATTGTTTTTACTTCCGTCTTATAGCCCTCTGGTGACAATGGTATGGAGATTAATCTATGAATCATTGAATTAAATGCGGCCATCTTCTGTGCTTGTGGTTGTGTAGAGTCTGCGTGTATGACTGTGTCTGTGTATGAGTCTTTTCGGTATATTTTAAAAATAAAATTTCCTTATTCTATTGAAATCGTAATATCTAGGAAGTTCAGTATATTTTCTCCAATTTCAGAAGTGAACTGAATTTTAGGATAATGCGAGTTAAAATAATTAAAGAGAATTTTAATTGGACGTTGTGATCCTGAGAAGACTGAGAAGAATATGTCGTCAACGTATCTGTAATAGTAGTTTATTTTCTTAATGAGTGGATTTAAAGATAGTAGTATATTTTGCTCGAAATTATCCATAAAAATATCTGCCAATAGTGGCGATAGCGGGTTTCCCATCGGTAAACCATTTATCTGTTGGTAGAATTCACCTTGGAAACAGAAGGTACTTTGTTTAATGCATACCTTGATGATAGTGAAGATATCTTATCTCAAGATTTCATCGTCACATTTGTCTTCCAGTATCTTCTTTAGGTGTTCCAGAGATTCTTCTATTGGTATATTGGTGAATAGACTTTTTACGTCGAAAGACACTAAAGATGAGTTATTCAATATTGGTTGGTTTTTAATTTTTTGCAAAAATCAATTGAGTTTACGACACTATTTGCTGGTTTGTATTTTGTAATTTTATAGAACATATTATTCGCATATTTTGATAATAAATAACAGGGTGCATCCACGTACGATACGACCGGTCTGAGGGGGTTGTCTTGTTTGTGTATTTTGGTAAGTCCATACAGTTGTAGGGATTTTGGATTCATTATTTTAAGTCCACCTGCTGTCTTATTATCCATTATGGTGTTACATTTCTTAATAGTGTCCTTAATTACTTTTTGATGTTTGTCTGTGGGGTTTTCCACTAATTTGACAAATGTTGCTGTATCGCTAATAATATTTTGTATTTTTTCAATGTATTCACTTTTATGGAGAATAACTATACTGTTTCCTTTATCGGCTCTGGTACATATTAAATTTTTGTTTTTTATTATTTTAGCGAACTCTTTCAATGTATTCTGATCACTATTCTTTGATACTTTTTGTTTATTTTTCATATACTTTTTTATATATTTAGCGCATTTGTGTTTGCTTAACTCATCTGCAGCTATTTCGAGATCAATTATTTGATTTTGATGTTATCTTCGCGATGTAGTGGATTTATATTAAATTTAAAACCTTTTTCTAATAATTTTAAATATTTTTGATCAATGTATTCTTTTGTTAGGTTAATAACTCGACTATGAAATTTTATATTGTTTTCTTCACTAGTTTCACTAATTCTTTTAGCACTGGTTTTTTTTAACGGTATTTATTAGGTTTCTTAGATTTTTATCAAGATTCTTCTTTTTCTCGCTTGCTTTTTTGCTCACAATTTCATATATTTAATCTTCGATAATATCACATTCTATTTGGTGTAGTTCATGTGTAAGTTCTGTATGTAAAAAATGTATATAAATTTTGAGGTTATTTTGGGTCTTGAATGCACTTTGAATTTCACTTTTTATCCAATGAATCTGGCCCGCTTCTATTCTTTTTGTGGCTGATAATGATTTGTTTTTACATTTTAGGGTCGTATATTTGGGAAACACTTTATTCTTTAAACACTGTTGATTAAAATAAATTTTTAATGAAAGTAATCTGTCTTTTAATCTAAAATTTAGTAACTTTTTCACTTTTTTTGCTGTACAAGCTGATAATAATATTTCGAAATTTTCGTGATTAACTTTGTGGAAGTTCATTGTAAATAACTATGAATAGAACACAACGTTGTTTACTTCACACAATGACAGTTTAATTAAATAAATTAATTAATACGTTTTCCATGCTTACTGCATCATCTTCAGTAATATACTAACTTAAGACTAGAAGACATTTTATCTACTACATAGGGGCGGGAGTTGTCAGGAGTGGGAGAGGGGCAGGCGGAAAGTGAAAGTGATTGCTGGGAGGGGCTAGTATGGTAAAAAGGGGGGATGTAATAAGTGGTGTTTGTATGTTTATGGTCTTATCATTATTTCAATGAATTTCTATATTTTCCAAAATGTCCAATTTCTTTCCTTTTTTGCATACATGCAACACTTCCACGTTATCATACTTGAAGTGATGTCCCTCTGATCTCACATGGTCTGCCATCTCTGAATTAATATTGAAATTTTTTATCCCTTTAAAATGTTCATCTATTCGCGTTTTTATTTTTCTTCCGGTTTGTCCTATAAAATGTTTATAAAATTAACTGTGGGAACTGCCAATCATGCTATATAGGACAAACCGGAAGAAAAATAAAATCGCGAATAGATGAACATTTTAAAGGGATAAAAAATTTCAATATTAATTCAGAGATGGCAGACCATGTGAGATCAGAGGGACATCACTTCAAGTATGATAACGTGGAGGTGTTGCATGTATGCAAAAAAGGAAAGAAATTGACATTTTGGAAAATATAGAAATTCATCGAAATAATGATAAGGCCTTAAACATACAAACACCACTTATTACATCCCCCCTTCTTACCATACTAGCCCCTCCCAGCAACCACTTTCACTTCTCGCCTGCCCCTCCCCCACTCCTGACAACTCCCGCCCCTATGTAGTAGATGAAATGTCTTCTAGTCTTAAGTTAGTATATTACTGAAGATGATGCAGTAAGCATCGAAAACGTTTTAATTAATTTATTTAATTAAACTGTCATTGTGTGAAGTAAACAACGTTGTGTTTTATTCATAGTTATTTACAATGAACTTCAACAAAGTTAATCACGAAAATTTCGAAATATTACTAAAATCATTATTTTAGCTCTAATTGAAAGAATAAGCGCCCTTGAGGTGAGTATTTCGCGAAAACGGCGCTATACAAATTATCCAATTATTATTATTAATTATTATTAAGAGTATATAGATTGTATTACTCTAAGGGTAGGACCATCGGACGCCTCTATAGAGCCTAGCTTAGCAAAGATGCGAACCAATGTTCCGTCATTTTTCACGATTTGCAGCTAGTTAATGTAATAATTTTTTAAATTATGTATGCTTGACTGATATATGTAACACAAGAGTGAGTATTTAACAATACATGTAACATTTCCTGGTTTTGCCTTCCTCTGAAAAACGAGGGGGGTTTTCCTTTTTTTTAATTTGGAGTTTTATCCCTTTTCTTTTAATGTCTTATCCGACAACTTGACTGATTATCACGTCTCAGGATGAGTAAAATACTAGTTATATAAAATAATACTATTTTTTCAATAGAGGTGTGAACACGGAAAACGCGTCACATCAATATTCTTACTATTATCAAATTAAGCTAAACGCTTGTGCTATTAAAAGAGGACTAACTTGCTGGTCAAGTGTGAGATTCGAACCCGCGAACTTTTGATCACGTGGCGAGAGTCCCAACCACAAGACCAACAAGCTACTCAAAGTATATTGGATATATATCAACACTATATTGAAATAATATTGGAATGCAAACTGCACACTGCAGTTCCGCTTCAAATGCATATTTGCAATATGTCTGCTTAATCGAAGACGGTAATTAATTACGAAACAGCGCAAATTGAACTAGTAGATCTGTTGATCTGTGCTATGGAAAACTGCGCCTCCTGGGATGACGAGGTCCAGCTATCCCTTCATCTTTTCGGTGGTCTTCCCGGTAGGCATCGTCCAGAGGGGATTTCATTCGCTGCTGTATGCACGAGTCTGTCACTGTCCATTCTGGCTACGTAATCCCACCAGAATCTTCTTCTGGATCTACTCCATCGTGCTATGTCCTGTATTTTGCAAGTTTTCCTTATGACTTTCAAATTGTGTTTTGATAAAATATTTCTCTCTGCCTGCCGCTAGACGAAAATTGTTACGTAAGAAGATGATTAATGGCTTTATAGAATCGGCTACAGATGGCGTTTGCCTTTTGGGGTCACCGGGGAATAAAATAGTGTGTGCTGAGTAACAAGGTCATACCCCTATGCTCGTGTGTCGTGTTCGGTGCGTGGGTAGGTCTCCCAAGTACTCACCTAGGTATATTGCGTTTTAAAACACGTGACTAAGTGAACATGTGCGGAAAAATAAGAAGCTATTAACTGCTGGTTCAATTATTTTGAGTAACATAATATGTCGTTACGTTGCGAAAGAGAAAAAATATTAATAGAATTCCGCCTGAAAAATCCAAAAAGGATTATAAACTTATTAATCCCTTATACTAATATTTTTAGCCTTTTAACTATAAATGATATACATTTTCAAAGATTACTTTTACAAAAAATTACTTAAAAAAGAAAAGAAAAATAACAGCCTGAGTAGGTACTGGGAGCGATCACAGTGTATAGGTATGACAATAATATCAAAAGCGTGTTATTAAAAATCTTTTTTTTTTAATAGAAATGCGAACACGGAATACGTGTCACATCAATATTCTTACTATTTTTATACTAAGCTAAACGCTTCTCCTATGAAAATAGGACGAACTTGCTGGTCTGGAGAACCGAGTCCTGATCACATGACCAACAAGCTACTACTATAAAAGCCTAATTTTTTAAATAAAATAATGTTATCTTCTTTTTAGTCTTTGTCATATTAAATCTTGTAATCAACCTAACCTCAAAATTAAACTTCACTTTTAAAATAATACAAGCCGGGGGGGTGTCACTGGTATGTTCAATATCCAATTAAATAACGTGTCATCATTTAAAATATTTTGTTTTGATTATTAATGATTATTGTATTGTCATCCGGAATATGTCATTCTGCCGAATTTCAATTGTAAAATAATGTATCCTTTTATTTAACTATAATATGTACTTAGTATTTAGCCATTAAAAAGCAATAATAATATTTATTTTCCCATTAAAAAGCAATTATAAAATCCGTAATATTAATCAGTATTGAAAATACACCCGACTGGCATGAATTAGAATTGGCTTCCGATGCTGGCACGAAACGTAACGTAAACAAATAGTTTTGCGATTCGTCTCGTCTTGCTCATTTTCAAATAGCAACACTGAAGCCATATACAGACATGTAAAACATTGAAATGTAATGCTGAGATGTAGCTCTGAAATCTACCGTCGTAGTAGAGCGATTGACGAACTCAACAATTTGTTTCAAAAGTATTTACGTTCTAAAACAAACACATAATAGCTGATAAGTAGGCGTTATGTACAAATTTTAAATAAAAAAAACGAATTATACAAACACTTACACCAAAATCTTTGAATTTTGAAAACCATATTTATTAATCAATCAACGAAAAAATATTTGGCTGCTACCAGGACTCAAACCACGGATCCTCTCCTATACGAGGCAGGTGCGTTAACCAATTACGGTATAGCGGCCTCATACATTTCCGTCAATATGTCGACCTTATATGTAAGTCTCTTATTATTAATTGATTAATACATTTTATCCATTAGTAGCAATCCACTTTTTGGTAATGCAATAGTCACAAATTACTTTGTGTATCTGCCGCTAGAGGACGCCAGAATTAAATGTTTAATTCATTTTAATTTTGTAAACATTTGATACAACACACACACACACATATATATATATATATATATATATAGAGATATATATTATATATTATATATATATATATATATATATATATAATATATATATATATATTATATATATATATATAACAGAGTAGTTTGCACAATTAAATTCTTTGAAAATATTAAAAATCGTAGCTTAATGCTTCCATCGTGATAATATTTATGTATGTTTGGTGTTATAAGTAAAATATTACAGCAGCAATTTTTTATTTTTAATAAAGTATGACTGCCACTAATTTCGTCCATTGTTTTGAACCTTTTTTACATTTATCCTTGCAAATCGATAGAATTAAATTATATTTTAAAAGAAAATGTGCAAAAAATCTTGCCAAAATAAATATTTATTGACTTAAATTATTATCCTTAAAAATATTTGTACTTAGTAATGTTTCCTAATCCAGTTTCATAATTGATGAAAAATGGGCATATTATTAGATATTGAAAAATGAGTCATTAATTTTTATGCAGTACATTAAGTTTTTCTTTAAAATTTACTTATTCAAGACACATAAAAGAATGTTAGGATATTATATTTACAATTGGAGACTTAATGTTTGAAGCATAATGAAGTGTCATTTATCATTCAAGTGATGAATGTAAGCTGGAAGAAAAGTCAATAAAAAGGATGTTAAACATTCTAAAAGTCTGACAAACACGAACAGCACGAGGAAAATGACTAGGCTGATAGCTTTAATTGTGAGTACTAAAGTGATCAAGATGAAAATTTTGAACTATTTACTATCTTTTTGACCTTCTTTAATATTCACTATCAGCTTAACCTTTAAGCGCTCGCTGTGCATATTTTAATATGAGCAGACTAGTGTAGCGTTTTTTACGTCAATCAATATAATTTACAATGTGATATTTTAATGACATATTAAACGGCACATTATATTATAAGGTAAAAAATATTATTGGACAATAACAAAGCTTCAAAATACTTAATAATATAATTTTGTTTGCAGAAAAACTCAAATTAAATCATAAATCTATATAACAATACAATAATACAAATACAGAAGCCAAATATTTTTTTTTTCATTTTTACCAGTACAATACCCACATGAAACTCACATGATCAATTTATGAACTGACAGTACTATACGTAAGGTATTTTCTGTTATATGAATAAAATTGAGTTACAAGTCAGATGGTTTTCTCGGAATTAAATTAATCAAAATTTCCGTAAAATTTAAGAGCGCCCGCCCAAAGGTTAAAGAACATGTATTTTAACCAATGTTGCGCGAAAACCGTAAAATAATGTAATATATTGTGATAAAATATAATATTTTTAAACGATAACCAAAAATTGTCTCAGTTTCAATAGGAATATACATCGGAGAGATTTTTTAGAGACCAGGTCATCTCTACATCGGTCAGCAATATTACGTTTCCACACGAAACGTAATATAGCTGAGTATTTGTTAATAATCTAGTCGACAGTAGGTATTATCTCCAAAATAAAGCATGCAAGTATCATTATTATGGAGGCATGAAACGTTTAGACTTGGTACCTACTACAGCAATATTACTCACTTTAATCCGATTTCACAAATGTTTGGATTACCTTACAGAATAACGTGTTGTCAGGACTTTCGAAAAATTGATGTCTCTCTTTAGATTTTCCTAAATTTAAATATTTCAAAAATAGTTTGTGAAAATTTCAAGTTCATCTACAATAACTGTAGGGTTCTTTTACACAGGCAGTGGACGGCAGTTGCTACGGAGCAGCTCATACCAAAATAATTCGAAGAATAATTGCATAATTACATGCATTGCACTCGATTCTATTAGCTATAAGTATAAAAGCATAAACTATACACAATTTCTTTTGTTGTTCTATTTTTAGACTTACAGCTCATAAGAGTAACTGAATTTAGATTTAGTGTCAGTAAAACTGAGCAGTCGATAGTGTGTTTTTAAGTAAAATAATTAAAAAAAAAACGTTTTCATGAACGGGGAACCACTCTGTTTTAATAAATACTTGATGCATTTAGATAAAATTTATACAGTATATTTTAAGCATTAAAAACCAGTGCTTAATCTAAGGATTTTTGTTTTTAACCAAAGACTCTTGTTTTACAAACAGTATTAACAGGTAACACAAGAGTTAAATTTCAGATGCCACCATTTCTTAAACTTTTTAATTAAATTTAATTTTTAATTTAATTTTTAAATTAAATTTAAATTTAAGTTAAATTTCTAAATTTGAAAAGAAAAACAAAAAACCTTTAATTAAGCACTAGATAAACTATTTACCGAAAAAATAAAAAATGCTTCATTGATTTTATATAAATCACTAAGACGTATTGATGGTCACTGCGAGGCATTATTAAGAGAGATGTCAACAATTGAGCTAATAACTTGGTCCAGAAATAATATTTTTATTTGATTCGTGAAAATTATTTAATACGTAGTATAGCTTGGTATTTTGTATTAAATCAAAAATATTGTAATAAGTTCAAAAAAAATCTCAAAAATACCTATTTTTTCACGCCGCTGCCTACACGTAACATGGAAAGTAATTTGACATATTCACCAATTAATTACTAAGATACAAAAATCATTTACAAATTGATTTTTTTAACAATTTTTATGTTTGTAGTTGCTAAATAATAATTTATTTATTCTTGTATATGAATTTCCTAATACGAGTTTTTATCCGTTTGATGTATGTATTTTATTGATTATTTCATTTTGTGTGTAATATATTGTTCAAAAATACATACTTCATATTTCACTGTCAACGTACAATTCCTTCTCACTGTAATATTTGGAGGCTACGGTTGGTGGTCATATTATAGTATACATGTGATAAGCATTAGTAAGAGGTGTAATGAAAATTGTAACTTACGTATTTATTCTGTATGTATGTTTTGTCGTCAAACCCGAGCACAGAACTTTCTGTTCGCTCTGACGCAATATATATGGGGCCTTCAATCTCGCGTCGGTAAGTAAAAAACTACTTTTCTAGTTTGCCATTTCGAATAGATGTCCATTCGTAAGAACTGGATGAACTTGACTGGCGTAAAGCTTTTAGCGATGGAAAACCTTTTACGCGTTGTGAAGCGATGTCGAAATGGACGTGAAAGACATTTTTATAGTTGGGATTTACTGGATTGTTAACGGTTTAATATTCAGCCGCCGTAGGAGCAAGTGCGATACGTCATAAAATAAATGAGATTTCTATTTATGTTCCTCTGTCTTGCCTTTGAACTATACGTGCGGAAACTATTATTTTTTAAATTAATTCTGATACAGTTTCACAAACCTACTCTTAAGAATATTTAGAAGAATTTTTTTAACTACCACAAAAATGGGTCAAAGACAGGGTATTCGATTAGTCACAGGGTTTAGTTAGTTAGCCCACTAGTTCAGCGCATTCAATAAGTCAACAAAAATACTGGTCTACTACCAAACTCAGTCAAGTCGTCAATGGAAAATTTCCACAAATACACATTGCTTAAAATATTTACGTATTGAAATAATTATCATATCATAATTATATGATTGATTACCCCCATATTGTTGGTTTGATCGATTTATATGCACCATCGAGGTCATCAAGACACATTGCATTATTCTATTTTAGAGTAAATATCAGAACTAATGCATTAGCAAACCCCGCAATCCCCAGATTACATTCGTTAGGGAATGAATATGCGGAGGTGGTCGATATTTTTGCTAGTAGTGTAACTGTGTATATGACTAAATTGAAACCTTTTTTACGTCATAAGTAAATATTAATTGATAAATATTTCTCTTTTTCTTTTTTAAACTTCTCATTTTCACTTTTGTTTTTAATTTACTTAAATCTATTATTAATTGTTTAACTCTCTTAATGTGTACTTTATTCTCTTTTAGCAGTATTGATGTACTTGAGATCTTCTACAACTATCTGTCTTATGTGATTTTTTAAATATATTTTGTAAAAGCAAAAATAAATAAATAAATAAATTTGAATAAAGGTATGTTTCTACGTTCTCTATAAAATCCTATACACTAATATAAATAAAATTTCGCAAAAATAATTTAGAACCCTGCGTAACAAACCTACACACCACACCTTTTAAACACCCTAAATTTGTATTTTATTGCAAGATACTTTCCAAAAAAAAAAATTGTACTCTATGAACATTAGGACTATAGAGTTTAATTATATTTCCTGTTATCTTGTAATCTTGTTTATACCTATTTCAACAAGGTATTATTATATTTTTGTTATTTTGGTGATAATTCTTAGACCACCAGTTGCGCTTTATAACGTCAATTTGTTTATGAAAATTAAATAAACAAAAAAAATCTACGTCTAAGAAAAGGATAATGTATAAAATGAGGGAAAATTTGTTATTAAAAAACTAATGATGTATCCTGTGAAAACCATAATGTTGATTAATATCAATGGAAATTTTTCATAACTCTATTAAAAAAGTTTTGTTATCGTTGGACTCTCAGGCCCGAATACAGAGTCAATCTTTAAATGATTTAAAGGTTAAGGTACGCTTTAAAAGTGTTATTTTGTACTGAAAGGTACGATTTAAAGCGTACTTTTACCTTTAAATCATTAAATATTGTTTCTGTATTCCGGCCTTACCTTTTATATTTTAATTTTAATGTATATATATGAGTTAGTTTAAAGAAATAACTTATCATAGGACCACATAAAAAAACTGAGTTTTATCTTTACCGTGACACAGTTTTAAGGGGTGTATACCTTGTCAATGGTGTAAGTAAAACATTTATTGACAATGACAAAATAATAAAATTGTCATTTCAATCTGTAGACGAAGACTGCACGCCTGTTAATGAGGGAGACTGCACCTCTTATCGAGACAGTTAAGACAAAAATATAATTGAATTGTGTGTATGTAGTAGAAAGTTAAGTTTGTTTTAAGAAAACGTATTGCATCTCACAGTCATAACAAATAATGATAGCTATTTTAATGAACAAAGAAATATTAGAACAAAGAAATATCAAAACATTAGAAATAAACACACATAAGAAACACGCCCCCTATAAGAAGGGGATTGAGTGGGGAGACATGAGATTATAACCAAAACAATATTTGAAGTGTTTGAAGTTTTCAGATAATTTGTTAGCGTTACAATATTATTAACCAAGCGGGAACCTTCCTTAAGAGGGTAATAAACTTTAGCGGAAATATCGCGAAAGTTACCCCTCCGCGGTATAAATAAATACCTTCCAAATGTCACCCAGGTTCAACCCATCAAAGCTCATGTTAAATATTTAACGAACAACATTTTCATTTTTGTTTACTGATTATATATAATAATAATGATGAATTCGTTTCTGCTCGTTTCCGTGTTTGTGTTTTCTCATACTTTTTATTTATTCTGCTGAGATCCATTTGGTAATAAGAGAATGATCACATTCATCATCATCACTGCTACCCATTGTGGATCCTGGTCTCCTAGAGAATACATTTCCATCAGTCAATGAATTGATCTGCTTCTCACCAATTGCTGACGCCACGAATGGATAGGTCTTTCTTTATATTGTCTGGCCATTTTGGTTCAAAGTTTTTTAAGGTTTTAGTAATTTCATTTGACTTGTATTAGATCGATATAGAATATTTTCATATAATTGATTAAAAACCGGTATTTTTATACATTTTGTTTTGTATCTTTAAGTATTGTGTATTTTTTAAATTAAATATTAAATTTCTATTTGAATCACTTCTTGGTATGCTTACGTTTTACAGAACAATAATACGAAATATTAAAAAAAGCAATCTCTGAAGTCATTTACATCATTTTTGAGAAATGGTGAATCATTTATTATATACCCACTATAGTTTATTTTCAATGAATACATATAACTCGGTCAATTTCCAGATACGTGAAAACAGAGTTTATTGACAAAACAGTGACAAAAGTGTGATTTAACTAATTGTCGACCAATCTGTATAATATTAATTAACATATTAATTTATTATTGTAATTGTTTACACCATATTATAATACATATTCTGGGAAAATGTCCCCATTCATTGCGCACATTCAGACATCCATCGGATCAAGATACACTCAATAGACGCATTTTGTTTAAAGCATTTTATTTTAAAATCTACGATTTTATTTGATTTTGTATCTTTAATCCTCAAGTATAAGGTGTCTTGAATAAATAATTGACTTATTGCTTGGTATATCGATAGGTCCTTGAAATGCTTGTTATTTTTTCTTGTAGTGAAATCTCCTATCGGAGATCGGCGATTATATTGGCGATTATGACTATTTATCGCCGCACGAGATAACTCAGAGCAGTTTCATTGGTACGGATACCTCAAGTTACGGCATCCATGACATCCAACTTCTTCCTTTGCTACTTTTTCCAATTATTTTCCCTCGGCGGTAGTTACGGAACAATAATGTAGGTGCGATTTTATAGCAATAAGACAGGAGTTTATAAAGATCACGATCACACATATGGAAATAAAAACAATTGTTTTTTAGTTCTACCTTTTTAATTTTCTGAGACGCGTTTCGCCTTATGAGGGCATTACCAATCTAAATACTTTACATTCAACTACTTGTATTTATATTAAAAGTATTAAAAGGAGATGCTATATAATTTTAAGAATTAATTAAGGTTTTTGGATTTTCTGCATGATTCTAAGAAACAATTATGATGCAAGACTAATGACAAGTAATATTTACATAAAGATGAGGATAGATTTACAACTGGATGTAAATGTGATATTCTTGGTAACAAATTATGTGTGTGCACTAATGATAAATTTCAAACGCGGAGATTCCAGACAACATTATTCTTAGTAACAAATATATTTGAGCGCTAATGATAATTTTTCAAATGCAGGGATTTCAAATTGGCGTCTCAGATGATTTTCTGTGTTGGTGATTTGATCCAAATCTACGGTATATCTATAACAAAAAGAAAAATTAACGGCAGAATCAAATCTTAAAAATAATTATTGGTTTCAGGTTATTTGAAAATGTTAAGTAGAGGGGATCTGTATATATTTACTTGTTCGTTTATGATTTTCTTATCTTTCTTAAAATTAAAAAGGTTGAACGTAAAAACAATTGTTTTTATTTCCATATGTGTGGTTATGAAGTTCTACAAACTTACCTCTGAAACAATAAAAAAGATCACGATCCTCTAAAAAGTGGTTTCTCTTTTGAAAACTGCACTCTAAATCAGTGGAATTGATGTTATTTTTCTCATTATTTACGTATCAAGAAATCCTTCACGTTGGACATGCGCCACTTTCATCAATCATATAATCCTAAAAATTCAGAATGCAACGTTCCAGTGATATTGTTATTATTCGTATGATGGATTATTCCAGAAAAATATTCAGCAAAAAAAATATTTTCCTGAATATGCACGTATTACGGATTTTAACCCACAAATAGATGTAAAAATATAATAAAATAAGGTACAGGAATATGTGTGTAGAAGCATACCAGCTCCAAAATACCCAATGCTGAACAATAATTTCATTGGTAGGGTGAGATTTCGTGAGCCTTGCATTACTGGGCCAATTTTATTTTCGCCCTTCGAGTTCAGCCCCCCGGATCTTGTTAAATTTTATCTTCCATATAATATTATTTTTGAACAATACAAGTCCCAAGTTTTCGACGGCTCGAGCGAAATGCTGACATCCATTTTGAAATACATCGACAGCGCGTAGGCGTGACAAGAACGGATGGCGAATTTTAACGCGGGTAGGATGTGTTAATACCACTCAGAAAATAAAAAAAATCGGCGCAAATATTCACTTAAATACTTGTAGCTGGCACAGAGAAATAAATTAAATAGAGATACTTTTACACGTTCGTTCCATGTGAATGGTTGTTCGTTACCTACGCGGGCGCAACCTTATTAATGAGCCCGCACATGTAACCACAGCACGGAAAACGTCTAAACCGGGCTTTGCTCGACAATTCATAGAACCGGCTGCCTTATAATGTGGATCCCGCGATCCAGAGTCCCATAAAAGTGAAAAGAGAATGACTTCGTTGCTTTTCCTTAACAGTTTTAGGAATTAGTGCCATCACGTCAGTTTCTCTCAGTGAAGCTTTCAGATAATAAATGCACAGCTACATTTATTAGCTGTTTACATTTACGCGTAGGTTCGACCGTTATCAATAAATAACATTAGATTTGTATAGGTAGATAAAAACATAATAAATTGAAGAAATGACTGAATGGCCTCGTGAGATTTCTTTTTTTTCAATAATATTACAAAGTAAATAATTATCCTAAATTTATTATAATTGTTGCAAAATCTGTTAAGTTTGTTTACTTACAATTTATGTTTTTAAAAATACTGTTTTTTATAGTATTTTATTTTTGGTGTTTTTTTCAATTCTTTTAAGATAGTTGATAACTTTAAAAGTGATATATTTCCATATAAAAATGTGATAAAAAACGCAAGAGAAGATGTGAGAAAAAATTTTCAAATTTGCTCACTCTGCCGGACGATCGCCTTAAGAAAATAAATAAATAACATTAATCCTTAGTTTATAGATATTAAACGACTCAATATACAGAGGTTCTATAAAAGTGTTATGTTGAAATACATAGATAAGAAAAAGTAACCCATAAAAGTTTTTATTTAACTCCCTTTCTTTGTAAAATATAACAACAATTAATGACGAATTAAAACATATAACATAACACTAAACTTACAGTAATTTAATATATTTCTAAAATGTCAGATGTTTTGAGTTAATATAAAGGGAAAGTAAAAATGAAAAATAGCTTTTGCCAGCACGTTACTTTGGCAAGACATTGCGCACTGCATTTTATATTGGGGCGGGTGCGTACAATACACTGTTGACTGCTTTTAGTGTAGCTCATTTTGCCGGCCTTGTACACTGTCGCGGAAGGGAGATATGGCCCCCCGCTGTTTTACGTTTTATCGACTCTCTAATCAAACAAAGGAGTGATAGTTTGCTTTGCGATGGCCGACAGGACGAGGTAATATCATTGTGCGCGGAAAATTTCCATTCCATTTCGTGACGATTCTCCGCCTGTTCAGCAATCGTATTGTTCATTGTTCGTGGTAGGTTTCAAGTTTTATTGAATCGAACAAAGGGCACAACAGAGTCCTGGAAGGAGAAAAATAAAATTAATCTATTTTATTCCCAACGAAGGTGACTAGGAATTTTTTGAGCCAATTTTTTTGGAGACAAATGAAACAATAAAAACAATCAAAAGTTTTTAATAATTTGCCAAAAAATCACTGCACACGAATTAATCCGGAACACTTTTCTTAAATTTACAGTCACTAAAGGTTATCAGAATATTTCACTGCACCAATCACGATGTTTCTATCGCTTAGATCACTTTCGAGAGAACTCCGTTCAATTTTCGCACATAGGTAATTCGCCCGACATCTGTCACTCGGTTTACAACGGTGTACGATTTTATCCATGGAATGTCACTCATGAAAGGTTAAACATCAAAACAAAGACTCGGTCCGGCGCGTCCGAACTAGTCCTTTAATACCAAAGTAGGTTTCGCGATGCTTCCAGAACATTCATTACATTTCAACGATTCTCTTTAGAAATTTCCAGTGCCTACGAGAATGCTCCAATCGATTACTTGCTCCATAGTGTTATGAAATGTTACAGAGATTTCGAGAGACTTCGATAGTGTGCAATTCCTCTGGATTCTAGCATCTCATTGCAGTAAGATGAAAATTATGCTCCACCATTTTAACGACAATTCAACTTAAAAAAAAGTTAACTAAGTATAAAAAATATACGTAACATCATGTAACATAATCTATACCTATAAAACTCAATGTCTGTCTGTCTGTCTGTCTATCTGTTATCTATACAAATCCACACCGTTTGTCTGATTCTATTCAAATTATTTATACTTATGCTTTGGGACCCGGCGGGTAACATAGGTAACATTTCCCCCCTATTCTCATACCCATTCCCCTCCCACTGACGTATTTTCGATGCAAATCTGTACCGTTTGACCGATCGGACTCAAAATTTGGAAACTTATTCTTTAAAACTCAACGGTTAACATAGGCGATATTTCCCCCTATTCTCATACCCCCCCTCCCCATGACACATTTTCGATGCAAATCTGTACCATTTGACCGATCGAACTCAAAATTTGGAAACTAATTCTTTAGGACTCGGCGGGTAACACGGGCGATATTTCCCCCCTATTCTCATACCCCTTCCCCTCTCACTGATATATTTTCGAAGCATATCTGTACCGTTTGACCGATTGGACTCAAAATTTGAAAACTTATTCTTAAGGACTCAGCGGGTAACATATGTGACATTTTCCATCTATTCTTCTAATCCTTTCTTTCCGCTGATATATTTTCGATGCAAATCTGTACCGTTTGTCCGATCGGACTCAAAATTCGAAAACTTATTCTTAAGGACTCGGCGGATAATATATGCGACATTTTCCCCTATTGTTTTAACCCTTCCCCTCCGCTGATATATTTTCGATGCAAATCTGTACCGTTTGACCGATTGGACTCTAAAGTTGGAAACTTCTTCTTTAGGACTAGGCAGGTAACATAGGCTTTATTTTCTCCCTCCTCTTTTACCTTTTCTCCTCCCCCTGATATATTTTCTATGCAAATCTATACCCTTCGAATCAAAGCTTTGTTTCCCCCCCCCCAAAATTATTTTCAACTTACCGGTGCAACGCCGGGTACGAACAGCTAGTATAAAGTAAAAGATGCACCTTAAAATAAGATTAATTTTGAATTACGGAGGATCATGTTGCTGTTGCATTTCATTCACTTTTAATTGGTCTATTTCTCACTCTATCGAACAAAAAAATAACTAAACGACCGCATTTCTACCGCGTTCAGTATATTTTTATTATTTTTACAATTCATTCAGCTCTTCTTTATCTACACTAGCTATTCGTACCCGGCATTGCACGGGTTACGGATTAAGTTGAAAATAAATTTGTGGGGGGAAACAAAGGTTCGATTCGAACGGTATAGATTTGCATCGAAAAAATATCAGGAGGAGGGGAAAGGGTAAAAGAGGAGGGAGAAAATGTCACCTATGTTACCCGCCGAGTCCTAAAGAATAAGTTTGCAAATTTTTAGTTAGATCGGTCAAACGGTAAATATTTGCATCGAAATTATATCAGGGGGTGGAGAAGCGGTAAAAGAATAGGGGAAAATGTCGCCTATGTTATCCGCCGGGTCCTAAAGCATAAGTGTGCCAAATTTGAATCGAGTGTAGATTTGTAAAGAGATTTTGAGTTTTAAGGGTAAGGATGGATATAATTTAACAGGGGTTGAAACCGTATTATAATAAGTTACATGGTTGGCATTTGCGCATACAGAATAGATACTTAATCGCCGGTAAAATCGATTGAACTTATTTGGTTTTCGCTCAAATATTCCCAATCAATTATGCCAAACAGTTGGAATATATTAAAAGTTGGTTCTGTAAACAAATTGATTTTGCTCCCCAGCGGAAGGCTCCATTAACCCTTTTACCGCCGTGCGGAGAAATCTACTCGGGGTGGGTGTGGGGGGATGGATGCTTCGGAAATCCAAGGGTTGGAAATAATTAGGTAGTTTTCTGCACGGCGCACATTCCGATTATCGTACTCAAAATTATTCAATTCTGATTATTTTCGATACCATAATCAGGATCTACGGAATCTAAGTCCTGTCAATGGAGAAACGTACCTTAAATAATGGCTTTTTAGCAGAGGCGTGCAGTGAGAACAAGAAGCATGACTTTTATTTAAACATTTATTTGGGAAAAAATATGATGAAATTTTAATATTGCTAGATACATCTCTTATTTCGTTTTTTTTTTCAAAATATTTGCTTAGAAAAAGTCATACTTTTTGTTCCTACTGCACGCCCCTGCTATTTAGTAATATTATGTGTATACATTCTTGATTCTAATACAACCGGGAACGTGAATGTGATAATGGCAGTAATTTTCTCGTTACATCATTTATTTCCAGTCGATAGCCACGGGAATGCTAGGCTATTTATTGCCGTAGCAGATGATTGATTAAAAGGACCTTTGAAGGTATAGATTTTATTTTATGTTCCATTCTGATTCTCATTCTTCATATCAGTTTACCATTGTATGTTTGCGTAGGTACATATGTCAAGCCGTCGGTCAGTCTAGATACTGTGTAAAATAAATACTCATTTACATGTCTTTACGGAATTTATTTGAAGTCAAATTAGAAGGAATTAAACGATGAAACGGAGAACACCACTACCGATAGAAAATGGTGAGCTTAAGGTGCTCGTAGTGGCCATTGGTTAGAAGACGATGCCATGCTGCCAGTGCCTTGTAGTCCTCCAGTGGTAGGTATTCGTCTCGGCTAAAATGCGCTTTGCTCGACAATTCATAGATCCGGCTGCCTTATAAGAGTCCCATAAAAGTGAAAAGATAATGCTTTTGCTTTTCATTAACAGTTTTAGGAATTAGTGCCACCACGTCAGTTTCTCTCAGTGAAGCTTTCAGATAATAAATGCACAGCTACATTTATTAGCTGTTTACATTTACGCGTAGGTTCGACCTTCATCAATAAATAATATTTGATTTGTATAGGTAGATATAAACGTAATAAATTGAAGTTCAGATAATGGAGGATAATCAATGTAGTATTATATAAAAAAAATACAGAATAACGCAATAATTAAAATAGACAATTAAGACATTTTATTATTATTTCAAGATTAACTATCTGATATGAAGCAATATGGCGAGCACATTGCACTCTGTTATAGGAAAGTAAAAAAATCTTGAATGATAATTCGTAGTTCTAAAACCATCGGCAGAACTCCAAACTGGCTAAGGGATAGATCCCATAGGGGGAGAGCTACAGCCATTCCCTGCGAGATACCCACGTACAAATGACCTTTAGGAAAAGCCATAAAATAATATTATTTTAAAGTGGGTCTTTCTCTCTCGTGCAATCGGACATCCGGTATCCCACACTTATTTTAAATTAAAATGAAAATCAAATGACACATTTAAATGGTTTTGTTCTTGTTTGCCTGTTACGTAAAATTTTCTAGGTCACACTACAACAATATTTTACACATACATGGTTCGTAATGTTCCACCAGAAAGCGTTTAATACCAATTGATACTTCAGCGTGATATTTCCGGTAGACAAAAACCCAATATCATAAATCGGGTGAAAATCGCGAAAGGTCCAAATTGCCACCGACAAACTTCCCTTAAGTCAAAATGTCTCTGCAATGGTAAAAGTGGTGAAATTGTAGCAAAAATTCCAAGAAATATAATTTCCCACATGTAAATATATAAAAAGTTCAAAATCCAGAAAGGTCAAAATGATTCTATGGGAGGTTGCAACAATATTAATCACAATATATATTTTTAACTAAGTCTAACATGAATTTCATTGCATTAGCTTATCACCATTTTTGCTTGTCGGGGTAGAGAATTTTCCAAAATTTTCATTTTCTTTATATTTATATTTTGACTTTTGAAAAGAATCTCTGCGTACCGAGATACAAAAATACCTTAGGGAATTTGTTGGGATTCCGGATCAATTTCACCTTACTTACATTATTTCTTTCATTAGAATAACTTAAGATAAGAATAGTAAACTTGGTGTCGCATCGTGTTCCTCTAGAGACCAAGAACTTTAAAACGTGCCAAATACAGTTGAGTTCTTTGTCCTTTTTGTACAAAGAGAATTTTTCGTGTTTTTGTTCTATTATTCTTACTCCTTAACAAATCAAATCGCTCTGCCAGTATACCCCGCGTAAAAGTGCTTTAAAAATAAAGGACACCATACATTTGCAGCTTGATCTGGTGCCAGGATTCAGAATCGTATAGGAACATCGGTAGAACGGAAGTATTTTTATCTGAGCGTTAGTTCTACGTAAGGGTTGAATGTCCGGAAGCATGTAAAAGACTCACTTGCTGACCAGAAATACGAGGGTATAATATGCACGTATGAATGTGATGGCTAGTTACTCAATTAGAAATATAAAAAAGTAACTCATAAAAAACAAGTTTTTATTATACTCCCTTTCTTTGTAAAATATAACAACAATTAAAGAAAAATCAAAACATGTAACATAACACTAAACTTACAGTAATTTAATATATTTCTGAAATGTCAGATGTTTTGAGCTTTGATAAGACACTTCATGCTTTGAAGATTGAATTCTGAAAACATTTGTCAGTCAATTTAGATTTTCGATATTCGTAGTGAAGTACCTTTTATGTATACCGACGGAGTAATTCAAATTAAGAAAATATTCCGCGACGTTATCGGGCCACCGTTGCTAGTAAGAAAACTTTTCTAATGAATCCAATTTGAAAAAAAACATAAAATTTCTAAAAATTCGAAATTATACTATAATTATTAATTTTTTTCTAACGAAAATTTGATTGATCTTCTTGATCGTCGCCACAAGTCTACTTGCCAAGTTTCAGCTCGATTGGATCACGGGAAAAGGGTTAAAAATCGATCGAAAGTTTTTTCACCCGGCAAGCCGGCAAGCAAGCAAGCAAGCAGACGCCACGGTTAATATAAAGGGAGAAAAAATGCATTACTGGTCTTCGAACGTAAGATTCTGAGAAGAATATTTTGTAAACTTTAAATTTCAAATATATCGAAGTTATATAATTTTTCGTTGACAAATATGTCGAAATATCGATTAAATGAATGGTTTAAATAATTAACGAATACTCAGATAATCCTATACACAAAACACTTATTTAACTACCTAATTAAACAATGATTTAAAAAAAATGTAATCAAGAAGCGAAATTATTCAAAATCACACCTCAGATAAACGTGCGACACGTCTTCACGGTGAACAAAATAAACTTAGCAATTTGAAGGAATAAGTAAAAAGATTATACTATCTCAAGCCATTTATTTTCCTACCTGAATATGTGAAAAAACATTTTGAAATGCAGGGCGACTACTCGCAAGTTCAATCTATTCCGTGCAGTGTAGAGTTTTGTGGAATAATCTAGAACGTTTTGGAATTTCACGGATACAGGGAGGAAGGGGGTGGATGGCGGAGGGTGTGGTAGTGACGTGTGGTGAATTCCGTCACACTTCGGGTAGACAAATTGTTTTCTGTTCTGAAGCTGGAATAGTTAAGCGAGGTTTCAGCTACAAGAGGAATTCGTGTATTAAACCGCCGTGACCACCTATTGACGCGTTTAGATAAACAATGTACAATTTCCCATGTTTAATAACATATTTTATAGGATCTTTCAAGTCAGAAGCTAAAGTTAGAAGAAAAAAATATGTTAAAATATGTATTAATTAATACATGTATGGTATACGAAATCAATGAGCTCTTTTTAATATAACCTACGGAGGTAGTTAGGGAATACGTGTACTTTGTTTTCCACAGGCTAAGAGTTACGATTTATATACAATTTGGCCCAGAAAAGCGAAAGATAAGATTTTTCGAGGTGAGGGTCTCTTTCTTGGGAAGAGAATCTTCTTCTTTTGGTGTCATGTCAGGTCCCCCCAACGTTGACTATCACCCGAGAGAAAGCGTCCCTGTCCTGGGCAGCACGAAACAGCTCTCCAACACTTCTTATGCCCGTCCAGTCGCGTATATTGCGGAGCCAGGAAATTTGTTTCCTTCCAACACCTCTACGACCCTCTATCTTGCCCATAAGAATCAGGTGGAGCAATTCATATTTTTCTCCTCTGAGCACATGACCCAAATACGATACCTTTCGGATTTTGATATTTGTCAGCAACTCTCTATTCACTCTAGCTCTTTGAAGAATTCTTGTGTTGCTGACCATATCCGTCCAGGGTATCCGGAGCATTCTCCGATGTATCCACATTTCGAACGCCTCCAGCCGGTTCATGCTACTCACTTTGAGGGTCCACGATTCCACTCCGTACAGCAGGACTGACCATATATAACATTTGACCAGTCGCTGTCGAAGTTTCAGATTAAGATTGTCATCGCAGAATATCTGTCTCATTTTGTTAAAAGCAGCTCGCGATGCTTCAATTCTGCATTTGACTTCGGTTTCTGGGTCGAGGTCTTCCGCTAGGATACTTCCAAGGTATTTAAACTTTGTCACTCTCTCTATACCAGCCCCATTCAATGTGAGGCGTGCTCCCGTGTGATCTTGCCTACTAAACACCATGAACTTTGTTTTACTCACGTTCATGTTAAGACCCAGTCTCACACCAGCCTCATTAATTCTGTTATAAGAGAATAATAGAGAAAAATTTACATATCATTTGTAATAAAGTCAAGAATTTTAGGTGATGCGATTCGAAAAAACTGTCCCTTAAAAAGGTAAACCAGAATTCGATAGGTTGGTAATCGCTCGAATAACTGTGCACCTGCTATTCTAGAACTTTATTTAAATTACGTGAACCATCTCGACCCTTCTAGGTGCTTCTCTCCTACATTGCTACTACTTCGCTACATTGATCGGGAATATATCGGAGTAGATACTCCTCTTAACAATATAATATACAATAATATAATATACTCTTAACAATATACAACTATATGATGGGATTAGTTTTGTGCAGGGTCCATCAAAGTTGATGTGTTACTATAAGCATGACGTATTGGCTTGTGTCTGTTGTCTATGAGGTATTGAAGCTTACATTAATAGGGTGTCCTGTAATAAACCCAAACATGTTCAAGTTGTTACTGATGTTCCAAAAACCTAATCATTATTTAAGTGTTATTGTGTTATATTTTTATATTAGTGCGATATTAATTAAAGTGTATTATTAAAACTTTCACTCGAAAAAATCTAAAAACTGTGTAATAGTAGTATATTAAATTTATAAAAGTTATTAACTGGCGAAACTTTTGATTTATATTTTTTTTCTCTGTTATTATATATGTAAGGATATCTATTTCGTAGAATGTCAAAGAAATATAATTCGGTCAATAAAAATAAGCGAAGAATATTTTAATATACATTATAATATTTTTTAATATTTCTGGTGATACAATTTTCTATTGGGTAAAGAAAACACTTTCGTCTTGAATTTTTTTATATGAAATAAATGAACATGGGTATAAAGGTAGATTTCCAACCAGCTAAACCCGGTTTTGCCCGAGTCGATGATTTTAAACATACATTTTAAACAAACATAAACATACATAAACATACATACAAACAAACAACAAACAAACATAAACATACATAAACAAACTTTAAACAAAAAAATCACAATTGAAATATCAGGGAATATTGTCCTTTTAATTTTTGTTTTAATTAGACAAAACAAAAAGTGTATTGGAAAATCAATCCTAAATATAAATTTTTACTTATATAAAACGGAATAATGATTATTTTTTATTTAACGATAATGAAAACAGAATGAGTTTAACTATTGGATTCAAGTTACGGTTACGGATGGACATTCGATATTATGATTATTGGCGAATAATTTATATAATAGTAATAATCGAAATACGAACCTTATAATTAATAATTACTCTTTAGAAGCTTTTCATTAAAAGCACGCAAAAAAAATCTTTCACATTAGTTAGTAAAACTTATATCTAAAATTCGTCAATTACGTAGTTTTTTTCAATGGTTTTGTCTATATGCGCCTCATATATACTCATGTTTGTATATTTTTTCGGGCAAATGAATCAAATTCACAAAAACATTATCGCTTTTGTTGTAAAACGCGAAACAAATTATTTCAGGTAAATAAGCAAAGTGTGCTTCCTGTGCCCTCGAGGATTACTTTGTCCATTCAAGGAAAATAGAGGCTGACAATGAAAAATTACGACCCGCCGCCATTTTGAATCCGTCCATTCATTCGCCATATTATTCTTAGGTACCCACTTGAAGAAAAACAAAGGGATCCCGTATTATGAGAGGTCAGAACGGTCGAAGGAAACACTCCAGATGTAAGGGCCTCACTGCCCCACGACGTTTCCGCTAGGCTCATCCCTTTTACTGTTACCGATCTTTTAAGGGACCGAATTCATGAATGTGGACGCTTGGACGAGCACGTCATTTCAGAAACATCGATTTAATGGGGGAAGAGCATCGTTCTGGAATGTACAAATTTTACGTCAAAAAAGTTTCACTCTTGAGGCGCGTTCAGAGTAAAATTTTAGGATGCAACGAAATGCGCGCGCATCGTGCAACGGAATATTTTCATTCCACGAAGTCACGACTCACCAATCAAAAGTTAAGTAGGCGGATTTCCGAATGATATTTGACCAATACCGGTTCTTTCAAATAACGAAAAGATGTTGTTGAAAATGGTGTTATGAAAATTGCATATACTCCGAGCGCTGCGACTGTGGTTATAGTAGTCAAAACAACAGTTTTGAGAAAAGCGCATTCAAAGGTTGAAATCGATTTTCCAACTACAGGAAACAATATTATTGTTTTCCGAGTAAATAATAATATCTAATATTCGTCATTGCAAGAAAATAATTAGATTTACCTATTACCGTTATTTTTTATATTAAAGTTAGATAAAAATTGATGATACGACAAACATCGGCGACACTGCGACGAAAACTGACGATACGACAAAATGGAACTGAAATATCGGTTGGTATTGAAAGGAAAAAAGATGTAATATAAATGCTTTTTTTATTATTGTTCGATTCAAAATAACAATAAAAAATTGTTTTCATTTAAAAATATATATAAGAATTATAATTACTTGATTAATGTACTCTTCAACTTAATTAAAGCGATAATGAAATCATTTTTATGAAATTCGACCAAAAAATAATTTAAACTATAGAATTACCACAATAAATGTTAATTTACAAGACCAGAGAAACTTTTTACCAGGGTGATAATAAAATAATAAAAAATACTAAATAAAAAATAATAATTAAGGCAAAACCAATGTTTTTTAAGTAAATTTTCGAAAAATATTTTATTAACAGGTGGCGTGTATGAAAGTATTTATGCAAGATCACGTTGTTTTTAAAAGTCGCGCATCTAAAAATAATGGAAAATTTGAAAGACTCTCCACGCCTAAGATGTGTTGTTTATAACTTATTATCTACGAATGATATCAAATCCGTGTTCGTCTTTTACTTAATGTTAAGTATATCATTTTTTTCTTATCTCAATTACAAAGGTTAGCCCATCACCCCCAGCACTGTAATTCAATAGAACTAACTTTTTTTGTAATTTTCGTATGAACATAAGATGAATTGATAATACGTACGACAAAATAGAACTGATCAAACACGGATATTTCAACACATACGACAAAATGGAATTCTGTATCAACGAAACTAAAGTAGATAGGATCGGAGCAATTCGTAGAGCAAGTCTCAAAGCCTAACACCATCATAATAAGTCAAAAACGACGATTTTGACCTTACGACGAGATAGAACTAGGGTGACAATATTTCTACTTGAGTTTGTAAAAACATTTTATTTTTTCACTACAAGTTTCGAGAAAATATTCAAATATTCAATATTCCCGTTACAACTATAACAATATTTTTCAGTACCTAACCATTACTTATTTTTAACTTTATTATATAAATTTGAACAGAATCATTGTTAAATTTCTTTATTTAAAAAAAAAAAAAAGTTTTTAAAAAGTAGTCAGTTTTTCTTCACCTGTCGCTGAGAAATTCTGATTTTCTCGAAACTAGCAGTGAAAAAATTTGTATTTTGTTACAAACTCAAGAAGAGAATAAAATATTTTTAATAATCTATAATAAATCTTATTATGTGGTATGAATATAATTCTACGTATAGAAAATTACGTTATATATTGTCAATTAAGATGGTTTGGACACGTCTTGCATATACTAGATAAACGATTACTAAGTTATATCACTTCTTGGCAAAGACTGTATGGGGGAAGCTTGAGTCTTAATCGGCCAAAGAGTGAGGGATATAGAAACAAAACCGCCACTTTGTAACTGAAAAAAATTGAGGGTGATATGCTTAACAATTTAATAATAATAAATTAATAAATAATAACTTTCTGATAACACGTTTTAAAACCATTTTATCAGAAGCATATAAAATTTAAAATCTCTGCTTTGGCTGTAAAATCAGTTATAGACAATTTTATCTCAACTTTGTCGATCACATAGAGGCGGTTTTGTTTATGTACCCCTCAAAAATGGAACAAAAATTATGATAAATATATCTTGTATTTATTCCAAATCGGCTTTATTTTAGTATTCTCATTTAATGAAAAGTAAAGAAGTCTTTTAAATAAATGCTTCTATTAAACTATTTTTTAAAGTAAATGTCTATTATTTTTATCTATTATTTTAAGAAATTGCCTATTATTTTAATTACTGAGAGAAGGAGCTAATTCTACTTAAAAATTTGAAACAATTGCTTTCTGCTTTCTTAGAGTTTCTTTGTTGATTGTGTACTTTTATTCACTTTTATACATCACTTTTATTCATCTGTTGATTGTGTACTTTTTCTATCCTCTCATTTTTTTAATTTCATTTCGTGTTACCCACGGCCCTTCGGATTTTCCTTTATTTTAAGATGATAGGAATTTCTGTCGAGTCCGTAATCTGCTTTAATAAAGACATCTCCCCTTTCGTTATTGCAATATTACAAATTCAAATGAAAATCCTCAAAGAAGGCTTTCAAAGCATTCAATGACCAGTTTGTTGAACAAAGAACTAAATAGTTGTATATAATAGGGTGAAGAAAAACTAGTGAGTGAGTGAATGTAGTGGATGAAATTCTAAGCGAAAAGATTTAATGAGTTATTTTACATCAAACACAATTCATTATATTTTGATAATAGAATAGAGGCAGGTTAGGGTGTGGATTTTAATGAACGGAATCAAATTATATACACGTAGGAGCGAAAATGAGTGATTTGATTGTATGCTGTTTACTATACGCGGATGATGCAGTATTGATGGCAAATAACGAACAGGACTTACAGAATCTAGTAAGCAGGATGTATGATGTATGCAGGGAAAGTGAACTTATTATGAACATAAACAAGTCAAAAGTGATGGTATTTGAGAAAGAGGAAAGTAAGACAACTTGTGAAATTCTAATAGGTAATGAATATTTGGAACAGGTAGATGAGTTTGTATATTTGGGAAGTATGTTCGATAGAAGAGGGAATGTTGAGAAAGACATCGAGAGGAGAGTGACTGCGAGGAATAGGGTGAATGGTGTTTTGAACGTTTCTAATAGAAATATGTCTACCGAGGCAAAACTAGCTGTACATAATGGAATTCCGGTACCAACACTGATGTATGGAAGCGAAGCCTGGACCTGGCAGAAGAGGAATGAAAGTAGATTGGATGCAGTAGAGATGAGATCCCTTAAACGTATGCGTGACAAATCAATTTATGATAGAGTAAAGAATGCAGATATTAGGAACGAATGTAAAGCTGATCTTAGTATAATTAATAGAATTAAAAAAAGGTCGCTTAGATGGTTTGGGCATATTAAGAAAATATAATAAGTAGAAAGTAAGTATAAAGAAAGTTTCAAGAAGTAAAGGAAAATACTATAAATTGTAAGTAGATTCATAAGAAAAAAAAAATTAACAATTGAAAAAAATTCTATAAGATAAATACAACAAATGATATATCGAGTACAGCATTTACCTATAAGGATACATATTTTTTTTTTAACTGCATTTAATGAACTATTTTAAGTAGCTTCAATCCACAAAAATAACTGCACTATAAAAGAAGTATTGTTAACAAGATTTTCTAAATAAATATATATTTTATATATAGGTAATACGGCAATTTTTTTTTATATATTTAGAGATTTATGTATAATTAAATTAGGAATAATACTAATTTCAGATATACATTTCTTTTCACAAAAATAAATCAAACATTTTATGATATCATCGATGGCAATGTCGTCGTAAATAATCATTTTGATATGACAGATGGTATTTATAGAAATATAATTCACAAAAAAAGTTTTGGGTGGAATTTGTAAAAAATATCATTTCTGCAAGTGACATGCGCGCAGTTCTCACCTGGTATCGGACCTTTACTCTAGAAGAAGTTGGAGAGGAACATTCAAGTAATAACCGGTCAGTGCATCGTATTGGTGACATTCCATGAGATGTAGTTCCTTTTATCCTCCTTTGGAGCATCACTTTTTACATGATATCCTCATGTTGGATAATAGCGTAAAAATATTGATTCAGAGATGTATATTTGACGACGTTCGATGGTTAATTCCTCTGTGATCCGTTTTCTTTCTATGGCGGTCTGCAATATGCAGGGCGTGCGTCGAAAGCACCACATTTTGTGATGATATTGGCTTATTTAAATCGATATTGATGAGAAGGTTATACTGGAATGGTTGTCTACTGAAGTTTATAATAAAGAGAAGCTTTACAACCCGTTAAATATTCTGTGATTATATGTTTGCCGGGTAAGTAGGTGCGGACGAGCCTTTATTGTTCGTGAAACGTAGAGGTATGCCGCGCGTGTGACGCGTGCTTTACCTTCGTTTTGACTGAATCGGACGAATCGCAAGACGCGGCCGTTAGCAGCGAATCTGGCCAATGAAACGGGTCCTGAGATGGTAGACTTTGACTTTTACACGCAAGTTGGAATGAAAGATGGCGGGAGATAGAGACTATTTTTAGCGATACAAATTGGAGAGCGGCACTTGAGTTTTCAGCCTAGAGGACGGCCGAAGGCCTTGTTGAAGGGAGTCCGAAATAAGGAAGATAATTTAACAGGACCGAGGAAAAAGCCGGAAGTTTATAATAATTCAAAGGAGATTTGGAACAGTGAACAGATAAGCATTTCCAATATTATTTATTTCTATTGCCTTTTATGTGTATTCTATTTAGAACCTTATATACTATGCGCGCATCAGATTTAATATATGATAATTCGTAATTTTGCGGCTGTGATAATCCAGCCGGCGTTCTTTCATAATACTAATGTAATTTTCAAATATGCAAAGGAATTTTTGTATTATCTATACTGGCGATTGAAGACACAGATTTCTATATGATTTGCGTAGTAGCAGTATGATAATTGTTGTATTGCGTGGGTATGCACAGTCCGGTCTTCAGCTAAGGATCACATTTATATTATCTATTACGGTTAATTATTTTTTACTATCGAAATGTATTATTTTGAGAATATTTGAGATCGCGAATTGTGTGTAATTAATATCAAGGGTTGTCAGTGTGATATAAATTCAAATCGTACGAGAAATTTCCTCCAAATAATATATTTTAAAATGCATCTGGATTTTATATTTATTTTATTAAAACATGAATGTGTGGTTTATTGGACTCGTTACATGTTTGTATTGCGTATCATTAGGCAATCGTTTTAAACATGATTTGTTCCTATCAAGTTCCTATAAATACGTATTTTGAATAGTATATATTGTATCTGTTTAGATTTTGTCGCATTTATTAATTCTAGGTCAGCGTGGCAAATGAATAAAGCCAGAGGTTTTTAATAATTCAAGGGGGATTTGGAACAGTGAACGGATAAGCATTTCCAATATTATTTATTTCTATTGCCTTTCATGTGTATTCAATTTGGGGCTCTTTTGGATCGTTTTGTGGCTCTAAAATGGATTATTTTTACCATCGAAGTGTGTTTATTTTGAGGGACTTGGGTTCGGAGTAGTCGTGGTATTTGATTCAATTCTGATTTTGATTCAATTTGTGCGAGAGTTTCTTCACAGTCCGGTCTTCAGCTAAGGATCACATTTATATTATCTATTACGGTTAATTATTTTTACTATCGGGCTCTATTATTTTGGGAATAATTGGGATCGGGGTAATTATGTGTTTTTGATATCACGATTGTAAGGATAAATTTCCTCCAAATAATACATTTTAAAATGCACCTGGATTTTATACTTATTTTATTGTGACATAAATATATAGTTTATTAGATTCGTTAGATGTTTATATAACGTACCACTAGGCAATCGTTTTAAACACTGCTCCTATAAAGACGTATTTTGAATAGTATATATTGTATCTGTTTAGATTTAGTCACATTTATTGTTTCTAGTGGGGTTTTAGTATTGGTGCAAGGCCCCATTATGAGGCGAGAATAGGTCATATTCATAGCACGCTTATAATAGGTATTTTTGCCGCGTAAGAGGTGGCTCCTAGAAAAGTACAATCGCGTTTTATGTTCGTCCCGGACGGAGAAGTTCTGGCGGTATGTAAATAAATAGAATTAAAATATTATTGGTTATTTAGAATAGCGTTTTACTTGATAAAATTGCAGAGGATGTTTACGAGTGTCGAATTTTTAACGTTTGTGCAATATGGTTTGCGCTAAAATTTATTTTGCTTCGAATATAAGAGCAAAATTCTTGTCTCAAAATTATTTACAGGTCGGCCTGGCATATGAATAAAAATTGCCATACTGCCGCCATCTAGCGGGAATCAGGAAAAGTTTTGAGCCTTCGCTAAGGATTAGTTAACCTTCGGTCTTCCGTAGCCGTGATAGTTATTCATATGACATTGTTTTTATTCATTCAATATTAGATATTTGAAATGTTTTTCTTCAACATATTCCATTATTGTGGGTCGTTTGCGGTTTGTTCAGGGGTAGTTAACCTTCGGTCTTCCGTAGCCGTGATAGTTATTCATATGACATTGTTTTTATTCATTCAATATTAGATATTTGAAATGTTTTTCTACAACATTTTCCATTATTGTGGGTCGTTTGCGGTTTGTTCAGGGGTAGTTAACCTTTGGTCTTCCGTAATCGCGTTATTTATTTATATGACAGATTGTTTTGTTTTATTCGTTTAATATAAGTAATATCATATTTTTATGAGTTACCGTAATTATTTATCTATATGATTTTATTATTGAGAGTGATGCAACGAATACTACTTTCACGAATACGAATGTCAGGCCTACTATTCGGTGAATACGAATGCGAATATTTCCACCAAGGTGGGGGAACTTAAACATACTTGTAAATATAATTACCTTGATGCAACGAATACTACTTTCACGAATACGAATGTCAGGCCTACTATTCGGTGAATACGAATGCGAATATTTCCACCAGGTGGGGGAACTTAAACATACTTGTAAATATAATTACCTTGATGCAACGAATACTACTTTCACGAATACGAATGTCAGGCCTACTATTCGGTGAATACGAATGCGAATATTTCCACCAGTCGGCGGGACGCAAGCATACTTGTAATTATATTGTTTATGTCTGCATGTGATATCACTATACGGCGTAGATGAACTAGTTTGAAGGGGTTTATGTCCTGCATGTGCTCGGCGTAGAGGGAATAGTCTTTTTGTTTCTAGGATCCTATACAGTTTTACAGGTGCTGATATTGAAATATATATACAAGGAAAACACTATTTTGGGGATCATTAACTGGATGGCAGATATTGAAGCACACATACACACAAGGAGGACGTTATGTTAAATACATGACTGGAAAGTTGTTATTGGAAAACACAGGCGCCACTAGAGGATATGGACAGTTTGCAGAGAACTTCAACTTCTGTCAGTTAAGGACCTTTTACTATTACTATTCTTTCGCCTTTTTGCATAACCGTGGATGAACTAGATTGAAGGGGTTTATGTTCTGCATGTGCTCGGCGTAGAGGGAATAGTCCTTTTGTTTCTAGGATCCTATACAGTTTTACAAGTGCTGATATTAAAATATATATACAAGAAAAACACTATTATGGGAATCATTAACTGGATGGCAGATATTGTAGTACACACACACACAAGGAGGACGTTATTTTAAATACATGACTGGAAAGCTGTTATTGGAAAACACATACAAGGAGAACATCATTTGAAGGCGTTAATAGAGGATATGGACAGTTTGCAGAGAACTTCAACTTCTGTCAGCTAAGGACCTTTTACTATTACTATTCTTCTTGTCATCTGTTGAACGTGGTGCTTGTATGCAAAACTTAAACATATTTAAAATTACTAATGAAAAGAATCTTAATATTGTAAAATTTGCTAATGGAAGGAGGGAGGTCGGAATTCATTGACGCTGTGACGATCGATACGTTGTGACACGCCAGCTGGGCGTACCACATGGGCAACTTAACGCATACCATCCTTATAATAGAGAGGCTACGGCTCAAGAATATGCGGCTGTTTCCTATAGCTCGGCATCGAGAACTCACCCGTAACACACTGGTGGGAAGAATCTCGATGCTTGGTCGTCCTCGGTGTCATCGAATCCAGATCTCCATGGTTATATCTTGAATAGAAGCTGATTTATTTGAACGAGTATCCTGAATCGGGAATGCCAGTTGACATCTCACCCTGACACATCATTCATCATCTTTACTATACTGCTGTATACCAGGAGCCTTTCGGAGCCCTTCTCCTCTGGCACAGGACATACATATCAGGAACCACGCAATTAACCATAATATCCACTCTGGAATACTATCTCTTTAATATCTCTAGTCAATTAGACTACACCGTGGGATCATTCACATCAACTATAATTGGCGATACTAACATGGCTCTGTCTGACGCACTCAGGGATGAGTCTTTTCCAGTCATCCAGTTAGTTCATTCAGCCCTTTTATCAGCAGTAAACATCATAATGGTCCGGCCCATGTAGCCGCGACGTGGGATCCCCATCATTATACACCAGTCAATTTGACTGCCCCGCGGGACAATATACAAACCTTAATATCAGACGCGGGATTTCTTCCTGATATGTTTGTCGCCAAGAGGACGAGGACGCTGAATGGATCCCAGCAGAGGCAACAGAGTCTCGGGTTGGTTTTGGTCTGCAGCTTAGTGTGGGAGGTTATGTCTAAACAGGAGTTAACCACCGGATGCTGCGATGCTCTGGGGCCGCATCCCCCTCCCCTTGCCCTGAGCCTCTGAATGCGCCTTAGTTGTTATAATTATGTTTATCTTCTCCCACTTTGTACTGTGAACAGATTGAGCAGATCGGACAACGTGGGACGCGCTATCGGTAAGTTTCTTACTTGTGTCTTTGAATATAACGTATGCTATTATATCTTGTAAATCTGTCATAAATGGGTACCGCGTGTGTTTGTGCTAACACTGTTCTAAGCTGCTATTATGAGGTATTGATAATCAAGGCGGACGGAATCTTAAACGCATGCCGTTAACTTGACAACGATTGTATTGTTGTATATTTCTGTATTTTAACCCCGGTGGTATTATAGTTATGACTGTACAATGTAAGGAAGTTTTGCTACTAGCGTTTATTCCTCGGCTACGCCGCATATAATTGGCTTTTAGGCCGACTCAGGACGTGGACGATATCGGCTATCTCTCGTATAGGCGAAACTGTAGAATTCTGGAACTGTTTCTATAAGGGCCCAAAGTAATTTCGGAAATATGTTTTATGTCTCTGGCATTTCGTCTATAAGTGTTTGAAGATAATACGTGGATTTCGTGTCGATAATGGTTAGGCGTTCTATCATCTTAAGTAAATAAATCCGTTATGTTAATTACGAGTACGGATTAGTTACGTGCGTTTGTTATTTCCATAGTTAGGTAAGAATCCGTTCTATATTAGTCTAGTCGCGTTAATAAGAATACGAATCTTGCCACATATCAAAAGAATTTTGGATAGCTACGGACACAACGGAGGGGGAATTTTCCAAACCACTAGATAGATCACGACTGGCCAATTTTGAAAATATAAATTCTTAACAAAAAAATATATATAATATTAGCTTTCATGTAAATATACTTCCGAAGTTCTAAGTTCGACTTAAGTTTTCATCTAGTAGCTTAAAGCATAAAGCGTGTGCTTAAAAGTCACAAAAGTCGTAATAAAGCTCAATTCGGTAGCTTAAAGTCTCAAGCTTTGGGCTTTCGTAAACTTATATATTATTAAACTTTATAGTTAGGTATTTAGCTTAGGTGTACAGGCAGGTTACGTTACAATTTCCAGAGCTAAGTTTTTAAGCTCCCACTCTTTCAGTCAATATTTCAACACTCTAGTAAAGTATACAAATTTTGACCTGTCTTCAAATCAAGACTGATACAGATTAACAAACCATTTTCTCTTATGAACCCTTTAATACAAATCACTGTCTATTTTTTTATGCACGTATATTTTACTTATGAAAATAATTAATTATGTCATGTCTGAAATATCATAATTGGTTTTTTAACAATAACTTCTATATTTAACTGTAACTGGTTGCGGATATTTTATACGAACCGTATATCTGCAACCAGTTACGGTTAAATATGTCTAACGACCTTAACTCTTTAATAACTTTTATTATAATATATATGATGAACTGAATAGCAGTCCTAAACCGACTATTTGGCACATTCAATAATGTTTTGGAAGTGGTAATTAACTCAATATTATGTTTTTGAAAGGTGAAAATAATTACTGAATAACTTTAATAAAGTTTACGTACAATGTTAACATCTTCGCTTGTTTCCTTATACAAGATGTACTCTTTAGGGGGGGGGGTTTAATTAAATGGTCCATGTATAGTTACATAATATTCCAGCACTCAACAAAGTAATACAAGAGCACCAAATAATAAATAAATAAAAATTTGATTTAATTATTACAAAAGTAAAGGGACAAAAACGATGTTATAGCCCGTATTACAAGCCTCAATATGATATTCCAAATAAATATATATTTTTTAGTTTAAAAAAGGTAGAAAAACTTATTTTGTATTCATTTTTTGCATCGTAACAACACAGATATTTTTTTGCGCACATTCTTTTGAATGCGGTCTAGCTATAAAAATTAACGTCTTGTAATTAGGACTCTCGCCTCTTGATCCAAAGGTCGCGGGTTCGAACCTTACTTCAAACCAGCAAGTCCTATTTTCACAGCACAAGCGTCAAGCTTAGTTTGAAAATAGTAAGAATATTTATGTGACACGTATTCCGTGTTCGCATCACTATAAAAAAGTTTTATTCGGTAATACTGAATAACTCAATTATAAAAAATTCTACATTCATGAAAAAATAAAAGATTTAACTATTTTTATATTCAAACTATTGACAGAGGTACGAATTTCATGTAGAATTCTTTTTAACAATAAAAATTAAATGTACTTACAAATGAATATAGTAAAAAAATGTATATAGATTCTTTATTTGTTTTGAAAGTAAAATATTATGTTTGAATAGGTAGGTAAATATAGGTAATAATAAAATAAACGAAGATATGCATAGAGAAATAGTATTGTTAATAGATTTCGTAAATTATAAAATTAATTAAAAGTGTCGTTCTACAAGATGGTTCATAGAAAAACTCTAAAGATCATTATGTAAAATATACCATATTTTATTGACGGCAGATTAAAGCGCCCAATGTTAATCGATATTTACAGCCGTTCCGGTATTGTGTCTCCGCGGAGTTTTTCCTTAATAAAACACTCAAAAATATACACAATGCTGAAATAGGTAAACAGACAAGCTATCCAATCTATTATAATTGAAAATAACTTTTAATGAAAACTGTCATATTACACAGCGATAAACATAATACCAATTTACTAAATTGAATAATTCATTAATTAAATTGATTTACTCATAAACGTATGCCGATGGGTTATTTTAAAACAACATTGTTCATAAATTAATTTGAAATGTTTTATGGTTTGAGATAAATAAGAACAATAGTACACACAAAATTTAAATATTTCCATTTACATGCACAAAAATTAAATCGGAAAGAATTACACATTATCGACGATTTTACAGCGCTCAACACTTTAACACTAAATTTGGAAGATACTAAAAAGTTTTAGGATGATCCTCACGAACCTCGAAATGATTAGGCTATGCTTGGGAATTCTCGAACTATCGCGTCGCCACATTTTTCTATAAAAGGAGATGGCTGCTGCGCAATCAGACTTTGACGATTAACGAGAGCGACATTATCAGCGATAAACCAGGGCGACTCGTTATGAATAACCAATCGAAATATATTCGGCGCGAGTACTTACTGATGTATGAGAAGTTTCTATAACTACAACTTAACGTATTACGATATTGAATAAAAAGTATGTGAAAAATTCTAGAAACAGTTCAAGAAGAGTGCTTTAGTGAAATTCGTGTCCGGTGACTTTTCGGTGAATAAATTAAACATTCAATTATTTTATCACGTCCCGTCAGAATATGATTTTGAATATTGAACCAGGTTTCAAGAACGGAACGGTATTGTAAAAATGTGAATAGACGTGTATACGTCGTGTCTTGTCTCGGCTCTCGAATTGAAAGAAAGAATCCCATAGAAATTCAAAAGAACTGATACTTAGCATATGACAAGAAGGTATAAATGTCTCCACGGACGACAGACGAACAATACTCTTCCAGACCCGCTGGCGTAACTAAAAAGTTGGACCCCAATGAGAATGAAAAAAATTCAACACAACTCAATGCAAAATGGAAGAGCCCCCTAAATATGAATTACGGATGAAATTATTACCATACCATACCATCGTAAGAAAAAAATTGATGGCATGTCCTACAATTTTCACAATTTCATAGTATTAAACGAAAATGTATTTTTAATAATAGGAAAAAAATTACCCGACATATTATTCACGACCGTACTTACCGATAAGTTTTCACGTGGTTTTTATAATACACGTGTTGATGTGTGTATTACGAATCGAAGTGTTTAAACGATGTTTCGTAATGTAGACATCAACATTTTTTTCACGTGATTTCATAATACAAGAGAAAAGATTTTTTTCGAGTATAAAAATTTACACAGACAAACAAAACTCGTTCTAAAGGAAAATGGGTTGGGTTTCTTAAGTATAAACGTATTCTTGGAATAAAGTGTGACTTATTTACTAAAATATTATACTTTATAAGAGTATTTAACATAACTTTTTCATAATTGTTCAATATTTATAACCTCGTAGTAATGTTTTTCTAACTCGATGAGGCTTTTGATATTTTTTATACGTGGTGATTTTTCATTAGTCTATTAGATACACTAATTATAATTCTCGTTAGACGTACTTTCAATTGTTTTATTTAATTGGTGTTAGCATTTTTAAAGAAATATATCACTTTTTTACAGGAAAAATAAGAATAAGTTTTAATTATTATATAATTAAAAGATTTGGCAGATACCGTTGTGCAACATAATAATTTAAAATATGTTTTATTTTAATTTATTTTAAACATATTTTAATTTTAATTATTATTTTTATTTACAGTTACGAAAATCAACCTTAATCTAATATTATTGAGTTCTTATCAATAGCCTTAAACATATTTTAATATATGTAACGAAACAAAAATAATATTATTATGTTTAAGTTAATTAATCACAAAAAGTAATTAATATAACATGAAAAAAAATATTCGGTACAGTTTAGACACATTTTTATATACCGTGTATTCCACGTACACATTTTTAAAATATTTTTTACACAGTTACTTTGTAATGCGATTCTTCTTATATATATATATATATATTATTATACAAAAATCAGATGTTCTTCTTTTTTGACATTTTCATCACCCTTTATTATTATAGTTTTGTTGTTTAATTATTATAATTTCTGCATTTGATTATTTCATCTTATATCTATCTCATCCGTAATAAACATTTCAAAACATGTTATCATCTTTTGACGCGTAGGACCTTTTGGTTCATGAACAATATTTATAGCAGGTGTATTATATTTTGAAAATGAGACCTCTGAAATCTACCGTGATCCTAGTAAAAGATCTAGGATTCTGCTATGAAACATCTTTATTAAAGGAAAAGGGTATTATTTTGAATTCATACCTCCTTTCGTTTTTCCACGGTCTCTTATACACAATTTCGAAATAACATGCAAAAATTAGGAGACAAAAAATTTTGTTTTAGAATTGAGGCTCCAAGAAATGTAGTCACGGAAGAGGCTTAGTGACAGCGAATTCAATCCAACAACGAATGATCAGTTAAAAACCTATGCAATTTCAATGAGATTTCACCATTGCAAAGTTCGTTGTCAAGAGTTGTGCAAAGAACTTACGAAAGAATAATCATAGCAATCAATGACTGAATTTTTTTTCAAAATCAACAGTTATTGAAATGAATAGTTGTAAGTATTAACGATTTAAGGTCACATTTGTGCGCACATGTCTCGCCATCAAAAAAAATATCGTGTACATCCATGGCTGTGAGTTTTTTTCCCTACAAATCTCAAGTTAATCTCTGAGTTTGCAGATAAAATCTCCATATGAAAATGTTTTGTGATTTATCACAACAAAATTACCAAGATTTATTTCATGTCTCATTATCTACGTGGACAAGCGCTTATCTCTTTTTTATCCTGAAGTAATGCGCATGATAATTTTCTCACTTGTAAATCTATACCATGCGAAAAATTAATTATTTCACTGAATAGCTAACCGTAGTTAAAATAACCGACTGATTTGTCCCTAAGCTTTTTGTTGTCAATTTAAAGTTAGCAAAGATGCCAGATACATTTCATTTCAATACTTACATTTTGATAGTACATCAAAAATGTAAAATATCAATTTCTGAAAACGTTCGTAAAGGTTCTCACTCGGTTCATATTTAAAATAGCTTGACGTTCCGATTATTTACCGACTACACAGAAATTTTTCATTTCCGTTTAGCTCATTATTTTATACTGTCAAACCCAGAAGTTTGAATTTTTTATTCGAGCGCTTGTAATTTGATTTGTAAATACAATCACACGGAAGTTTTTTCAATTTCTTCAGGCGGTAAGACTTACTTTGTGCTATTTACGAAATATTTATTTGTTCGTTTTATTTATATTGCTGCTAAGCCCTGCGGCTTATGGCTGCTGTGCGGCCGAGGTGTGGCCGAAATTGAGAAAAAAGAATAACAGTTTGATCCTTCGAGTAAAGTTGAGATACTAGGGAAATATAAAGTTGGCAAAATAAGCTTCAAATCGTCTACCACGGTACAATCTTACTTAACCAGTTGACATAAAAAATACTCAAAGAGACGTTCATAAAACGATAAATGCATCATTTTTAGCCAAGATACACATGTTTATGCTATATTCTTAAAATGATTTAAATACCTAATGTAGCGTCCCGGCGATGGCACTAGACATATGCACGTTTTCCATAGCCAATGGGTAAGTCTGTCAAGATTGCTGAGAGAGCAAGCAACTGTTACTACTGACGCTTGCGGAGTAATATTAGGTCCTTACATATGAAATTGGCGTTTACTATGGGAGGAACATAAAGCCGATTTTTTTTTTTTATAATATTTTTATTTAATCAAAGTTTGTACCATTGCTATCTATGCACTTTTGCCATCTCATAGGTAGTTCATCTATCCCTTTACTAAAAAAACCATTCGGACGGGAATCAATAAAATCTTTGAAGGCGGTTTGGACTGCCCCATCGGAGTTGAATTTTTTCCTTTGCAAGAAGTTATCCAAATTTCGAAAAAAATGGTAATCTGTTGGGGCAAGGTCCGGAGAGTACGGTGGATGTCTTAGACATTCCAATTGAAGCTCCTCTAATTTGGTAGCCGTCTGTTGTGCAGTGTGTGGTCTAGCGTTATCATGAAGCAGCAGTGGCCTAGAGCGATTAACCAGCCTCGGTTGTTTAGCAGCTAGCTTTTCCATCATGGTTTGCAGTTGCTGACAATAGACATGTGCCGTAATCGTCTGGCCAGATTTAAGATTTAAATCCCTTCCCTGTATTGTGGGCCGATTGAGTAAATGCAACGCAGCAGTCAACGCGCGTTTGTTGATTTGCTTCACTCAATTCGTGAGGTACCCACCTTTCAAGCTTTTTCACCTTACCCAATTGCTTCAAGTGGATTAAAACAGTTTTATCACTAACACCGCAGCCTGCAGCTAACTCGGATGTGGTTTGCGATGGAACCGCTTCCACAATAGCCTTCAATTCTTCATTATCAACTTTGGTCTCCGGCCGTCCACGGGGCTTGTTCTGCAGGTCGAAATTTCCAGAACGAAAACGTTGGAACCAAAAACGCAC
>JADDOH010024059.1:0-21572 GCA_016648135.1 Agrypnia vestita
CGCCTTGTCACCCGCCGAAGAAAAGGCGCTGAAATTTAAGTTTTACTTGCCGCATTTTGCGGTCTTTAACCCAAACAAGCCCGGCAAAATACGTATAGTATTTGATGCCGCGAGTAAGTGCCGAGGAATATCACTGAATGATATGCTATTGACGGGGCCGGACCTGCTGAGTTCACTTCTAGGCAGTGTGTTCCGGTTCCGGGAAGGAAAAGTGGCACTGGCAGCCGATGTAAAAGAAATGTTTTTGCGCATAAAAATCCTAGAGGCCGACCAAGCGGCGCAATTATTTTTATGGAAACAACCAGGCGAGCAGGTGCCGACGACTTACCAAATGTCGTCTATGATTTTTGGCGCCACCTGCTCGCCCAGCAGTGCACAGTATGTGAGGAACCGGATTGCGCAAGCCAGTGCCACAGAATTTCCGACCGCGGCAAAGGCGGTTGAAACTACATTTTATATGGACGATTACCTCGACGCAGTAGATTCAACCGAAGAGGCCTTAAAAATGTTCACCGAAGTGACTGAAATACTGCGTCGAGGGAAAATGCAGCTCTGCAATTGGGCCTCCAATGATCCTGCAGTATTGGAAAAAATTGAGCCCGCCTTAAGAGCGGTGGAACCGATGAGGATTATCGGGGCGGAGACAACAGCAGAAAAAGTGCTCGGGATTGCATGGGAGCCGGCCTCCGACAAATTTGTTTTTCAATTTGTGAACTTGCCCGAAATAGCGGAGGCTGGCCGCCCGACAAAGAGACAAATATTGAGCGCCGTAATGAAAATATTTGACCCCATCGGATTTTTGGCCTGCATACTAATAAGGTCAAAAATCCTATTACAGGATGTATGGCGCTCTAAATTTGGATGGGAAGAGAGAATACAACCCGAGCACGCCGATAAATGGTACGCGTGGTGCGAGCTAATAAGGAATGTGAAATGTGAAATCGCGCGCCCGTGCATATCCCGCCGCGATAGTGAAGTCGCGCTTCATGTGTTTTGCGACGCCTCTGAAAAAGCGAGCTGCGCGGTGGCCTATTTTGTCGAGACAGGAGAGGGTGGCAATTCCGTAGCCTTCATCTCGGCAAAATGTAAGGTGGCACCGCTGAAACCGCTGTCAATACCGAGGCTGGAGCTGCAAGCGGCACTTATCGCCGCGCGACTGTCGGCGGCTGTGAAAAAAGAGTACCGCTGTAAAATAGCCCGTACGGTACTGTGGACCGATTCCACCACGGTGTTATGCTGGTTGCGGACCGACCCCCGGGCGTATTCGACTTTTGTCGCTAACCGGCTGGGAGAGATTGATGAATTGACGAAAATCGCCGATTGGAGATGGGTCCCCACTAAACATAATCCCGCTGATATTGGGACACGGGACGGCGAACTCCCAGATTTGGCCGCTGATGGTATGTGGTTCAGCGGCCCTGACTTTCTACACCGGGGAGAGTCGGCGTGGCCGCAAGAGAGCCGCCGGCGGCAACCAGATAACACAGTACTGGAAAAAAAAGCAGACATTGTTTTGGTGACCGGAAGAACGCCCACGGGGGGAGCATTGCCCGATATAAAGCGCTTCTCATCATGGACAAAATTGGTGCGCACCGCGGCATGGATAAGGCGCTTCATTTGGAATTGCCGCCGCCGTGCTGAAGAGCGGCCCGGCCGAGATGTCACCTGCGACGAAAGAATAGCAGCCGAGCGCGCATGGATATTGCATTCTCAGGCGGAGGCGTTCGGCACGGAGATAAAAATTTTACACCGCGGTGGAGCCGTCCCAAGGACCAGCCGGCTGTATCCACTGACGCCGCGCCTGGATGAATATGGAGTTATACGGATGGGCTCGCGGCTCGAGCAAACCGCGGTGCATGAAATACCGGCCGGCTTGAGGGCGCCGGTAGTATTGGACGGCTCTCACCCGTATGCCCGCTTGATGATAAGGCATTATCATGAGAAGGAAAATCACCCGGGCACTGAGAAAACTGTGGCAGATGTGCGGGAGAATTTTTATATTTTAAAATTGAGACCCACAGTGCGCCGGGTGAAATATGAATGCCAAGCGTGCCGAAACAGAAAAAGCCAGCCGCAACCGCCGTTAATGGGTCAAATGCCAGATTGCCGACTGGCTTACAATACTCCCGCTTTTTACCATTGTGGACTCGATTATTTTGGCCCAATGCAGGTGACTATCGGCCGGCGAAGAGAGAAGCGGTACGGCGCGCTATTTACATGCCTCACAACGCGCGCCGTACATTTGGAAATCGCCGAGTCTTTGTCTGCAGACTCGGCCATACTCGCTATAAGGCGAATGGCCGCGCGGCGCGGGCATCCGCGCCTACTATATTCCGATAATGGAACCAATTTTCGAGGCGCGGAAAAAGAGATGGCAGCCGCGCTGAAAGATTTGAGAAGTGACCCGCGGATGCATGGGCACCTCGCGGAGAGCGGGGTTGAATGGAACTTCAACCCCCCCCTCGCCCCACATATGGGTGGCGCCTGGGAGAGCCTGGTACGCGCCGTGAAGCGGGCGTTGGAGGCTACTTTGAAGGAGCGGGCCCCGCGGGAAGAAACTTTGAGGACTCTGTTGGCTGAGGCCGAATATACTGTGAATAGCCGTCCGTTGACGCATGTATCGGTTGATCCGAAAGATGACGCGCCACTTACGCCGAACCATCTGTTGCTGGGAGCGACCGGCCGCAATTCACATTTGGCGGTATACGGGGCGCTAGATGAAAATGTATGCCTGAAAAGACAGTGGAGAATATCGCAACAGATGGCCGATTTATTCTGGCGGCGGTGGATGAAAGAATACTTGCCGACATTGGCGCGCCGAAATAAATGGCAGGAGCCCGCGCCCGCAATTAAGGAAGGCGAGATGGCCGTCATCGCAGATCCCGCGCTGCCCCGCAACACATGGCCCAGAGGGCGAATTTGGAAGCCCGCCCGGCGCCCGATGGACAAATTCGAGTCGTCCGAGTACGCACAGCTGCGGGCGATTATACTCGACCAGCCACAAGAATAATCATGCTGAAGGGGAATCCAGCATAAGGGCGCTGGCAGCATACCCTGTCCTCCTGATAAGTGCGGGCAGGCCACACGGGGGGAGTATGTAACGGACAGGGTTGAGCCATGTAAAAAATGAGAACATAACATGACCACTATGAGCGGCGCGTGTCCAAAATAAATCAGCCGCTACATACAGAAAATTGCATTGGAGACGAGGCGTGTATGCCGCTACTGAAAATCGGGTTGCCGCTCGGAGCGCGCGCAAGTCAGTGCCCAGCGGCTGTTGCCGCGACTGGAGGGGGGCCGCGCGCGCATACTGCTTCCAACTAGCTGTAGAACAACATCGCCCGGACACTAGACCGGAGATTGGCCCTTTGTTGAATGAATATGAAAAATGCAGCCTGTTTGGCTGCCGATGTTATTTCCAGCTACAAGTGTCGATACAAATATGTGTGGAATTTGTATATGTTATGAAAATATTTTTAAAATATGTTGATGTCTTGTAGGAAGCAGCGCTTGGCGCCCTTTTTGTATGCAATATTGTCATGTGCATTATGTTGAATCTCTGATGAGAAAAATGTATTGGAATTTTATGAATTTTTATGAATAAAATGGAAATAAATAATTTTTTATTTGGCACCTATTGGTGCGTGGACAAAGGTTAGAAGTTTGAGCCGAAGGGATTCTTCCGCGATGTAACGCCCCAAAGTAAAGTATGTGTGTGGCACGCGGTACCCGCGATGTTCGCCAACACTAAATGGGCATGAGTGTGGCACGCAATATTCGCCAACACGGGAGACGAGTCTCGCTGCAGAGGGTCTCGTCTCTTTCTTTCCGCCGTTGAATCCGCCGACGGGCAATAAATGTTTTTTGAATATTCAGAGATTTTACAAACTTACCTGACCGGCTATAACTTCTAACGCCTAGTACTCAATTCCGAGCCCCCGTCTGAGATGCGTATATGGGATACCCTCCACGGGGGCCCGAAGGCCTGCACCGGGCGCCATCGTGGAGATGGTCAGCATGAAATGAATGAGTACTGGAAGACCGTGAGAAAAATGTTGGTTTTTTCTCGATTTGGAAACGGTAGTCGCCTGTTTGCGGGCCCACGTCGCGGTAAGCTCGCGCACACGGCTCGCCGTGGAGGATATTAAAAGGTTGAATTTTTTATCAACAATCAGAGCGGCTTACCGTGGACGAATTCCTACTTATGTAGTGTCATTGCATTCCTTATCTGAATGCCTGTCTGGAGAATGTATTTTTATACATGTGGAATGATATAGGCGCGCCTGAGAGTGAAATAAAGAAATTGGTTTTTGGCGCTTTTTTGAATGCCTATAACTCAGTAAATATTTACCTGAAATATTTGGAATTACTGTTAAAATGAGCGCTTGCATGCGCAAATTACATTTGTCATAGCAAAACTTGTAAAACTGCTGTTTTTGATTTTTTATGAATTTTTGAAAATTTGAGCCGTTTGTGGCGAATTTAATTTTAGTTTTTTGGGCCTTGTATGACCCAGCCCGTCCAAATAACTGTGTTATTATCATCTGCTAGGTCTGTTATTACAAAATAACACAGTATTAGTCTCTTGGGAGCTAAAATGCATTTTTTATGAATTAATTTGTATCTGTCATATGAAATCTGCCGCGCGGTGAAATTGTGCAACCGCGAATGACGTAGTTCACCGCTCGGCCGCTGGGAGCGCTGCGGCGCCTTCCCAGAATTACGCAATCTCATTGGTTTCTGTAATATGCTATGACGCAATCTTGTGAAATTTTGAATTTTGTATAAATAAAATGCATTTTTTGAGCGGGTACCACTGATACGCCACGCGTCGGTACGAGAACCGCTATTTGGACAATCTTCTTGCTGCCTTTTCTTCCTGACCCTGCTTACCTACTTTGGACTCTGCTTTCTTGGAATTTTGTGACCACTGCTTTCTGACTTGGACTTCGCTTCGGATTTTTTCTTCGACTTTAATACGATAAAAGCACTACTTCGGCGTTTGACTTCTGGCATATCCACGGACTACGAGCTTCACTGCAAATTCTGGTGGCGATCTCTGCCCCACCAGCGAAGACTACTGAGCCGCATAAAAAAGGTGTTCCCATCCGGAACAAGAGGCATCAAAAATTCTTCAATTAGCAGTTCTATTAATATTATTAATAATTTGAAACAATTCCAAATGTTTGCATATACCATATTTCCAGTATAAAAAATCATTTAATGTGAATATTTATTTCAATAAGCATTATTATTTTACCTTTGTCTTGAAATTTTCAAATTCGTTTCATCCTATGACATTTTAATTTCATTAATACAGCCATTTGTCTTTTGCTTATTTTTAAGAGGATAAATAATTTTTAAGAAAATTAACTTTTCAGCATATTTCTACATAATTTAATTGGCTATTCTCTTTTTCTCGTATATTTTTAAACACATCCAGGACGACAAAATAATGTTATCTTAAAAATTATAAATCACCCCTCATCCATCTTCGTGAAAACTAAGATTCACATATTTTTGTTACGTTATTTTGACATGAATATTATATTATACATCATGACAGTGTAATATTATAATATCGTCTAAGGGACACTTTAAATTTGTGTAAAAACGCGTTATCTCTAAATAGAACTTTTTTTTTTGTTCATACAATCAATTATAATTTTTAAAATATCTGAGAATACAATTACTGGATTTTGTCCATAGCAAAGTATTAGGTAAGATAAATAATAGAAGTCTCACACAGGTGAGGCTATTTAATGATTATTGTTAAAGATTATTAATTTTTTTTTAATAAATAATAAAAAAATAATTAATTATTATTAACACATACTAATATTCGATTTAAAAATAAAGAGGTATCATTACCAGCGACAAAATCTATATATCGAGGATAGACAGCCAAAATGGTATTAGTGATGATTTCGAACTTTACAGGAGAGCAAAAGAAAGTTCTGTCAATCTGATTTTGTCAATATTTCTTTTATTATTTAACAATTTCCATATTTTTTTGGATAAACAAATATATAAATCGTTTAAAAATAAAAGATACATTGACAAAACCAGATTGACGGAAACTTCTTTTGCTCTCCTGTAAAGTAGCGAAGGGAAAAACTACATTTCAAAATGAAGACTACAACACACACACGTTCACCAGTTTGAAAACTACAAAGTATACACTACAATTGTAGTAAAAACTACTTGAAGTGAAGTAATTGTAGTACTACGAAATGAAGTGAAGTAAATGAAGTGAAGTAAGTGAAGTGAAGTAATTGAAGTGAAGTAATTGAAGTGAAGTAATTGAAGTGAAGTAAATGAAGTGAAGTAATTGTAATAATAATGAAGTGAAGTAAACTTTTAAATGAAGTGAAGTATTATTTTCCCAACCAAATAAAAATTTGGCGAGCTAAAAAAAAAAAAAAGGTCAACGACAAAAATAGTATGTTTCTCATACTTTCGGTGACTTTGAAGTGTATGTACTTTGTAGTGTTCGCTTTGAAATGAAGTGTACTGTTTGAAGTTTATACTTTCAATAACTTTGGTGTTTGTAGTTTGTAGTGTGCACTACACATCAAAATGTGCGAAGTGTGCACTTCAATGTAGTGTAGTACTACATTGTAGTAGTGAGTACAGAGCGGACCCATCACTACTGTAAAGTTCTAAATAATCACTAACACCCATTTGGCTGAGGACACTCGATACGTCATGGAAGGGATCACAGCATAAATACAATAATGTGGCATTCAATCCACATTGCCTTCTCTACGGAGACATGACATGGTGGTACGTTAGTTATTTAGTCCTTTCTTACAACATTCCCATTAAAATCCCAACTATAAATACGAAACCGCCCCATGTTTCCCTTCCCCAAAACCTCCAAAAAACACTTTACTTTCTATGTTAAAAAACATGATTACGATGAAAATATTTGTCTTGTTATCTGGTTATATATTGTGACTTCGGCTAAATCCAAGATAATGGTCCCATTGCATATACAACGAAAATGATTATTTCACTATATTATTGAATGTGCTAATAACAAAATGAAAGATAATTTACGTTTAAAAAGTAAGTATTAAATAAGATATTACACTTTAAAGTTTCGAAAAATGCACTGCATATTTTGACATTTCATAGGCAATATATGAGGTTAGGTTAGGTTATTAGGTTTGGTTAGGTTAGGTTATTAGGTTTGGTTTGTTTAATTTAGATTACCATTATTTTAGTTAGATTAAATAAACAGGACATTAAATTATATAGCGAAAGACTTATTTTCATTGTATGAACAACGGGACCATAGTCTTGGATTATTCCAAAATCCTAACTATAAATACGAAACCGCCCCATATTTCCCTTCCCCAAAACCTCCAAAAAACACTTTTTACTTTCTATGTTAAAAAACATCATCACTATGAAAATATTTGTCTTGTTATGTGGATATATATTGTGACTTCTACTATTTATATTATTTCACAACATTTCGCAATGTATGTTTGAAGTATAGAATCACGTCAGGTGTGAAAATACCTGTCTGATTTTTCGCTGCATAGATTGAATTATTGATTGACTTGCCAGGATCCAGATAGGGGCCCCTCGCTCAAACTGCTCAGCATTGAATGGAATCACGGAGCCTGGAAATATATACAGATGTGGAATCGCAGAGCCCTGTAAACTTCTGCTGCTGGAACAGACAGGTAAGCTCCTTACACAACTGCCAGATCAGATGCGATTTATAGAGAAAAACAACGAAGAAAATAAAACGCAATCCCGTAACGCGCGCGATAAATACACAACACAACACACAAACAACTAAAAACACATTAGAACTACATTATACCGCACTCGCAGTAACATTATTAACACATTATTGGATTAAATAACCCGTAAACACAAATTAATAAGCCGATACGTCAAACACACGCCATTACACGCAACAACAATTGTTGAAATCATTTAAACGCGGCCCGAAACGTCAATTACAATAAAACCCGCGGCAGAATATCCCAGAATAATCTGTACTGTCATTTGATGGCGGTATGCACGTATGATTTTGTTTCGATCATATATTATTATAGCCGATCGCATACCGCCCCGCTCAAAAGCGCGACGCGCGGGAAAACTGACTATGAAATTTTCGTCGAAATAAAGTTTAGTTATTTCCCACTGCTGCCAACCTCAAATAGAAAAATAAAATGCGTACATAGTAGTTTTGCCTATTGGCTCATACTACAATTGGCGCCATATAAAAGAAGAAGACATGTGATGTATTGAAACGAATGAATTTTTCGTAATCGATATAAGTTACTGTAATGATAGTCCAACGTTTTATAAAAAATAAGTCAGGAATATTGAAAAAAAAATGAAAAATTTGATGTCGCATATCTCCATAAGTATTGATATTAGGTCATGAGAGCTTGAACATTTTCGTCTCATAATCAAAGCAGGAATATAGTCCTGCGAGGTTTTTAATGTTTTCCAAATAAAATAGCGAAATTGTGCGAAAAATGTGATTTAATAATAAAATATTATAATTAAAACCCGACAAATATTAAAGATTCTACGGACAATAACTGACAGAATATTTATGAACAAAATAATTACACTTCTAGCCCCGAATCGATAGGCTCGATCAAAAATAACACGTCATGTCAGCAACATTATCATTGGCAGAATATTTATGGCCTCCCATTGTGACAATTCTAAAACCAACCATCATGGCCAATCCCGAATCAGCAGGCCGAATTATTCCGCCAATGAATGTGAGTATTGACGCGATATTTGAAATTGCATTTCGTCTACATTTGAGTGGAATATTCAAAAAGATTAATTTCGTGAAATTATTAGCAAAAAATTCAAATCGTAAACTATCGATTTCAGAGTTACAATTTCCTCGCGCATTGTAGATTCTCTCATTTATTTTATAAAAACTTTTCAAAGCAAGAAAACACTTTGTGGCTTGACATTATAAGAAATTTAAGAAAACATTACACACTATGTTTTAAACCACTTAATTGCTATATGTTTGTCAACTAGTTTCGTAGAGAAACGTAAATATTAGAATAAAAGAACACATTAAATGCTTAACAAATGTAGGTTTTTCTGAATTTGCCGAACATCTAATTAATTTTAATCACACATTTAATAATAATACAGGCCCAAAAATTTTACACAAAAACGGATTAGGTTTGCGACTTAACAATCTAGAAGCATTAGAAATTAATAAAGCTATCAACAATAATAGTCAAATAATAAATAAACAAATAAATTTATCTAATAGTCCGATTTTAAAGTTGTTCCCTCTATCTTCAGTTAACTCCTCCCATTCCCTCCCCCCCACCTAGTTGACACTCTGTCCCTCTCTCTTTTTCTTTCCTCCTTTATAAATATCTGTACCTAGATTAGTCTATATTGTAATTGTCCTGAAGAAGGTTGAGTCCAACCGAAACTAGTTGACAAACATATAGCAATTAAGTGGTTTAAAACATAGTGTGTAATTTTTTCTTAAATTTCTTATTTTATAAAACTTTTCAGACGATAGTATGCAAGATGATTGATTCTGTTATAATATTTAAAACGTCGCGTGGGCACGGCAGAATAACCCAGAAAACTATAGTTTCTGAACTTTTTAACGTTTTTTAAATTTACATGGAAGATGATATTTCAAGTTCTCGATATTCAATCTTTTAATTTAGGAAGTTTTCAATAAAATTACAAATTGTCTCATGACGTGACATCCACGAACTTACTATACGTTTAAAACTGTAGGTATGTATATTGTTATATTTTATTATTATTATTATTTATTTAATAGATAGTACATATGATTTATTTTATAACAATGATAACTAGCAAATATTAACAAACAAATTATTATAATGTGTTATACCTCACCAAAAAGAATTAAGATTCTTGTGTGTGGTGAGGAATAGATAATCAATCATATTGGTAGTGTAATCTAATTTAACAAACAATGAGAATTAGGTAATACATAGAAAAAATTGAATAAGCAGCCAAAAAGATACTAAATTTAATCACAAAAGCCAACTCTGCAATAAATGAGAATCAATTCGGGTTCACCAGGGAAATATGCACACAAGACGCAACCGCAAAACATCCACCATTACACGAAGTAATTTGGACAAATCAAATAATTCCATAGGTATCTTCATCGATTCGAGGGAAGTACTTGACAGAATCTCCCACGAACAACTCGTACCAGAACCAAAAAAACGGGATTGACCACACAGCCCCAAATATACCTTGATTTGTAATTTTTACCGACACGATATTATTGGTTTTTTATCAAATTTTAACTTTTTTGAAAAATTTACCATGTAGAAAACTCCTGAATTTGTTGGCCAGCCTGATTTCGAAACGGATACTTAATAATTTTAAAAAATCTCAACTTTTATATTGGTCCTAAAAAAATATAGATGATGTCATAAAAAAATTCGAGTCATTCATTTATCACCTTTCTTTTGAAATTGGGTGCGATTTTGAATTTTGCTGTTATTTAAATCAATTTAAAAACTTTGATGAATGTTCGTATACTTTAAAGTTCACGTATTGAATGATCATTTTCGTATAGGGGACTCAACGGTTTTTTAATTCACGAAATTTTCAAATAATTTTTTCACATTGCTAGATGAAAATATAAATATTCGTACCGTATGTAGCGCAAATAAAGAAAAAAATATTTCAATCATTCTGAGCAAACGTAATGTAATAATATTGTACATTACTCATGAAGTGTAATATTTGAAATCTGGATTTTATATTATGTCTCGCAAAAAAATATGTCTGCCTTTGTATAAACAGATAGAACAAACTTCATTCGTAAGACAAAGTATAATAATTCGAAAAAAATTTCATATTACTATTGTACATGATGGATGTTTGTTTAAAGTGATATTCAGAAAAAATGTACTTTTAATTTATTACGTTTTTATTTTTTAATGTATAGATCATCAACAGGACGTTATGGGAGCGTCCATAAACTATGTAATCTGGTCAAGTAGGGTAGGCTACGCTTGACTACGTGAGGAGAGGGGGGGGAGGTCAGAGTCGTGCTACGTAATTCTTTTTTTTTTTTTTTTAAATTTATTTTTTTTAAATAGAGATGTGAACACGGAATACGTGTCACATCAATATTCTTACTATTTTCAAACTAAGCTAAACGCTTGTGCTATGAAAATAGGACTAACTTGCTAGTCTGGAGTGAGGTTCGAACCCGCAACCTTTGGATCACGAGGCCAGTGTCCTAACCACAAGACCAGCAAGCTACTCTAATTCTTTCCTTTATTTGATTTGGTACAGATAAAATGGTCCAGAATATGCGATCGATAAATCATCAACAAATATCGTTGTTTTATACATTTTGTTATAACTATAAAACTGCGTTCCGCTTAAAAAACTACGTTTCACCTTTTCTGGGTCTTTCTGGCCGATGTTTCGGATCCCATTGCAGCGTCCGTCATCAGGGCTGATGTGTTGAATGATGGACCCTGCAATGAGATCCGAAACATCAGACAGAAAGGTCATAAAAACACAACATAATACTCCAGAAATCACAAACCAGAACGGCCGTGAAAACCTAAAAATATTTTTTACACCTTTATATACAAAATAGTTTAAAACTGAAAGTAATGTACCAAATGTAATAAGTTAAACGAGATGTAAAATTATCGCGTAAGTATAGAGTGCGTGGGTTCCAAGGTCAATGAAGTCTAACCACGTGATACAAGACAGTCTTAGGCGTGAGCAAATATTGCGTATTTGGCCTATGGATTATTCTAAAAAATATTCTATAATAATATCATGCCTCAAGCTTGTTTTATCATTTTGAACACTTAATACAATATTCATATCATGTTTACGAATTTTCCTCAATTTAGAGAATTTATCTAAATTTGAGCTATATAAAAAAACCTTAATTGCTAGTCTCATACGTCACCACACTCAACTAGACTCTGAGCTTTATCTAGTACAGCTCTGCCACTCTTCTTGTAGAAACAAAATGATTTATTAATCAATAATAAAGTCATACAGAAAAATCAAATCAAAGAAAAAATATTTGGCTGCTACCGGGATTCGAACCACGGATCTCTTTCCTATCCACCAATCCCGGTAGCAGCCAAATATGTTTTCGTAGATTTGATTTTTCTGTATGTCTTTCTAAATGATTAATAAATTTGGTATAAAATTTCACAGAACTTTGTTCTGAAAAAATTGCAACTTCACAATAAGAATGTGTTCTTGAATATAATATTAGTGTGTTGTATCAAATATGTCCGAAAAAAAAATGAATTAAAACGATTGATTCTGGCATCCCCTAGCGGCAGTTACACAAAGTAATTGGATTGCTCTAAAAATGGATAATATATGTTAATCAATTAATAAATTAGACTTACAGATAAGGTCGATATATTCACAGAAATGTAGGGGGCAGCTATAGCGTAACTGTATAACGCACCTGCCCCGAAAGGAAGGAGATTATCGAATTGATTAATAAATTTGGTTTTAAATTTCACAGAATTTTGTTCTGAAAAAATTTCAACTTCATAATAAGAATATGTTCTTGAATATTAAATGATTCAGCCAAGTAAACAGCTGGTGTGAAAAAAATTTTTTTTCATAATTTTGATTCTAGAGGTTCGCTTTTAAACATGCTTTTGATTGTATATCATTATTTTCCAATGAAATTTAATAATATCCAACGTAATTTCTAATTTTGAATAGAGTTAATATCTCTCAAAAGTATTTCGAAGATCGCTCATACCCATATATCAGTAAAATAAAAAATATGGTGGAAAAGGTAAATCAAATAAAGGAACGAGAAGACTCATGCCACAAGTCTCAATATATCGGAATATATCGGCAATTCCGAACAGGTGTTGTTGACGAAGTGTTTCCGTCTAAAATTTTCGTTACCGATCTATTTAACTTCAGTCTGTAAAATTTTGTACCGCAAGGGATTTTCTCACATCCAAATTAGTTCCAACTACCCCAGCCCTGAGCCAATAAAAATATACTTTTCATGGCATCCCGTAAAAGTTATGAAATTCTTACAAATCTGTGCCGTTTCTGATCGTCTTCTGGTTGGTCTTCCAGGAAATGAACCCAAGAGCGACTACTGGGACAGGAAGGACGGCAGCTGGCTGGGAGGGACGATGGCGGTGCATTCCACTGCAGACAGGATGGTGGTAGGTATACCTACATCCCCTTGTCAAATTGTCCCTCCAAAGGCTTCTTTCAATCAGAAACTAATATCGCACCTCGACCTTTCCAATAAACGGCAGGTATACACATACATAAAAAGTTTCGGTCAATATGTAGAGCGGCTAATTGAAGGTGTAATTAATGCAAATTATATGGAGCTAGAGCTCTGAAACTTTCAACATTCCGTAAAGTAGATGACGATACATTATTAAATTACGTTAAAGACATCTTCAACCTAAAACTGAACGGAAAAATAATATTATACGCTGACGATACTGCGATCATCACGAAAGGAAGCGACTGGGACACAGTTAATAGACAACAACTTACTCTCTTTAAATTCCGACAAAACTTACTTTATTCCTTTTTCAATAAAAAAACCGACAATCCCTTCAAATTTACAAATTATTGTACATGACACCAACTGCAAAAAAACTAACTGCAATGACAAATGCTCAACCCTAGAATCTAAAAGAGAACTAAAATACCTTGGTGTAATAATAGACCAACACCTAAAATGGCACAGCCACATTAGCGAGTTAGTCAAAAGAATAAGGAAATGCATATATATGTTCATAAGATTGCGTAACACACTAACCATAGATAATTTAAAAATGGTTTATTACGCTTCTGTCCATGCACTACTCCAATATGGAATCATTGGATGGGGAGGGGCGTATAATAACATCATAAACACAGTGAAAGTAATCCAAAGATCAATTATAAAAGTAATATTAAAAAAAAGAAAAACCTTCTCTACACAATTACTTTTCTCTAAATTCCAAGTTCCAAAATTAGAGAATGTTTACAAAAAAACGTCAATTATACAACTAATTAAAGAAAACATAACTGCTAAATTTGAAAAAAACACATCATTAAGATTCAAAAATAATTTTAAAATTCCAAAATATAATACCAAACTGTGTCAACAAAACTACATATACTTGGCATAAAAAACTTCAATAACCTACCTACAGATATTAAGAAAATCGATGACTTACAACAATTAAAGAAAAAAATAAACCAACACTTTAGATCGATACAATTTGATAATGCATAACAAGACATATAGCTAACAAGACATATAGCAATTGACAATGCATAACAAGACATATAGCTAAGGAACAAATAAGCCAAATCCAAAATAAACTAATAAAGTGTAAGCCCCTCACCAAGCACATGAGCAAGTCTCATTTTTGGAGAGGCAAGGCAATAAAATAAAATATATCTAAGTAGATTGTAATAGACAAATGTATTATTGTGATTTAAATGTAATTTTAATATTAAATAAATAAAAAAATAAAAAAATAAAATAAAATTATTTTCTGCATGATTTGGTTATTATTTTAATTAAAATGATTAATTTTCCATTATTATTGAGTACTCAGCCGTAAAGTTCCGCATTTAAATTTGGCTACTGCATGGGTGATATTAGAAAATTGATTGCGAATTTATGTAAAGAAAACCTGTAAAAGCATGTCTTCAAATTTTTTTGGATTGACTAGTTTATTTAATAAAAATTTTAGCACGTTTTTCTTTATTGTTGTTCAACATGGCATGGATTAAAGTAGAGAAAAGTCCTGCCTGGCGGTGAATGAGAATGAACGATAAGGGAGCTTTTGCTCATAAAATGGTCCTGGATAAACGAAGGGTCTCCATTCACTGGCTGCTGCGATTCTGTAATGCCCTATAGGTAAATAAGATTTGAAAAATATATTACTCCCGGCTTTATCGTCCTCTGCACTGAAGGTCTGCGCCCCCCGCTGGATAAACCAGATTAAGGAGTACAGGATCAAAGACTGGCTGATCCAGGGAGCCTGCTACACTTCCAAGGCCAGCGACGAGGACCTGATCCCTCTTGAAGTGGAGAGCAGATCGGAATTACAGATTGAAAGCAATAAGCTTGTACCTCTTCTCGGTGAGTTTCAAATAGCTCTTTTATAAAAATTATATGTAGCAAAGGCATCAATATCCAAAAAAATAATACAGTTATCGAGGATTATTAATTTATAATATACCAAATTCGAGATTTTATAGGAAACACAGCCTATAAATGTATAAAAAACATAATTTTGTAGGATAAATAGGTACATAAAATCTAGAATTCAGTACATTTTAAATTAGTAATCCTCGGTGACTGCCTTTAAAACATTTTTTTTTAATTTTTTAATATTGCTGCCTTTGCTTTTATATACATATACGTAGTATTTAACTGTAAATGTTTACGGATATTTTATACTAACTGTATGTTTTTCCGAGAAACGATTCTCGAAGTTTCATTGAAGTCGTGTATACCCAGATTAGTGAGGGAGTCCATTGAAATATACAAATATCCCAATTTCAATAGAGACGACAGTTACAAATTATCAAGTATTTGGCGCCCTGTTTCACGACTTTGAGCCAACCTTTGAGATACGTCGCAGAAAAGTCCGCCGACGAAATTAGTACATATTGCACACTGGCGACCTCTATTGTAGAAAAAGTGAACACTCCACAACAAAGTGTATGTAATTTACGCCCTCGGAAACATTAATCAGTCCGCTCTATACCTCCGCGGGTACAGGTAGTTCTCCTGATGACGTTGAATACGACTTCAACGAAACGTCGAGAATCGTTTCTCGGAAAAACATACGGTTCGTATAAAATATCCGTAACCATTTACAGTTAAATATGTCTAACGACCATATAAATAACCTTAGCTCTTAATATATGTAGTATATTGTGGATAGATTTGGCTATATATGGATATATATTGTTGATATATTTGGCGTTAACGCCGTTAACACTGTAGAGATTATTCATGTTGATTATTAAATCAGATGAAAAACATTGACTATGTTACCTCTATGTGAGTTTAATAATCTACTATAATACTTGTTTGTAAGTTTGGATGTAGGAGGTAATCTCCGAAACCACTCATCCGATTTCAAAAATTCTTTCACCAATATTTAGAATATACTTTCAGACATACCCTATATACTCGTATTATCTCGTTTAAATAAAAGGGCTCTTCGTGGTAACCTATTTTACAACTAAAGTCGACGAAAACATGGTCGAGCGATACGTTTTTTTACGAACGCTACCTTAACGGTAAGAGAAATTTAAATACTTTATGTAGAGATGTTGTTGAACTCAAAAAGTTCTTTAAAAAAATCCGCGATGACATACATCTATATGTTAAGGTTAATACACAAGTTGATAAAATATTACTACAAGTTACTAAAAATCTACGTCTGCGAACCCGATAAGCTAGTATTATTATTTATTTATTTATTTATTTATTTATTTATTTATTTATTTATTTATTTATTTATTTATTTATTTATTTATTTATTTGTTATTTATTTATTTATTTATGAGTTATTTATTTATTATTGATTAATTTATTTCTTTATTTATTATTTATTTATTTATTGATTTATTTATTTATTTTTATTTAATTATTTAGTTTTTATTTATTACTTTATTTATTTATTTATTTATTTATGTATTATTTATTTATTTACGCCCTTATGGGCTTTTACAATATACAGAATTTTTTTTTTTAAATAACATAAGACAGTTAAAATTAAAATACAGTTAAAAGTTACAATAATAATAGTTAAAAGTTAATAATAATAATAATAATACAGAAAAACATAAAAACATAAGATAAAATAATAATAAAGTTAAAGGTAGAAATAATAATAGTTAAAGGTAAAATAGAAAGATTTATTGTCCATTTCCATTTTGTTTGGATGTAAACAATTGTATCAGCTTTGTCCTGTAAACAGTTATACTATCAGCAAAAATGTCAGCCGCCTCTGCATGCTCATTCCCTAATGAGTATAATCTGGGAATTACAGAGTTTGCTAATGCATTAGTTCTGACATTTCCACTATAATAGAACAATGCACTGTGTCTTGATGACCTCGATGGAGCATATAAGTCGATCAGACTAATAATCTGGGGGCAATCAATCAAACTATTTACGATCCTATAAAGAAATATTAGGTCTGTTACAGTACGTCTCACAGACAAGTTTAAAAGTTGTAAATAACTAAGGAGATATTCATAATTGATATCTTCCAAGCGTATATTTAATTTGTAATTAATAAATCTTAAAAAATTTTTTTGGACTCGTTCAATTGCCGTTGAATGATTAACATAGTGAGGCGACCAAATGATCGAGTTATATTCAACCTGAGGTCTGACAAGAGAAGTGTAGAGGACTTTATAAGTGCGCAGGTCTGTAAAGTTTTGTGCAGTTCTTAAAACAAATCCCAACATTTTGAGACCTTTATTAGTTATCAAGTCAATGTGGGGAATGAATGATAATTTAGCATCAAAAATTACTCCCAGATCACTTATCTCCTCAACTGATACAAGGTTTACATCATTAAATTTGTAGGTGAATTTAATAGGAATCTTTTTTTTTTGTAAATGTAATAGATTGGCACTTGGAGATATTTAGATGAAGTTGATTGTTGGTACACCATTTGAACAGGGAATCCAAATTTGATTGTAGTTTCATACAATCGGACATACTTTTCACTGATCTAAATATTTTCAAGTCATCGGCAAATATCAGAAATTGTACATCATCAAAAATGTCAGCAATGTCATTTATAAAAAGGATGAACAGGATTGGTCCGAGGTGTGAGCCCTGCGGGACTCCACTCAAAGCAATGAATTCTTCTGATAATGAAGAGTTAATCTTTACCGAAAGGCTTCTATTGCATAGATAGCTACCTAACCATTGTAATAATTTACCATGAATATTTTACTACTTATTACATTATATTTTACTACTTAAGTTTCCAGAGTATCAGAATCTCTTATCGACATGTGAATTATTAAACTGACTACTTTCAAATATAGAATTTTTTCATTGATTAGTTTCAAATAAAAATAATCAATGGATCAGGTACTGAAAAAATAAGCTGAAGTTACTAGTGTAAGAGTGTAAAATACCAAAAAACATTTTGGTATTTTGTATACAAATATTAGGACATTATTCATAAGTGTATTTTTATTTCCATCCAATTGAGTGGCCAATTCTTCAATTCTGCTGTATTTAATTTTTTAAAGATAATTCTCACTGCTCTGTTTTGTATGACTTGTAGTTTATTTCATTAGGTAAATACAACACTGTAGCACAATATTTTATGTTAGTAGCAATTAAAATCTCGTATAATTATCTCGGTACTATTTTTTCTCAACCTTTCAAGAAAAAATATTTTTTAAAACATAGTTAATTTTGAATCTAAAATAACATCCAAAAAAAAGTTGCTACTGTCTGGAGCGCGATCGGAAAAATTCTTTGGCGCTCTGGCGTACGACGTAAAAAAATTGACTTCGTATTACTAAATTTTTGCAATTTGATTCTTCCAGGCAACAGGAACTTCACGTTACCTTCCTGGGGGTTGAAGTACGTGTACGACTACGCCATGGGACAGGCGGGGATGTCCGCCTACTTCACACACGCAAAGGTAGCTACGTATTATTATCACTATTTTTTTCGTTTACATGTTTTCTTACAGCCATTGCTATTCGTATACATCGGTGATATAATTATACCGAGCCTTTGACCGGTTACAAGAAACCCTAATGGTCCAAGAGTAAAATACAATACCCGCGTAGGTTAGATAATTCTGTTTGTTTATTAGTGTTATGTGTATAAGGGAATCTATTATTATATGTAGTTTAGTTTGTGAACAATTTTAGCCTACTATTATGTGTAGTTTAGATGTAAGCCAAGTATTGTGAGAAATGCAAACGAGAGATGAGTGCTTGATGTGAGTGTTAGGTAGTAATTGTGGGAACTATGCCTATAGGTAGCGACAAGGCTAGCCACCTGTCATGCCGCAGTCCCCACGGTGGCGCAAAGAGGAGGATAGAATGCCGGATTGGTGTGTGGAATATTAGAGGAGGAATGGAAAGGAAGATGAATGAAATGTGTGAGAGCATGAGGAGTAAATGTTTAGATGTACTATGTATAAGTGAGAGTATGAAGAAAGGAAGTGGAGAGATGGAACACAATGGTCTGCTCGTACTGTGGTCGGGAGTCCCAGAGGCAGACCGAGCATGCCAGGGTGTTGCAACGCTGCTTTCTGAGCGAATGGTCGAATGTATGAAAGAATATGGGTTCATTAGTGCCAGGCTCATGTGGATCCGTTTTCAAAATTGGGATCACTGGGGTATTTCTTATTGTAGGTTATGCCCCTGTAAACTCAGATAAAGACGAAGTGAAAGATGAGTTTTGGACGAGTGTAAGAGATGTCATAGACATGAAAAGCGACAGCGAAAGATTGATTTTGGCTGGAGATTTGAATGGGTGGGTTGGAACTCGAAGAGATGGCTTCGAGTCTGCGCTTGGTATATTTGGGGATAGAAGGACGAATGGAAATGGCGATAGTTTGCTTGAAGTATGTTTGGAGTGGAACCTTTTTGTATCCAATACTTTTTTTGAACACAAAGGAATCCACCAATATACGTGGGAAAGAGGAAATGAAAGGTCAATGATTGATTTCGTTGTAATTGACTCTAGATTGAGGTCCGCCACTGTTGACACCAGAGTATTTCGAGGCGCTGAAATTGAAACGGATCACTTTCTTGTAGTATCAAGAGTGAATCTGTTTCATGGGTGGCGATCTAAGAAGAAAACAGTGGTAGCCCCGACTAGGGTCAAAATCGAAAGATTGCAAGAGAAGGATACCAGGGAAAAGTTTGAAAGGAAAACCGCTGAAAGGTTAAATGAGAAATGTATGGAAGAGCTCAATATTGATAGTGCATGGGAACACATCAAAAAGAGCCTGTATGAGTCAGCCAAGGAAGTGTGCGGTGTGACCGTCCAAGGAAGGAAGAAAGGAGATGCATGGTGGGATGACGAGATTAGAGATCTTATAAATGAGAAGAAAAAAGCGTGGTGTAACCTCTTGGCATCAAAGAATGGAGATGTGAATGGATATACGCTAGCAAAGGATGTATATATTGTATGTAAGAAAAAGGTAAAGCACGGAGTGAAAGAAAGAAAGGAGCGTTTGAGGAAGGACGAGGGTCTTAAATTGACTCAGAACTTCCAAGAGAATATCAAGATCTTTTGGAAGGAAGTTAAAAAGTCTCGAAGTGGTACGAAAAGAGGTTGTGTGAATGCTATTATGTCAAAGAATGGAAAGATGCTTAGAAACGAGAATGAAATAAAAGATAGATGGAAGGAATTTTTTGAAGAAATGTATGAGAGTAATGGGAATGTGAGTGAGGACTCCTTTGAGGCGTCCAACGGATTTATGAATAGTGACGACAGTGTGAATGAAATAACTGTGGAAGAAATTAAAAGAGCATTGAAGCACATGAAGAATGGCAAGGCTGTGGGTTATGACAATGTTGCTGCCGAGTACATTAAGGGTGGTGGTCCAGTAATACTCACGTGGCTTCATAGACTCTTCAACCAATGTTTAGAGGGCAGCTACACTCCTAAGGATTGGAGAAGAGCTGTTATCATGCCTCTATACAAAGGAAAAGGGTCGCGAATGGACTGCGCGAATTATCGGGCCATTAGCCTATTGAGCTCTGTTGGCAAACTGTATGCGAGAATTTTGATAGAAAGAGTGAGGTTGACAACGAAAGAAAAAGTGTGGGATGTACAAGGAGCCTTCATGAGTGGAAGAGGATGCATGGACCAGATTTTCTCACTGCGCCAGATGACCGAAAAGTTTTTGGCAAAGAACCAAAAACTTTTTTGTGCCTTTGTGGATCTCCAAAAAGCGTATGACAGAGTGATAAGACGAAAGTTATGGAAGGTTTTGTCTGAATATGGGGTGAAGAGTAAACTCATACAGGCAATTGCATCCCTGTACGAAGGAAGTAGTGCTTGCGTGAGAATTAATGGGACATTCACATCATGGTTTGATATTACAAAAGGTGTCAAACAGGGATGCGTAATGTCTCCATGGCTTTTCAACCTGTATATGGATAATTGTATGAAAGAACTGAAGGATCTAGAAGTTGGAGCGAAAATGGACGGACTCACCATATCCTGTCTGCGATACGCAGACGATGCAGTATTAGTGGCTAACAGTGAAGCTGATCTGCAGTGCTTGGTATCCAGGATGTCCGATGTATGCATGCAGAGTGAACTTTTGATGAATGTCAGCAAATTGAAAGTGATGGTATTCGAGAGAGACGAAAGAGTGACTAAGTGTGATGTAATTATAAACAACGAATGCTTAGAACAAGTGAATGAGTTTGTGTATTTGGAAGTATGTTTAGTAGAGACGGCAAGGCTGAGAATGATATCGAAAGGAGAGTAACTGCGGGAAACAAAGTTAATGGTGCACTAAATGCAATTATGGCCAATAAGAATCTGTCAA